>JAPTYQ010000005.1:8417080-8437098 GCA_029814465.1 Ostorhinchus cyanosoma | reverse complement strand
TTTTAAATTTTGAGCGGCCCCCTGGGACCAATCTAGAGATGGTAAATCATCCAAAGTCAAATCGGTTCTCCCTCTCGGTGATATTGATTGATGTGGAAAATTTGGATTTTTTATTATTTTTCAAGTAATCGCGTTAACGCGTAGGATATGTGGTGGCGGTGGAGCCGGTCAGACCAAAAACATAATATCCCTGAAACTTGTGCACGGGGGTATAATGAACCAACGTGCACTCCTTGTGACAAGTATTAACACATTTAACCAAGATGTTTTTTGTTTTTTATTCTACCAGGTTATTGGATCCCCACACCAGTACAGAAATCGCCAACTACCCTATCTATAAGATTCTTTTCTGTGTGCGAGGCCATGATGGGACACCAGAGAGTGACTGCTTTGCTTTCACTGAGAGCCACTACAATGCTGAGATCTTCAGGATTCATGTATTTCGCTGCCAAATTCAAGAGGCGGTAAGAATTTACTGATTTCTTAACTGTTGTCTTAAGTCTTGCTCACAAGATTTACACTGGAAGAACAGGGCAACTACTGCCATCTGTGAATTACTGTTTCCAAAGTCTTCTTTGGTGCACAAAAACAACAAACTCTGAATGTCAGCTTGCAGCTGCAACACTGAAAATGTGGAGTTCCAACAAACATGTGGTGTTTTCGCTTTTGGGGATGTGCTCATTTTAGGGCCACGGCTTGCTTCCTCATGTCCAAATGTTAAACCATAGGCAATTGTCCCCTGTTTTAGAAAACACTTCTGCAATATCCTGCTCTTCCCACCACCCAAGACAAGTGTGATTCATTTACAAAGTAGTTAAACAGCCCAGAGTTTTTACTCCTATACAGAAAGCACAGCAGACATACACTAATAGGTCTGTGATACTCTTAATATATCCCGAAATGCACATGAAATGAAGATTTAACACTTACAGAAATTTTACATGTATTAATTCCTTTTCCAATGTGTGACCAGATTGTTTTATCACATTAAAATACAGCACCTCTTCCTTGACTTTGTCTCTCAGACAAGTTTTTATGCCGAGCCATGTAATAGAACAGTAGTTACTTGTCAGTGATTTTATTATTTACAGCTGTCAATCACATATTTAACTCCTTAACACCAACGTGCAGCCAAAATCTTCCATCACAGGCTACAATTTCTGATATCTGAAAACTGAACCAAAAGCAATGCTGGAATCCAGTTTTTGGTCACATTCCTTAAAACATTACAAAATGGTGAAATATGATTATGTTTTCCTAGTGTTGCAAAAAATGTAAACTGTTAAATAGATTTAAAAAAAAATCAAGCACTGCAGGTTTAACACACAGATAGACTTGCATATTAAGGAATGCTTCAAAAATGCATTCAATATTCAATTAGATTAAAAATATGTCTAAACAATGATGAGATAGAAAATCTGTTTTATTTCTCTTCATTGTACATGTAATCTAAACAAACTTACTCTAATGCACACAAAGGTTTTAGAGTGTTTTTACAGCTAGTCAGAAAGTAAACCGAAGAGGGAGCAAGAGGACATCTTTATATGCTCTTGACTCTGTTTCATATGACACCTTCTTGTCTTTTTTCCCACTTTGTGTCTTTGTTTTCCATCTCTGCCTTGCACTCACATTTTAATACACATGCACACATACATAGACATCGTCCTGGCAGGATTGTCTTTGACCTTGTCTTAAATCACTGATTTGCCTGCAGTCAGTCCCTCAGGGCTCAGTGTCAGTTTGGGTGCTGCCTCAGTAGACCCCAAAGGAATTATGTCATGCACTGCAGACTGCAAAGCAATGCACATGTAGACAACATAAACCCACAGTACACATGATCTGCAAAGTCAATGTATGGGGAGGTGCCATTGTGTGTGTGTATATAGTATTCATACATTGTAGGTTTAGCTGAAAAAAATAAAGGAGAGAATAGGGAATCCACCCATGAAGTAGGTTGAAGTACTGCTTCAGTGTTCAGTGACCTGATTTCTCCTTCACGGAAGCACTCTCCTTCAGTGTCAGAAAGAGCCCCCAGACAGACACTGTTTTATCAGCACATCCGCCAACTGTCCAGTTACCCACTAAACTATGATACATCAGTAACCAAAGTATCACGCTAATGTATACACACACAGTCCCTCATTATATTGCAGGACAGTAGATTGTCACTTCTCTTTGAAATTGGCACCTTTGTCTGTTGCCGTTTCTTCCTTTGCCTCTTGCTATCAGCTTTCCTCTCACTGCCTTCTTTCTCTTTAAGACCCCCAGCAGCAAAATAATCTTGAGTGCCTTCAGCTTGTTTTTCAGCTGCTCATTTGCACTGTTACACTGTAGTGAGTCGCCCGTTGTTGGCCTCCTCCTTTGCAAGATAGATGCTCTAGTCATATGCCTCACATCAGCCTCAAATCTGGTGTAGTTTTTTTAACCTCTTAAATCATTTATTATTCTAGCTTTGTCTTTGGACACATACTGAAAGATTTGCATCATTTGAAAATTGTTACTATATTTTCTGATGCTGACCCATAAAGTTTTCTGTCTCTTATTAGTCCTGAGTTAACCAAAAGGCAGGCTGTCATAGCTGGATTCAAATTGATTTATTTGCCTCAAGTCGTGTCATTTGCTGCAAGAATTGACCTAATTATTTAATAAAGTTGTTACCAAAATTGAAGAGTTCTTTGACAAAAAATTGCTTTGGACGAGAAGAAAATGTTTCTTATTAATGTAAACAATATCAGAATTTCTGTAGAAAATGTAAGACTATAACATCTATTGTTTTGAACAGATTTGTGGATTTTGGAAAGGGGCTTTTATTTAATACATAAAGCAAACCACCTCCTCAGTCCCACTCTGGCTCCTTTTTGCCAGACCTCCTAGTCAGGCCCCAAGGCTACTATATAACAATTCACAGTCTTCTGGTGCTGATCATGATGCAGAGGCCTGTTCAGTCTCATACTCAACACCTCTGTTTTTTTGTCCATAAAGTCACTCCTCATCCCTCGAGATGTAGATCTATAGCTGTATGATTCACATTGGTACAGCTTTAGTTGATTTGTTCTGCTTGTGATTTGGGCTTCTAACATAAATCACATGTTCACTGAACTGACGCAAATTTGGCAAAAGTATCTCAACACTTAACAATTTCCAGGTATTCAATGGCTTGTTTATGGAGGGCTTATTCTAATACGAAGTACTTTATCTAAAACACAATATACACTATAGTACCATTCCAATTGTTTTTGAGTTTTCATAATGTAAAGCATATGGCTAATGTGGCAAAAAAGTATAATTGATAAGAATTCACATCAGTCAACATTGATAATCATCACAACAAATGTCAAATCATTTTGTTTTTGCTGATTAAAGGCTGATTTTTTGGTTCTGAGTGAATAGTGAAGAAACCAGATGCTTTTTTTTGTAGTTTTAGATGATTTTTTTATTGTCCTAACATGGAAAACATGTGTCACTTGGATTTCATAAATATTGAAGTTGAATATTCAAAACCAGTTTTTTACAATTTCAGTCACTTTTTTTTTTCATGTTTAACCACGGAAGCAAATTATCTTGTGGTGGGGTTGACCTACTTGACCAATAGATAACTACATAAGAAAGATGAGATAACAGAGTAGTCGTCTTGTAATCAAGTCATTAAATAGCAGACTGACTTAAACATTTAGATGGAAATGTTTTTTACTTTTCATGTCTTGGTAAAGCTCCTACCCACTACTCATGAATAACAAAGCTGTTTGGAGGCAGATTTGAGTCTAACATTGATGGAACAGTACAAAACAACAGGTCCATTGTTCAGACCTTTCAGTTACATGTCATAATTTCATAGATACAGGGGGTGCCTCTCATTTTGCTCAAGTCATCCTTTCTTTTATACTTAGCTCCCCCTTGTTTTCCAGTGAATAAACCCCCAGCGATGCTCTGACATCCTTCCAATGTAGCAGGAAGAAAACAAAGGCATTGTGTAGGAGAGGTTAGAAGCTGTTTTTATGCTGGCCTTGAAAACAAAAGAGTATTTTTATTCATTGATAACAGCTAACAGTTTCCTTGCACCATCTTTCAGTAACTAATCTAGCTCAAGCTGTTTACAAGAGTTGTAGATGATCCAGAACTGATGTAATGGAGGGATTTGTTGGGGGTCAAGTTTTACTCATATATTGTATACTTCTCTCCACACACATCTATTGAGTGATAATTAAAAAAAAGAAGTTTTAATTTTTTGACTTAATGTACATGAAATAACGTTAAGTCATGAGGAAAACGTGGAGTAAATAAACTATTATCACCCATTTTCCACTCTGGACCACCTCTTGCTGTGCCCTTAACTCTAGAATAGTACTTCCATACTCATGTGGAAATATTTATATTATTCAGCGTGTTGATTGAATTTAATATCTAACTATTTTGGAAGGTCTGGTTTTATTGGAGCTGGTAGCTAATGTAGTGCCCCATATTTTAAGATGACAAAAACAAATGTAAATTTATTGTTGGTGGTGATCCGTGATAACTATTTGGTGACAGCTTTGCCAGGAGCTGATATTTCTGTTTATTAATTTAGGTTTATGATCTATGAGACATGGAGACATTCTGCGACTTCCTTGGCTTGTAAAATTATCTGTTAAACTGACAAAGATCAAACCTATAAATGATGGCAGAGTGCAACATTTCCTGCATGACGACAGTGCAGCTGAACAACCTAGGTGAATTACCATGAAGGGAAGTAGTCTCATGTCACTTGTGACCTAACAGTGCTCACATCCTTTCCTGGAATTAATTTTGCTGAGAAATAGGTCATGAAGGTTCTGAATCTATTAATAAAACAAAAGAGCAGATCGCACTACAATGTGCCTTTACATATTTCCTCTTTTACAACCACAAGCTATCTGTTTTGTTTTGTACGTCAAAGTATTACAAAGAATTATCGAAGTGCTTTGTGTGGTTATTTATGTTGTCCATAGTGTCTGTATAGCCTATATGTTATGTTTTAGTACATATTACTTTAGTAGTAAATCAACCTAGTGTTCTGTGTCTTATGTTTCCCTCTCCCTCTGCAGGTGAGTAGGATACTGTACAGCTTTGCCACAGCATTTCGACGGTCAGCGAAGAAGGCAGTTCTGTCATCTCAGCAGGCTGCTCCCCTCACCCCTGACAGTGACTTGTTTACTTTCACTGTCAGCCTGGAAATCAAAGAGGATGATGGAAAGGGTACTTTCAGGTGGGCACACATTCACACATTGGGTATTTCAATGTAGCACAAAAATGTTAATGTTCACCGAAATCCCCCCTTTCGTTCCGCTGCGGGGGGTGGGGGTGGGGGGCAGGACTTGGGCACGACCCTATTTTTCACTCCAGCATATTAGATGATGGTAATGTACCTTACTGCTGGACGCCACTCACTATGAAACACAAAAATGTCGACGAAGAGGAAGTCTGCTCTGAGCTACTGTAGAATCATGGTAGTACAACATTCTGGACTCTGTGGAGGGGACCTGTTCCCTTTGTAGATATAAACAGCTCAGTCCAAGGTGACGGAAACACTGCAGTTGTTGTTTTTGCATGATTATACCGTAGTGCAAACATAATTATGAATATCATGTCTCATTTCTGTAATTAGAAATCCCTTAATTCCCAATATATTACACATTGGGCTTTTTTAAGATGCATATTAAGTTATATTGCAATACAAAAGTTGTTAATGTGCTCATGGTTAAAGTTTTCTTGAGTTGTAAAAGTATTATTGCTCAACCTTCTGCTAATTCTTTTTTTCATAGTTACAGGTGGAAAATAAGCCTGAGTATTTTTTATTTTTTAAATGTTTATTTAATAAGCATATATCAATAGAAAAGAAAAAGTTCACCATCAAGACTTTATCCAGATTTGAATAGCTCCTCATAACTCCGTAATGAGCTTTGACCTTTGCTTCTTACAGTTTAATATTTATTTAACTTGGGGCTGTACAGCCTTACTTTTGGAAATAATTTTGAAGATTTTGATTGTTGAAACATTACCAATATGCAGACTATGTGTTGGTGCTAAAATCCCTTTGTCATGTCATCGTTTACAACATAACTCTATATATTCAGTTAAAATACAAACATTATTTTTCATTTTGTTCTACTATCTTTAGTTTTAATGAAAAGCAAATGTCTCTGTACAAAAATAATACTCAGATGTAACACTTAAAAAAATAATATATGAAGAAGAGGAAAGATGCTTTGGCTTTTAATTTTGTGGCATTTCAAATATTCAGTTTGGTCTCTTGCTTCTCTTTATCTTGTTGTTGGTCCCTTAAACTCATCTGCCCTGACCTTTTTTTTTTATTTATTATTATTTTGATTTCCATATTACTGAGTCATTTCCATGTGTTCAGAGTCCTAGTTATCTAGCTTATTTGAAAAACAAAACAAGCAAACAAAAAATGCCTGTGATAAATTTAGCCAGCATATTTCCTCCTCATTAGCTCTTCCTTGGTTATTTTTAGTTTGTTGTATTCTAAGCAAGCAGTTTTCACATGCAACAACAGAAGCTGCTCTCTATGTTAGTATTTTTTGTCCCTCCACAAAGAAGATGTGACCAACAAGCTAGCTTTTCTACTTTGCTATATCATTAACGTAAAGTAATATAAGAAAAAAAATGTAATGGAGTGTAAAGAATCTTGTTTATTTGTAGCCAAAGAACCTATTTACAGCGTAAAACCATGACTCAGTCTTGAGTCAGTCTAGTTGTCTGGGCTCTATCTGGCACATCAAGTCCCTAGTCACAGAGTTTTTGTGATCTAAGAGCTGCCACATATCACACTGTTCCAGATATTTGTAATAGATGTTAAACAGTGGGATGGATTTCATGGATTTTTTAAACCCAAGAATCTCTTAACTCAAATCTGTCTTCACGGTTTCCTCTGGAATCTATGTCAGCACGAGTTGAAGGGATGTTGATTACTGTTCCTGTCGCAAACCTGGTTTTCTTTCCTGCTCTGCTTTCAGAACAGAACAGAACAGAACAGAACAGAACAGAACAGAACAGAACAGAAAAGAACAGAACAGAACAGATAAGCGAGACCAGATCATGTCATTTCGAAAGGAAAAAAAAACCAACAAAATAAACTGTATTTGCTCTGTTTGTTTGTATTTATTTTGTAAACTTGAAGTAGAATTAGCTGAACTTGCATCACAGCCATGTCTTTTTTTCCCTCAGCCTGTGCTAAATCTTACCTAAAATTGCAATGCCACTTGTCTCAAATTTTTATGATACAGTGCACACAGCATACTCTTAATATAATATAATCATAACAACTACTGAATAAATGCTTCTTCTTTTTGTGATGTATTCAGTGCTGTAGCAAAAGACAAGGACAAGCAGAGCTTCAAACTGCGTGCAGGAATGGACAAGAAAATTGTCATCTATGTCCAGCAGACCTCCAATAAGGAGCTGGCAATTGAGAGGTAAGTTGTTCCACTCAAAATATACGATACACATAATATTCATCTACTGTGCCTGGAACTACTGAATGCGCCTATTGATTTTAATCATATGCACTTATAAGATAGGTTATGCAAGTTATGTATGAAACTATTTTAAGGCAGCCATGAGATGATGAAAAATGAATAAAAATGTTAAGAATCACAAGCCATCCTTGTGTCAGCTGCACTTTTTACTAACAGAAACAGTCCTGCTTTAAGAATGTCTCTTTATTCAAGTAAAAGTAGGTCAAAAATGGTCAATTTCTCAACATGGGAAATGTAATAAATGATCTAAATTGACGTCAGTCTAAAGTAGAAATTGTGGTCACCATGGAACTGTTCTTTTTAAAAGGGAATGTTTTAAAGGAGAGACTTGTCATGCACACATCAGTATGAATGTTTCCCTCCATTAGCAGCAGCAGAGCTATGTCTGAAGTTAAAACTGCAGTCAGACATTCATAAGTGTGGAATCACTCAGCTTTTAGTGATAAACACACATTGGTTGAAATCTTTACATCCGTGTGTCAGCCTCTGTCATGGGTTTAAGTGTTCCGGCTCAGTTTTAAGGATGTGATTGATGTGCATCTGTCTTTGAGGCTCTCATTTTCCACAGCTATAAAATTGTGCTGAAATTTAAACATTCCATCTACGTCTTTGCGGACTTCCATTTTCACGGTGGTTTGTTATTGTACGATGAGCCTAGTGAAGGTGAGGAGTGAAGTGCTGTGTTTAATATTCTCCAATGTTCTGTTCTGTGTTAGAGGATCGGCCCAGGAAGCTATTTGTGGTAACATATGTCATGTTTTACAACTGGTTTTACTAAGAGATTTATTGCTCTGAGTCTGGTTTTTGCTCTGTTCTTTCTTTTTTTTTTCTTATGTAATCAAATTCATCCCGCTTTTTCTGTCTTACTTGCCTTTGTGTGTCTATGCTGGTTTATTTGTGTGTTTGCTTTTATGTGCTTCTCCAGGTGTTTTGGTCTTCTGCTCAGCCCAGGGAAAAATGTGAAGAACAGTGACATGCACCTGCTAGACCTGGTGGGTGTCTCTGCAATTCTATGAGTGAGTGTGGGTGTGTGTAATTGTTTTTGAGTTTCTTTTAACTTCCTACAAACTTGTTCTTTAGGAGTCAATGGGAAAGAGCTCCGACGGGAAGTCTTACATCATCACAGGAAGTTGGAACCCCAACACGCCTCAGTTTCAGGCTGTGAATGAGGAAACACCCAAAGGTGACAGCCAAAAAACTGTCAGGAGAATCACATTTTACACTGTTAAGATTTCCATAGTACATGTCTTTGATAAGTACTTACTTCCTATGGTATTTGAGGAAAAGATGTAAAGAATGTTTCGCTTTATTTGTGTGACATATACCCTTTGCACAACAAATCAAATTAATTTCAGCCACTAAAAATATATCTGTGTGAACACAAGTTGGGATTACATTTCTGGGATTTATATGTAGTGGGTTCAACCGTATCGTTGACATCATTAGTGCCCTTATGTTTCTGTCGTAGATAAATTCATGTACATGACGACAGCAGTGGACCTGGTGATCACAGAGGTGGAGGAACCGGTCCGTTTTCTGCTAGAGACGAGGGTCAGAGTGTGCTCCCCAAATGACAGATTGTTCTGGCCCTTCAGCAAGCGCAGCTACACTGAAACCTTCTACCTTAAACTACGGCAGGTATGAAAAATCATCAATATCTTTCATCAGGAATGAACAGTTCAAGTTATGTTCTCTGTGATCTACATCAGGTTAGATGAGACCCACGACAGTCCAAGACAGTTTCTTTAATATATTGCATAAAATAAATGAAATACAAAGTAAATGGAATGCAAAATAAATGGATGTGTATAAAGGAATGTAATGGAAATTGTATCAGCCAGTTGGAGGATGCGTGCTTGTTTTAAAAAATTTTTTTTTTTTCCCTTTCTGTTTTATGTCTTTTTAGATGGAGCGTAAGGAGCGTAAAAGTCCTTCCTCAGACACTCTGTATGAGGTGGTGAGTTTGGAAAGTGAGACTGAGAGGGAGAAGCGAAAGACCACGGCTAGTCCTAGCATCCTGACGGGACCTGGCAACACGGTCCCCTCCCCACCTGAGGATGATGAAGAGGAAGGTAACTGAATACAAAGCTTCCCCTTAGCCCATTACAGCTCATTACAAAGGAATAAGAGCTGTTAGTGAAATTAAATTTCAGATTTTGCAAAGGACGCACTTTCTTAATGAATATGTTTTACAAATGCAGAGTTGCACAGGAAGGCATAGCAGCAGAATATGAAAATGATTTTAATATGCTGCATTAGATCAAATGATCACAGAAACTTCTCCTAATCTGATGTTAACTTGGCCAGGGAAATAAAAATCACATTTGATTTTTATTTGGATTGTTTGACTTTTTGTGGCGTCTTTATTCTGTACTGACCTTAGAGATGATCACATGCACAACGCAGGAAAAAAAATGGCACTACATTAAATATGCACAGTTTTAACAGGATATGGTACTCACCTACAGTCTTCAGCATTTAACTTCAGTGTCTGACTTTTGTCACATAATAGTAATAATAATAATAATCATAAATAACTTGTGGTTCAGAATAAAAATTACATTCTAGATCAAACAGAACTGGTTGTTCAATGCCCCCACATAGTTTTTAGCAAAATGTTGTGTATTTTTTTTTTTGTCTGAATGTGCAAGTTTGTAGTGATTAAAAAAAAAGAATTGGGAATTGTCAAATAAAATATCTTATTTTGGGAGCTGTATCTTTCGTAATTGATCAAGTTAACAGCTTAGATTGAGAGAATATTGTCAGAAAAGCACCTGAAAGTATTGTCTCTTAAAAACATCACTAAATAAGTTTGGATGATAAACAACTCATGGCTTTTTTTTTTGGATTATACTTGTGGGCAGAAATTCTTTTTTCAGAAAAAGAGACATTTATAGATATCAAGTTTTGTGATGAAAACTACAAAGCAATAACTGCAATGTGTAGTGCAGAAAATTTTGATAAAGTGATGGATCTCGTTTTGTTTCTTTTGTGTGTCCAGATAACGATGAACCTTTGCTAAGTGGTTCTGGTGATGTTTCCAAGGAGTGTGCAGAGAAGATCCTGGAAACCTGGGGAGACTTGTTATCCAAGTGGTAAGGTTTGATTTGTTCTGCACTGCCTCCCTCACGTTCTCCTACCATTATTGTGAATTGGGGCAAATTAGTCCACATTTAGATAATCCTGCAGAATTATTTACATGTACAGGTTTTAGTGAATAGAATAAAGAGCACACAGGAGTTCCCGGGTAGCATCTTATCAGACGTCGCTATCTTTCATTATTGCATCTATTTTTAACCTAAAACTTGTGATGAACCATTTCAAAGCTGACTGGATTTTAATTACCTCTAAATTAAGACACACGGCAAGGTCTACTTCTCCCTGTGTATTAGTGCGTGCGTCTGAAAATAAAATAAGAATCATAAGACTGACCTGTCATAATACTGGGCTTTGTGTGTGTTATTGGAGATTTTGTGTCTTTAAGCAAGGAAAGAGTGCATCGTGGCTCAGTGGGATGAAGAGCTCAGGGAGCACGGAGGCAAATCACAGAAAGCCCTTTACAATCTTATGCCCCTAAGGACCAGGGCTGGCATTACTTACGTCACATGTCTGCACACATGCATGCACACAAATACACAGTATACTTTTGTTTCCCCTCCTAGTCTCTGCAGAAAATGCCATGTATTGCATAACTGGCTGCTTGGAACAAAAAACAGAACAGAAAATAGTAGGGGGATGAATTAAAAAAAAGGGGGAAAAAGTGAGAGAATTATCAGCAATTGTTGTCTCCAGTCATGCGATATTTGGTACGTAGGTACAGCTGTGCCTCCAAGTATTCCATCTTCTCACTTTCTCTTATTATATCTGTTTTACACAGGCTGATGTTTCAATTCATGAGTCATCTGAATTTGGTTTTGCATTCCATGAAATCCCCAAAAGCTAAATGATTTAAATGTGAAAATGAGGGAGGGAAGGAAGACATTAAAACTGTTTATGTGATGCTAATGTTATTTTCAATTGGCTTATTCTCCACTATTGTCTATTGTTTTCCCGTTCTGCTAAAAATGGCACAAAGGTTAAAAACAGCAAAAATAACATACAACTGTGTGTGTGTGTTGGGACTAATAAAGTGGGAAAAGAATATCTAGGATAAGCAATACACTTCACATGTTATATACAAAAGTATAACTTTCTTTGAATCAGAAAAAGTTTTAGTTAAATAAAAAATTTTAAATTAATTGTAGCCCTCAAGGGACTGCACTTGTAGATCATTATGTGATAAGGAGCAATAACTCTACTACTCTCTGTTGTTGTGTTTTTGACTCAGAACACCATCTTTAAAAATGATGGTGGTTGATGATTGTTGGAAATAGACAAGGACCAATGAAACCATTATCTTTGATACTGTAGGCAGGTGTTTCATTTGAATAGTATTATGGTGTTACAGTCAGTTTAGTGTTGTGTTTGATAAACTGGTGCTGTTGATTCCTTTTCTCATTCACAGGCACATGAACCTCTCAGTTCGACCCCGGCAGCTGCCAGCGTTGGTGCGGAGTGGCATCCCTGAAGCTCTCCGTGGAGAGGTTTGGCAGCTCCTGGCAGGTTGCCATAACAACGACCACCAGGTTGAAGAATACCGCACTCTTATCACAAAGGTAAGGCCAAGCAAAAATGTGTTTAATTCTGAAGCTCAGGATACACCAAAATGATTTGGTGACATAGAGAAAGTATACCAAACAAGATGACATAGTCATAGAGTCCTACCAGTCCAGTATTTTTTTTTTGTCTAAGCTTATTAACCCACCCCCCAAAGGGGAGGTGAGGGTATTGTTTTTGGTTTGGTTTTTTTGTTTGTCGGTTTGTGTGTTTATCAGCAACTTTATGCAAAAACTACAGGACCAATTTCCATGAAATTTTCAGGAAAGTTGTGGGGTGATCCAGAATAGATCCTATCAAATTTTGGTGAATGTAGGTCAAAGGTCAAGGTCACCAAAAATGTGTTTTCCCAATGATAAGAGATAGGGCAAATCAGATAAAATGTTTGGGAGGGGCGGGGTTTGTTGTGCCTGGCACCACTTGTTGCTTTTCTGATTCACAAATGAGTATTTGTAAAAGATATTTTATGTAATGGTATAGTTTCATTTGAATTCATTCATTCATTCAAGCTTTATTAAGGACACAAAAACTTGGTCCATAGGACATGTTCAATGTTTTTGTCTTGTACTGGACTGTGCATACACATCACTGTTCTTGAAGCTGCTTTGGGCAGCAGTTCTGGTAATTTAGTTTCACTGAAATAGGACCACTGGGGCCCAAGGCTTACCTTTCTAAATAAGTTCCCTCATGTGGCTTAAACTTGTGATGGTAACTGCTGCTGCCCTGAAGATCCTTGTACAAACAGAGGTTTTAACACATAGTCAAGAATAAATGTTCTTAAATAAATGAGGACTCAAATCAAGGAATGAATCAACTAAAGGTTGATCTTTTTTGTAACAAAGTTCAAAAGAGTTAAGAGTGAAGAAACATATTCAAGGTTTGTGTTTAGTTCTGGGCAATAGACTCGGACCTTCACCAGTTGTTGTCCTGTGATCTACCACACTCACTTCATTAAAGGAGTTTTTGTAGTGGCTACTTTTAGATTAGATTAGATTTTAGATTTGTTTGTATTTCTTCTTGTGCGGTCTTTATGTTGTGTTAAAACCAAAACTTTATTTACCTTTATTGATAGATTAAATTATGAAAGGATCATATTAAAATGAGTGTCTTGGAAGTCTGCTCCTTTTTTTTTCTCTTGTGAGTTTAGCTTTTTTTTTGCCACAGATCTTTTTCATTTACCAGAGAATCATAGAGTGCATGTGTAGGTCTGTCTTTGTTAGGGATGTAAACAATTAACCGACTATCAATTAATTGTCGTTCAGAATTTACTCAATTAAATTACAATATTGTCGGTTAATTGCCCTCTTCCATGGCAGTGTTTGTGATGTCGAACAGTAGGGGGCAGCACTGCCTTAACTAGGCGTTGTCTCTGTGGTTGAATAATGGTGGAGTTATCTACCTGTCCACACCTGTCCACACCTGTCCAAAGGCTGCCTGCTTGTCTGCACTGTGACGCCGTGGCCAGGATAGTCATGGAACTGGATTGTGGCGTTGATGAGTTAGAATCGCTTTAAGGACAGGATGGTGCGAAACTGCACCCCTGCCCAAATACGCATGCATATGTGAGGTCAGTATTGGTCCTGGTGGTTGGTCTAGTCCCCGGTCATCTGGACTATCTGGTCATTGAGGCACAAGTTAAAACATCCTCCAGGCTTGTGATCCGGGCCACAGTATATAGGGAATGTCGGTCACCCCGGTGGCCATGGGAAAATAATGGGGGTAGGGGGCCTCCATCGTGTCAAGTAGTGATGCAAAGTCAGAAATGCCCATTTCTTCTAAACTGTCCCTCTTCATATCGATTTATTTCATTTAATTTATCTGCAATTTATTTTGTTCTACTACATAAATGTCATTGCCTGTACTGTATTCAATGGTTCAATAAATCAAGCATAAAGGAATATGACATGCTTTTTGATGAAGTATATGAACAATATTTGGCTTTTATTCTGATAGACCCTATTGAGAGAGAAGTTCAGGGTCTCAGGAAAATCGCTGATCGATCAAAAATTGATCAGAAGTTGAACCAACTAATGATTAATGAATTAATGGATAATTTGCATCCCTGGTCTGTGTGGATGAGTGTGTGTGACTATCACAGTTGCCTTAGTCTTGCTGTAGATGGTTAACCCTCCTTGAGCACAGTGTGTTATTCTATGTAATTTTTTTTCCCGGGCTGCAGTTCTGTCCACTATTCTTATGTAAAGGCAACATCCCCGGGCAGCGAGCTGGGTCCCAGGTGGTGACAAGATGTTGGTCTTGCCCTTTCCTCCCCTCTGCTCTCCCGTTCCTCTCTCATCCTCCACACCCCCCCATGCTTTCTTTTTTGCTTTTCTCCTGTCTTTGTCCTGTGCCCTTAATGCCATTTACATCTCTGTGTATGAAGACAGTACATTTACATGCTTGATGTTCAAAAAGAAAGTTCTTTTGTGCTGAAATAAAGTAAGATCACAGTTGTTATTTGTTATCATGGATGGTATGAATGGAATGACTTTTATGTAGACAACAGTAACAGAGGTTCACAAAGACACTGTATTGATAGCCTTTGGACAGAAAAATGATTAGGAATGAAATGCAAAAGCACTGGAGCATTCTAGTTTTGTTTGTGAGCCAATAAACAGATGAAAGTGTGGAGAACACATGCAGCTATATCTAACTCTGACAGATGACTTGCATTTTATTTAGTCTCTTTAGAGAAAGATTGTGTAAGGTAAACCAGAACCACACAGGACAAAAAGATAATCGTTCAATGGCAAGTCGAGCTAAATTAAATATAAGCTGCACAGATTCATTAATCAGCAAAAAGACACAGAAGTGTGGGCAGTAGAACAATCCTAACATGAATTTTCCACTACAGAAAACATGTTGCATAATGGTCTACATACCATATTAATTACTTAGGAAATGATTGTTTTCACATACCTATTTGTATTGCTGCTGGTACTAATTAAAGTTCATCCCCACACATTAGAATTCATGCTTTCACTTTTCAGCTCTTTTTTTTTGCATGTGTACATGCCATCCATGTCCCAGCTTCTAATTTGCTTTGTGTGGTTTCTGTCTTCAGTCTGTAGTTGTGGGTATCTCTTTGTACAGCATTACACTCTATGCACAGCATGTCCTAGCTAGTGCACTCTTTTGTGTCCGTGCCATTCTTGGACTTCGTGTTCATCTGCATGTGTGAATGCAGGGCATTGATGGAAGTGGATGCAGGGCTGTAGGTCTTGCAGATTTAACCTGCTCTTTCCCTGTGGACCCCATCATGAACTCTTCAGTATGAGGTCTTTGAAAAAGGGCCCTTGCTGCCAAGTACTGGAAGTACCAGACTAACCCTCAAAACCTGACTAATTAACACTCAACCAGTAACCAATAACCTCATTAGGCAGTTACAGTTATGGCCCATACTTCCCTGTTTAGCTCCATAAATGACAGTGAGTAAAAGCAGCTCATTGACAGAGTTACTAATTGGTTTTGGCAGCACACTGGTTCAGTGCCAGCTGATTTTAATCATGGCAGTGTTACGAAATACGGCGTGACAAACTCAAAGGCGGTAATGTACATAGGAGGAGTATTGTGGCAATGCTATTGTATAAACATAGTCAGCAAAACAATTTAGGCCAAATGTCTTTTGTGTCTTTTACGCATAATGGAAATGATGAAGCCTGTGTATTGTTACATGCATCATTCTGCTGAAGCCATAGTATGTCACGTTTCTGCATTAAACTTTGCCTTTTTGTATTGACTTGTGCTCTTACATTGTATTACATATGCAACAATATAACAGGAGAAATGGTAAAGAAAATACATAACGAGCAAAAAACAATACCGAGATCAAGTCTTCTCTCCCACACAACCTCTAAAGACACTCAGACTCAATGCTGTTGATTTCCATTCATGTTAGAAGACTCAAAGCCACAGTAATAAGGGCAGCTCAAGTAGATTGATAAGTTAAGTGGGTGATGATGGACTGATTACCTTGGGTTCTCATGACCTAGTTGCATTCAGTTGTGGGTGTGATTGTTGGCAGGCGATAAGAAAAGACACAATGTGCTTACTTAAACTGAACTACCCCACAAAAGCCTTTTAAGATATCTGATTTTTATTTAACATGTTTAGCCATGTTATCCTTTCACTTGTGGTTCTGTTAAAAGAAAAAAAAAGAAAAAGCTTTTTGAGACCCAGGCTGCAACACTTACATATTATAAGGGGAGTAAGCTTTTGTTCTTTCATCAGTTTTATTAGATACAAATTTTGCATTTCCTTAAATACACTATCCCAGTATCTAAACTACAGTGTTAAATGTCTGCTGTTGTGGGTCTCTCATTCAGTGCAAATCTAAAAAGACATTTGAAGTGAGGTGGGATCATGGAAGTATTATTATAAGTATATTATAAGTAATATTTTTTACCAACATTACTGATGAAAATGTATCTGATGTATGTTTACAGAATTGTATTCACATTACATTTTGTGACACACATTCACATTACGGTTACACATTATGTTAATGTAATTCTATTGAAATAGCTCTAATGTATGTAATGCTCAAGTTTACGTTTCAACATTGGTTAAGGATGTATGATATTGTTGACAAGCAACACAGCATAAAATTATGGATTTCATTGCTTTAAAATATTGTTGCCTTTGATATAAATCAAGAACACAAGTAAGCAAAAACATAAGGATGATTAGGGCTACACAGAAGCTAAAGAATATGATACTTCATGAATAAAGTTGTAGTTTTTTGGCAAAATTTGAAATATAACAAGAATAAATCAATAATATTTTAAAGAAACATGCCCTAATGTTACAAGAATAAAGTCAGAATATTTTTTGAAGAAAAATGCATAATTTTATGAGAAAGTCATAAAAAAGACTAGAAAAGCACTTTGGGTGACGCAGACCTCCACCAAGGCAGATCAGTCCCCCCCCTCTGATCACCATCCAAAGTTAATCATTTGTTCCTTATGCCAGTATCAACATTTACTGAAAATTTCACCAAATTCTGCCCAGAACTTTGAGTTATCTTGCTAACAGATAGACAAACAAACTCCAATGAAAACATAACCTCCTTGGTGAAGGTAATGAAATATTAGCAGGAATCATGAACGTAGAGTGTCCCTCCTTAATTTGCAAGAACTAGAAGTATAAGTTTCACAAATTACAAAATAGGCTTTTGATCCTCAGGTTGGAAACATATTCATAGGTAGAACTAACACATTTTAGCTGTGAATTCAGGTCAAATTTTTCCCCATTAAATATATGATTTCTTACTTGTAGAATTATGACCTTATTCTCTTAACATCCTGACTTTTTTAGTATCATAACTACAGTAGTGTTTGAGGCTGTAGTTGATAGGAATGTGTCCCATAATGTTAGAGTTTACAGTGTGTTGGAAGATGTTCTTGTGCAGGTAAATGTCATCCTGAACAATCGCATTTGTATGTGTAAAGCAGAGAGTGACACAGTGATCAGATAAACAGGAGCCTGGTCTTCAGACCTGCTGTGCCAGCGTCCTGTGGAGAGAATAAACAAGCACTCATAACTACCTTTCTGTCTGCAAGTCTGACCCGCATAAGCACCTGTCTGCCTGCCGACCTGTCTTTGTATTTATTCATATGTGCTTAGGCCTGGCTCTGAGTGGCTCTGACTTGTACCTAGACCTGTTTGTTCTCCTGTCAACTTGTGTGTCTTCCTGCCTGTCTCTGTCTGCGTGCTCATTTTGTCGGTTGTCACACTGTCTGCTTTCCTCTTTCTCTCTCCTCTGGATGTCTACTGGGGTCAACTTGTCTACTTTATTTTTTCTGTGTAACTACCTGTCTCGCCGTCCCATAGGTTATATGTGTTCATTCCTCGTAGGGGCCAAACACAGTGGAATACACAACACATGTCTGTGGGCAGTCAGATGAAAAGAGATTTACAGTAGGTTTGACTGTTGAATATGAATTATATGTTTGTTAGATGCTGTTTGGTGCACAGTACTTAATTCACTGAAAAGACTGATTATATAACCCAATAGAGGACCAGATTTGTTTTATTTTTATTTTCCATATGATGTTTGTTTTCTGAGAATACATCAGGGGCAGTATTCACGCTATTCACAATATTTTCAACAGAAATGTTTGTCACATAATGCAGCATGAATATGTACATCATATGTTAAAGCAGCATGACTATGACTAACGAACGGCTTTCATCACAAATTTTTCTTCAAATTTGTAAAACCACAGTAATAATCGAATTATCACCAATCCATTAGTCTTTTGGTGCTTGTGCACCTAAATCACTTCCCTCACGGTGAACAACTTCAAAGTGACTCCATCACAAGCAGTCCATTTGTTTACATACCAAACCGACAAGTCACTCAGGCCTTTTTGGAAATTTTGTTGCAAAGTGCATTGTGGGAATGGGAATTCCACGCAGCTGCAGCAGCAACAAACACAGAGACAACAAGCAATGACCCCATGTCTGCCACCAGGTCAGAAGAAATGGAAGGAATCACTGTAAGTCAACTGTCATCTTATAATAAAGGGTGTGTGATCATGAAAAACAATATTTAGACATCAATTTCATGGTATTTTCAGAATATGTTGTGTAGGCATATCATACTCGAGTGAGCGGTGGGTGTCCGGCCATACCCTGTATGCTTGCAAGGCATGTAGGATAAGCCTACACATTGGCTGTTTCTCAATATCAAGAACACAGGGTATGGTCCTGTGAACATGGTGAGTACAGACTTCCTAAGAACACAGGTCTCTCTGTAATTGAAACAGCTGGTACTTGTGAACTTTCCTCCCTGTCTCTGCTGTATTTGTGTCATCCACTCCCTTGTGGGATTTCCCTCAAATCGCCACAATGTCAGTCGATTTGAGTTTAATACATGTGTACTAGTATTTACATGTCATTTATACTTTTTGTATATTTTTAAAACTGTAATACATTTCATTAAACCCTATATCATGGTAATAAAGACATATCTCTTGCTATTCTCATTACTCATTATATCACATCATCTCGTTACAGTCCTTTAGTCAAAAAACATTTCTGAATTAAGTTTTCGCAGAAGCCGCCATCACATTTGAGAGTAGCATTAAGTGTATCTTGGAATATTTACCAACCAAGTCAACACAAGTCACCAAATAGTGCACTCTTAGTTTAAGCTAGCTGACAAGAATAACATGAGGGTATTTCATGCGGTCTTGGTTTATGCAAACTTTCAAATGGAGCACGACTTGGGCCAGGACTGATGATGTGTCATGAGAACGGAAGAACAGAAAAGAACGTGCATTGAGAAATGCCCAATGACATTCTGAAAATGCCATGAAATTGATGTCTAAGTATTGTTTTTCATGATCACACACCCTGTATTATAAGATGACAATCAACTTGCAGTGATTCCCTCCATTTCCTCTGACCCAGTAGTGGACACTGCGGCTGCGTGGAACTCCCACTTCCACAATGCACTCCGCAACTAAATTCTGAAAAGGCCCTTGTGATGTGTCGGTTTGGTATGTAAACAAATGGACTGGATGAGAAGCACTGAAAGACCAATGAATTAGTGATAATTAGGCTATCACTTTGGTTTTATCAATTTGAAGAAAAAATTGTGATGAAAGTCATACTCTGCTTTACAGGTTCAAATTATGACACATTTGATATCACTGGGCAAACATAGCAGTATTACCTTTCAGAATATTGTACTTCAAGAGATCTGTGAAAAACAAGGTATCTGCTTTTCTACTTCACTGTGTTTTCAAGTTGTGGGAAATCTCATAGATGTTTCCAGATCAGAAGGCAGGTTAGTTAAATATGTCTGTTGACTGTAAGGATTCTGTTAGTGCTAGGGAATAATGT
>JAPTYQ010000005.1:8378856-8403351 GCA_029814465.1 Ostorhinchus cyanosoma | reverse complement strand
TTATATGATCCTTAATAAATAAATAAATAAATAAATATATATATATATATATATATATGTATATATATATATATATATATATTCTTTTTAACTGGATGGCACTGGTAAATTCTATTCTATTCTATTCTATTCTATTCTATTCTATTCTATTCTATGGGGTTGTAGACCGAACAACACGTGAGGACGTCATGTTTTAGATTTTGGTTAACATTAACATTGTAAAGGCCAAATAGTAAATCAATCATTCAAGGTAATAAGTGACAGATTAATTGACTGTGGGAATAATTGTTAGTTGCAGCCCTACAATAAAGTTCTTCTATTTTTAGGGATTGACTTGTGTTTTCTAAACTAAATGTCAAACTGATAAACTGAGCAAACAATCAGTGGAGGAAATAATGGTGTGGGTATTTTAAGCCCCTGCAGTAATAACTAGAAGCTTCCTTCCTGCCAGTGGCTTTGAGCAAGGCACCAAAAGGCACAAGCTACACTTTGTGACATTCAGTGTGAACATTTTTCTACAGGGATAAGCCAAGTAACACACTAATTTGTTCATTGAGCATAAACTTGATGAAGCATTATTGTTCCTTCCAGTCGACTGAACGGCAGCAGTCTTTGGTTCTGTAACTCACTGTCTGTCCTCACACTAGCACAAAAGAATAGAAAAAAATATAACCTATAACAAACTGTTTTTACATTATGACACCACAACATTCAACCCCAGTTTCAGATCTATTTGTCTTCCAAATTCTGCATAGAGACATCATTAAATGTGCGTTTGATCAGTCACATAATGGTCGGGGTCTAGAGTAACATTACTTATTCAGAGGCTGTTAGTTCCAAATACACTGATCATCAATAATGAAATAAGGGGCTATTAATCTTTGAAAAGCGAGGCTAGTTTACAGTGTGGTCTGGTGTATTTACTGATCACTGTGCATGTGTTTTTGAGTGGGTGGTATTTCCACTGTGGAGGGATATCCCAGAGAAGTGTGCAGCCCCAGGGCTCGTGTCCGTATGGGGTGGAGTATATGGTCAAAGCTCTAGATGTGTGACGCTCATGTCAGACTGCATGTGCATAGGATGTGTGAACAAATTCCATAGAGATACCTCAGCTTCAGAACATGCAGTCGAAGAAATGGTGACTGTATGTAAAATGTTAATGTGCATGTTTATCCACTTAAAGCAGTTTTAATGTATGCTGCAAACTGATGAAATGGACTCCTTATCTATTGAAATTTGGTGTGAAACAATAGCCAACTCCAATATAAGGTATAAAAGTATTGACATCCATTACCTCACTCTAGTCCTCATCTGTAAAATTCAATTTTTTGTCATTATTTGGTCCAACATGAGATCATAATGTTTTGGACAATAAAGAAAATCACATATGCAATGTTTATACTAGTGTAATGTCATACATTAAGGCTTGTTTGGGTAGATTCTTGTGTACTTTTATTTCCTCACACTTTATTTCCATTCTCATCAGTATGTAAAGAGATATATTCTTTAGCAAATTTCAAATTAATTTCTTTTGGCTGGTTGTTGATGAGAAGACCTGTGTTTTGCTTTAAAGAGGAGAACCTTTTTGTAGCAGGAGAAAAGACAGAATGTTTTGTTAGAGACCAAGCTGTAAAGGTAATAAAACCACTGTAAGAATATTTTTGGTGTCCTGCAAAAAAATAGAAGAATGATAAAATAATATACAGTGGTGGAAAAAAGTTTTTGGACATCCCATGTAATTGTGATGTGTTGCATTAAGAATCCCCCTTAAGTCATTGAACTCTTTTAAGTATTGTTCCATTCTCCAAACCCACATGCTCCCTCTGCATATACACTGTTCTGTTGTGGTCAGTATTGGATGTCGCAGTAAGATAATGCCCATTGAAACTCATCCAGGGCGTGGCATGTTCGGAACTGTCAAGAATTTTTTAGTTATGTTAGTTTTTTCTTGTTAACAAAAAAAAATCATTTGCATTCGTTTGTGTCTCTCTGATGCATCCACACCTTTTGAAACACAAAAATTATTTTTCTGCAAATATTTCATGAAAACATTTGAGATTTTGTAAAATGTTGAGGGTGTCTGAAAACACTTTTCCACTACTGTAGACTGTATATATGCAGAGTGGATTCACAGTGATGACATTCAGATCTATGGTACTGAAGCTAAACTGAACTCCTTTTTATTTGGAAAACAGCAATGGAATGAATCGAATTATTAGAGACTGTTAAGGGGTCCACAGCCTGATGCCATTCTGAGGTTTATCAGTGAATTCCTTCCTACAGTCATTAAGAGTCGGAGACAGTATGTCACAAAAGTAACTTGATTTAAGGTTCTGAACATTTTGAGTGCCATCACCTGTAACGGCAGTAATGTTGTTTACTTAAAGAGCATCATCTTATTAAATCAAGACATGAGAGACATGATGTTTCCAATCAGTTTTTCTTTACTGTTTTTCTCTACTGACGGTCACGGTTGTGTAATTATTTATGTAATTATTTATGTAACTGTGTATGGAAAAAGCAAAAGTTGTGTGCTTTACTGTAATGAACAGATTTCAAACTAGAACTAAAATGTCCCAGAACACCAAGAAAAAAAAATCAAAGTGATGTGCACAGTCTGTCCTGTGGACGAGGACACTCTGTGCCTGTTATTCACAAGGCGCTCTACTGTGGGTCTCAACAACACACCCTGAAGAATACTGACCACTGCTGGGCCTGTGCAGAAGTAAAAGTGGGCTTGGAGTTCTAACACAAACTAAAGCGCTGCATTAGTTCTGTTATTGTACTCTGTTTGTGTGTCTACAGTTTAATAAATATGTTGTGTGGGTTTCTTATGCCTGTCTCTGCTTTGTGTCTCTGTAGGAGTCCCCTCAGGACAGTGCCATTACCAGGGACATTAACAGGACATTTCCAGCTCACGACTACTTCAAAGACACTGGTGGAGATGGACAGGACTCCCTCTACAAGATCTGCAAGGTGGGTTTGTACAATCACAAATGTAAAAGGTTGTTTTTGTCCTTTTTTTTCAGTTCATGCACAAACATATCTTTCACCTATCTGGGCTATCTGGTAATAGAATAGAATAGAATAGAATAGAATAGAATAGAATAGAATAGAATAGAATAGATCTTTATTGTCACTGTCACAGGAACAATTAATATCAGTTTAGCAACTCTGTTCTGTTTTGCAGCAAAAACTCTATAACACAAAAACAGATTAAAAACATCACAAATACTGAAAATGTAGTCATGTGCAAAAAGCTACAGGATAAAATATTAAATATACAAATGCTACGAAAGTACTACTAAAACTATTGAAATGTACAAAACCTAACTGTGTACTACAAATGAGAAATTTGTACAACAAATAAGGATATATACAGACAATATATAATATATACAAAGTAAGATTAGTAATATTGAGAATCTTCTCTATTCACGTATGTTAAAAAAAGAAATGTCATATTTCATTCCTATTTACACATCACTGTGACCGATATCCTTTTAATGAATTTAATTTCTGAGGCCTAAAAGGTAAATAATTATTTTTTTCCGATGTTCAATTCCAGTAAAATACTATTCTTAATTAGATGTACTTATAATGCTACTTTTTGGGAATAAATGAACTGTTACACTTTCACAAAATTAGAGGCATAAAATTAACAGATTATTAACTTGTTGATAAGAAATATTCAGTACAATAATTATTCATCACCTAAACTGTGATCATTGTGACAGTCGTAACCATGGCAGCGGGCTGACTTATGGTCCAAAAGATAAATCGTTATGAAGACGGCATAAATGGGTATAATCTGATGGTACATAAATGTTGACTTGTACTTTTAATCTCATGACCATCAGTGATAAATCTGCTGTTATGACTCTCTTCACTCATATAAATGATGCAAACAGCAGTGGTGTGTTCGTTGCTGGAACTATTTGGAAGTAAATGGAAACACATTTGTTAGGTAGCTGTCTAAATGCCTCTCTCTCCAGTGGATGTGTGGACACAGTGTGCGGAGCAGGAGTGTGAATTGTTAGAGCTAAAGGGAAACGCTCATCAATAAACTGAACAGTTACTCTGTTTGCTGGCAGTTCAACGGGTTCACAGCAGTCATTGCTTGTCAGGGAAAGCAAAAATAAATTCCTAATCGAACAAACACACAAGACTGTTCTGTAATCAGTTGTTCTGCCCTGCAAACTCACACCGCTGGTGCACACGCATACATGCAAACTGCACACATATACACGGATCATATGAACAGACTGCACTTGCACATGCTCAGTGTGACACAGACACACCTGTCCTTCTAGAATCCGACATGGTGTGGCTTTGTCCAGTTTTTTCATTTTCACATTATTCATTATGTATAAGTCGGGTGAAGACATTCATCTCTTCTCAGACAGGCACCTCCTCAGGTGTGTCTGAATAATTCAGTGGGCCCTCCCTTTCCCTCATGTGTGAATTGATCCACACTTTGTCTTTTTAACTCATACTCATTATTTGTGTTTGTAGCTCAGTGGGCCACTGTAGAGACGTTTCCTAACGTCTTTCTCCACTTCCTGTGCCTCATGTTCTCCATTTCCTTTGCACCATTTTCATCAGTCTTTTCCATCTCTGTCCTTTTTTATTTTGTATTCTCCTTTTCTTTCTCTCCAAGTCTCTCTCCATGGGTCTCTTCACTTTTCTGTGTGCTTTTACTTCATCTCTATACAACATCACTGAACTGTAACAGCTTTGTCAAACCTGTGCTCACAACTTGTATTTCAGCTCATTTGATGTGATGATGTGCTGACAATATACATAGATTGATTAGATATGTTGTTATACCCTTCTTTCATTGATGAGACTGTTATTTGCTGTAAAGTGTGTAACGTACGCCTGTCTGTCTTCCTGCTTTTCTCCTCCAGGCCTACTCGGTATATGACGAGGAGATCGGCTACTGTCAGGGACAATCTTTCTTGGCTGCTGTGCTGCTGTTGCACGTGAGTTCACATATCAGCAAAATCCAAACATAGCTCTTCAAAATATTTTAAGAGTGCAGAGGGACTGGTTTGTTTTTATTTGACGTGCATCTTTCTGACATTCTGCACAGCTGGAGGATGACCTGGTTTCATTTCCGAGCACAAACCTCTTGTCTGTATATTTAGTCTGGGACTCAACATGTAACTAATAATTTGTACCAGAGAATGGATCTGTGGCATTCCTGCATTTTTCGTGTATTAATAATGTATGTTAATGTTTGTGCTAGTCTGTCATATCAGAATGGTTACTCATAAGCACCTGAACAGCCCAAGCATATTCAACACTGCCCCCCAGTGGAGAAAGATGATGTTACAAACCAAGCACAAACTTCATTTTTATTTAAATATTTCTTCTAGTTTGACTTTTCCATGTAAATACATAAAGCTCGGTGAACGTGTTTGCATGTGGAACTTGAATGCCTCCTCCCCTTTTAACGTATGCGGTCCTCTATAGTATGATTTAACATGAAGTTCTTGCCCCTTAATCTCTTGGTTTCCTCTGATTTCAGATGCCAGAAGAGCAAGCGTTCAGTGTGCTGGTCAAGATCATGTTTGATTACGGTCTCCGGGACCTTTTCAAGCAAAACTTTGAAGATCTGCACTGCAAGTTCTTCCAGCTTGAAAGACTCATGCAGGTATTTGGGTATTAATGTCATTTTTGCAACTAAACTGGTGGGTTTTTTGTATTCAGGCTGAAAATGCTAGTTCTGTTTGAGTTGATATTCCTTTTTTTGGGGTTCAAGTGGATGTTATTGTGCGTTTATATCCTAGTTATGTTCTGTGCATCTGTTCCAAATATTTTCTGCTTGTAAGCTTTCTTTGTTGTCACACTCCTTTATTTACCTCTCTCCTTCCTCTTCTTACTCTGTCTCTAACAGGAATATATTCCAGATCTGTACAACCATTTTCTGAATGTGGGTCTGGAGGCTCATATGTATGCCTCTCAGTGGTTCCTCACCCTCTTCACAGCCAAGTTTCCCCTCTACATGGTCTTCCATATAATTGATCTGCTACTGTGTGAGGTAAAAGATGCACTTAAATCACATTCAAGCCATCAAATCAAATTCACACACTTCAGTTTAGTGTTAAAGCAGTTAAATTACATAAAATGTGTAGCGTTCATTTGTGTTGTGTCTCCTGTGGACAAATTCAAGGATGAGGAGGAATGAAGTGGTGCTACACTATATGGACAAAAGTATTAGAACATGCTGAATTCAGGTGTTTCTTTTCTAATGGGTCCGGGAACTAACAAAACAATAATGATAAATGTCGTAATATCGTTTTATATTGTGATAAGTATCACTGCATTGGTAAGTTTTGTTTAAACTGGTATCTTTGGTTCCAAAATGCCTCAAAGCTGGTTTTTACTTAATTTTTCTAAACACTGATTTATGGTGTGTTCTTTTTTTTATCCATGGAGAAAATATTGATGTTTCTAAACTATATAGACAAAAATATTAGGACACATCATGGCTAGAGCTCATAAGATGTCCTGTTCATGCTGATTGGAGATATAAACATGAATATTTCCTTCAAGTTTAATGGGAGATTTTTCTTCCTAAGTGAGATGTAAAGAAAGTAGATGGTTAGTTGTGGTAGAAAATTATTTACAGACAGAGCACAAAAAATGTTATAGAAATTTAAAGGAAGAACATTTAAAATCATAGTCATGGATTAAAATAAAAACAATCCAAAATCTATGTGGAGAGGAATTAAGTAAAAACCATCTCTGAGGTATTTTGGAAACAAAAATAACAATTTAAACCGAACTAACCAATACAATGATATTTATCACAATGTATACTATATTCTGATATTTGTCATTATTGTTTTGTAGCCCAGACCCATTGGAAAAGAAACACCTGAACTCAATGCGTATCATATATCGTGTAGTTCAGGCCAAAGTCAGTGACAGATTTGGGCGCTGAAATGACTTAGATGACTAGGAAAATACTCAGTGTCTGATGAAACAAACTTCTTGGCTTGACCATCTCATATTAAATTTAAACCATGAAGTATTTATCACATAAGTGACTTTTATAGCTCTGCTGATGCATGGTAATGGCAGCATCGCATGCAGCTGTGATGCATCAAAGCAGCAAAGACTGGGAAGGCTTTCAACACTGTGAGAATGTTGGACAGAGTAGAATTCACAGAAGAAAACCTGCTCCACGTGAGACAGAGGTGAAGACTCACCTTCCAGTGTAAGCCAAGGCAGCAGCGGGGCATCCCCCCATGTGGGAGGGGGTCCGCCAAATCCCAAACCTGTCTGAGGACAGAGCTGAAGGTTGTAGTTTATTAACGCCCTGCACTAAAGTCTGACAGGTGTGGAGAGCACGTGCACACATCAGGTCGAGACATGGCACGACAACTAAAGGGGGGAAAGGTCGGACTGAATGTGGTCCTCATACACCTCAGTTTTCTGCCACGAGTCAATTTAATTAACTATTGTGTCAGCTGACAACCAATAGATGTTTAAAGGAGTGATATTTTGCTGTTTTAAATGGAATTATTCCTTTAAAAAAATTTTCCTGTGGTCTACGTAAACTGTAAATGCTCTGCTTGGGTCTGAATTCTTCATTAATTCAGGTCCATCTTCAACCCTATTTCTGAGTAATGACACCAGAAAGGTCGTTTTGAAGGCTGGTCCTTTAAATTCAAATGAGTCACTTCATGCCCCACCCCCTCCAGGTTGTTTACCGTGCTGCTCTGTCCCATTCAGCCACTTGTGTTCATTAATACAACCAACAACTGAACAGTTTAGGTAATCAGCTCGAAGTTTGGACATATTTTCCGTATGGACTAAAACCACTGCTGCTGATAAACAGTTAATTCATACTCGGAGAAATGTTTGTTGGAATTCTTGACCTTATATGTGCAAATGTTGTGAAGTAACTAGTTACAAAGGGTCGTAGAAATCCACTCGATTTTTGCCTAAATGAGTATTGGGGTCTCCAAATACACAAATAAATGAACCAAAGACTAATAAAAGTGGGTTTAGATAAATATGACCCCTTTAAGTTACATTTCTGAAATCTGACCTTGATTTTTTGTTTTTATTTGTAGGGCATCAGTGTGATCTTCAATGTAGCCTTGGCGCTCCTGAAAGTAAGTCGGTCAAACAAAACAGTGTACACGAACACCTGACTAGTAACAAAAACACTAAACAAATGCCACTGCAATGGAAAACAAAACTGGACCAAATTATACACAATTGACTGTTGTGACACGGTGTGAACAAACCATGTCAAAACAGTCTTGCGAGCCAAAAGCACGTTCCTTTTTCTCTTTTTATTCATATATGCATTTCTTTTTAGATCTTAGCTTCAGTTGCATTAAATGTCTGATCCACCGAATTCTCTCGTGTGGATAAAATTTGGCCTAAATCAGTTTTTCTTTCTGCCTTTTTTCTTCAGACATCAAAAGACGATCTGATACAAACAGACTTTGAGGGTGCACTCAAATTCTTCCGTGTCCCAGTTCCAAAGAGGTACCGCTCTGAGGAAAACGCAAAGAAACTGATGGAGCTGGCCTGTAGCATGAAGGTGAGTCGAAGATGAAACGAAATAATAGTGTTTCACTCACACAGCCTACAGTCACATTAAAAGCTGTGGCTTCACCGCCTGCATCTCTCAAAACCTCTTAAAGTCCAACTCCAGTTTTACGTTTGCTCTTATGTAAAAAATAGACGCTTATGCAAGGCTATTATATGACAGTCGAAAGTCTTCAAATTGTCCAAATATCAAAATATAAACCTGTATTTTAATATAGAACAAGTGTGGTTGTGCCGCTTACACACCAGTAGGGGCCACTATTGAGCTGTAGGAGAATCTGACTGTAAAGCACATGTACACACACTCTTCTTCATCTCACTCGGAGACACACTCACACCTGTGTCCTGACCTGTTTCAAACAGTCTGGCCTAGTTTAGAGGGCTTGACTTTGAAGGTAACTTTGGGCTGAGGTATTTATTAGTACAAACTCTGCAAAGAAACTGGCAGACTTATTTATTTCTTTATGGAGAGAGTGTCAAGGTTTGGATCGTGAATAGAACCAAACCAAAATATTTACAAGTGTTAAGTCCTAGTCAACCTGTTTGAACGGCAAAGTCTGGGGATGTTTCAGTCCAAGTGGTACATGTTTTATTTTGGAAGAACAAAGCATGAGTTTGGGACAGCAGGTACTTTTCATACCAAGGCTTTCACTCTTAAATGTGTCATTGAGTTCAGTAGAAACATATGCACTGCACTCCATTGTTCACATTCCACCAATTGGAAACAAAATAAAGAAGTCCAACTGACCTATGACTACTGCAGGGCTGGCTCTGGAAATTAAATCAAAGTGCAGGTAGGCTAATCTGAAGCTCGGATGTTGCTACTCGGGGATTAACTAAGCAGATTACTGGTGCCCTCATTGACTGACGATGCTGCCTTCTGATTGGACCACAAATCTCTGTGGGTCACATGGTGCTCCAACTTCAGTCACTGGTCAGGTCACATTTTCCATTTATACCTTTAATGATAGATAGAGATAGATCTATTATGGTCTATTTGAAGGACAAATATGATCTAAAAACAAAAAAAAAATTGAGAACAAGATGGAAAATGCTGTTTTAAGAGCTGTTTTTAAATACGTTTAACTAAATTGTAGTTTAACCCAAGGGATAAAAGTCCAACACTGACCTTTTTCTGTATTTTGAAATGTCCCCATGGTGGGATAAATAAAGTCTTCTCTTACTCTCTCTTTTCTCTTCACCCTTGTCCTAACATCCAGCTGATGGAATATACACTAAGGACAAACCATAAGTTCAATGACAAAGAGGAAAGAGAAGTTTTAGACGGTTGTACTCACACTTTTCTGTGAATTCTGCATCCAGTCAGGTAGTTTTTAAGAAATAACACTTTAAACTCTATATAAAACCTATGTCTTATTAGAAAACTTTTTACATTGTAATTTTGTCGAAAGGTAAGTGTTAATATTTTGCAGACGATATGAGTCAGAACACACTTGTAATCTGTAGTTGGGTCACTAAATTAATTCAGGACACAGTCTGGTGTCAGGCCAGGGTCACTGCTGTTACGGCACAGTTTTCCTGTCTCTTTTTGTCCGTGACCTTTTGACTTTAAAATGATGTATGCAAATTGCCCAGGGAATTTGAATGAAAGTCATGTTTTTCCTTCTGTCCTTTTTTTATTACCTGTATGTTCTGGCTTTAATGTCAGTACAAGTTCCGTATACATTGTTACTACATGAGCATCTAGACCCAGGGTTTGATCATTTATGTGTATGTTAACCCTTTACAGTTCACCAATAGAAATACTTTTTTGTGAAATTTTTCAAAATGTTTTATCATCATGTAGAAAATCAAGGTAATGTAGTTACTATATTTGGTTCCTTGCCCACTAGTGGCATAAAAAAAAAAAAAATCCAAGTATATATTTTTTAAAAATCGAAGAAAAATACATATAATTTGAAAGGAGCATGTATTTTAGAACATTTCAACACCATAAGTGTTGATACAGACCCCTGTCCGTATCCACATAATCCCTCTGAACATCATTCCGTACATTAGTACCATTTCTTCATGGTAATGAACAAAGCAGGTCCACTCACTGTTCATGCAGAGGTGGACCTTCCAGACTCCAACTTTGAATCATTTCTACATACTTTGCTCAGTAAAGGAGCAGTACAGAAAATGTTAACAGAATAGCAACAGATTTTACAATAATTTGGCTTTGAAGTAAACTGGGATTGAACTGACGCTAAATACAAGGATCCCATGTGGTCTTAAAAGTCTTGAATTTACAAATCTGCATTTAATACCTTAAAAAAGTCTTTAAAAAGTATTAAATGGGATATGGCAGGTCTTAAGTTATGTTGCCATAAACTTGTTCGCTGTTTAAATGTGTCTCTTAAATGTCCAAGCTGCAAACAAAGTATGGTTGGTCGACTCAGTTCCACCTGCTCCAACGCCATAATTTATTCTGAAATGAGGCGCCGGTTATCGCTAACTTGGCAGCCTCTGGTGAGAAATTACTCATGGGATGTTGGGAATCAAGGTGATGGAGTAAATCAATAAATTTTCCTAAATTCTAGGAGTCACAATTTTTTTTGACAGTATGGCTGTAAATGGGCAAGAAATCTTAAAAAAAGGTTTTAAATTGATCTTGTAGAAACTTGTAGGAACCCTGTAAATAAGCAAACTGCCAAAGAAACCGAGAAAAGCATCCAAATGAGGCATCACTTCCCTTGAATGGCTTGTGTGGCCATACTTTTTTCTTTTTCTGTGCCACCAGATCCAGAGAGTTTGCACAAATAGACACACTCGCATGCAGACCCAGTCTAAGACCAGGACAACATGTGGAACATGCTGTCCCAGTTCTGCCAGCGTCAGTAGGTGATGAATGCAAGAAACATTCGGATCACTGGAGACGCTGTGGGACAATACTTACCCACAGATATCTAATCTTGCAAATAGTTGCATTAAATAAACAGAATGGTTCTCTCAGTTTGTAGACTGTGCATCGGTTGGGTCTTAAATGCTGAAAATGGGGCACACAGTGTTCATTATGTGGGAACTGTCTCCTTTAAAAGACCAATGTAAGGCAGCAGCAGGGCAGTGAATGGCCTGTTGATGAGACGGCCTAAATGCAGGGTGTGTGCAAACTGCAGCTTTAGGCATGAATGTGACTGTGTGTGTGTGAGACGGAGTGTTTTTAAATAGGACACTGTTTTGGGTGATCGGAGGTGTACCACGGTACTTTAATACTCTGTGCTGAATATTAAATCAACTTTATCCGCTCGGTCAAACTTGTACTGTTGCAGCCCAAGAAGCATCTAGGTCTACAGTTTGAATTATCTATCATCTGTTGTTGTTTTATTAATTTGACATTTCTGTTCATGTTACAACCCAAACACCTTTTTTTCTTAATGAAACCCCATCATAAGACTAACAGCTACAGCCTGTTAGTCTCAGTATTTCCATCCATCCGTTCGTTCCTAATACAGATGTCCCTCTCTGTAATGTCATTTCGTCAACATTGCCTCAGATTGTAGTTTTCAGCGAGTGCTAATCCAACAGTTTTACTGGTTATTAGTTTTACCCAGCGTTGACATAATACTCATTTGGTGTATCTGTTGAGGATTTGCAGCACCAGAATAGTTTAGGAGGGATTGACAATGTTTATATGTTAATTGAAGAAGCTGCCTACTGTTGCAGTGTGGCTCTGTGATTTATTATCAGGATAGCACTGCAGACAACTTCAGACATTTGTTTTAACAGATTTGACATTTTCCGGGATATTTAATAAAAACTCGGTGACAGGTGGTGATCTGAGTACAACTGCGGACAGGGACATCGCAGCTTGTCCATGGGAAATAAACGGTTGTGAATCCGTGTGGTAATCTCTGCATATGTTCCATTATGTCTCATTCAGATTCTGGACTGGAAAACACTGCAGTCCTGCAATGATTATAAATCTTGTGTCCTTGTTTACAAAAGACTGGATGGACTCTTTTCTCTGGCAGCCACCTGAAGAGCACAAGCCAGACACTGTTGGGCTAGTTTAGATTTCCATTCCTCATTATGTTTATAACTATAATTAGTCTAATTCCGCGTTTGTGTAATACACTTAAGAAGTGCTAAACATGTCTATTGTGTCCTCTCGGTGTTCCACAGATTAGCCAGAAGAAGCTGAAGAAATTTGAGAAGGAGTATCACACCATGAGGGAGCAGCAGGAGCAGCAGGAAGCCCCCATTGAGAGATACGAGGTAAACGGGAACACGCAATATTCACTTTCACCTTTTGCATCATTTTGTATCATTTGGTTCCCAATTACACTCACAATTTGCATTCGTTACCAGTAATAAGAGAAGGAACCCATTTCACTGTTGTTTTGCCAAATTACATCTCCAAAGTGCTGCACCAGCACCATCACCTGCTGGTCTGAGATGCAACTCTGTGTTAACATCCCAAAACAGCTGTTTATTACACACTTTGTCATTTACTGATTTATATTTTTAACTAAAAACTGAGTGTATTACTGTGGGAGGTTTTTCATTGGTCAGAATAGATCGTTTTTATTATTGTAGACCTTGATAATTCTACAGGAAAGAAAAACTAGGCAGCACCACAGAGGCCATTAATTGTGCGTGTCAGAAATCTTCTGAAGGGCACTGGGTTGGTTTTATACAGTTCAAGCTCATCAATAACAGCAGCTCAAGTTCAGTTTGTGCTTTAAAATTCTCCTACCAAACAAATGTACATTTCTCCTGTTTAGCCATGTGACTTGCTTTAATCATTACTACTGAAAATTATTTTTGTAGTCTCAATATAGACATGACCCAATTAAAGTTATTTCATAAATTGTTATACTGTACTTAAAATACTCAATTCAGAGCCAGTTCCATGTATTGTAGCAGCCACTGGATAATTTCAAACTGAATTTTTATATCTGTTTTTACATATTAATAAATAATCCAAGAGACAAGGATTGAACAGCATAGTTACTTAACATTACTGTATGTCAGTGGAATCAATTGCACCAACTCTGCCATTTAAGACCTAACTATAACATCCTAATATGCACTAATACACCATTACTGGCATTAAATGTTATTTCACTGACTACAGTACCTGATTATCTATTATGTTATATTAAATGCTTTATTTCCCCCATACATTGTGCTCAAAGATGATGTGATGAAAGGCTGAAAGATAAAAAAAAAAAAGTTATTTTCTACCAGGCACAAAAGTGGAGATAAATATCAAAATATAAAAAGATATAAAATTTGTATCATCATTTGCTACTTAGTTACTTGTCTATTTATTAAATAAAAGTTTCATACCAGATTTATCCAGTTGCAAAATTCTAGTATTTTTACTTTACAATTCATATATTGTGTGTTTGAATGAGGTTGTGTGGTTCTGTTAATGATACACAAACCAGTTAAACATTACAGTCAACTCCTTACATGCAGTCATGTTCGTTACTCAGACTCATACTTTCATATTCATGTGCAGCTCTTTTCTGATGATTAACTCCTTTTCCCTGCTCTGTTCACTTTCCTTCCTCTTTCATGTACCTTCACTTCTCGTATTCTCCTTTTTTTTGGTCTCCTTCTGGTATATTTTCTGTTGACTTTCTCCAATCTTCTCTTCTTTTGTCCATTTTGTTTGTTTTTCTTGTCTTCTGTCCAGCGGGAGAACCGTCGTTTACAAGAGGCCAACATGCGTTTGGAGCAGGAAAATGACGACCTGGCCCATGAACTAGTCAGCAGCAAGATAGCTCTGCGGAAAGACCTCGACAATGTAAGCTGTAGATAAAGTCAGTGTGGGTGCGTGTGTGTGTAGAGAATGTGCATAAAATGGGACTTCTGTGAGGACACATGACACAACAGCTGCTGTACGTGATGCATGTGGTAAAAGCTGCACAAGAATTAAAAGGTGGGAAAGTGAAAGTGATTGTGCTGCCAAAGTTTGTCAAGGCTTTAAAATCCTATTTGTGTGTCATTGTTTGACTTACCTTGAGAAGAGTAAAAGCGAAGAAGAAAGTAGGCTAGTCTAACTTTCACAATGACCTGGTCCACATTAGGTTATTCTGTGCATGTGTGTTTTGGTGTTTCAGGCTGAGGAAAAGGCAGACGCCCTGAATAAAGAATTGCTGCTGACCAAACAGAAACTGGTGGACTCAGAGGACGAAAAGAGGCGACTGGAAGAGGAGTCTGCACAGGTCAGCTCACTCCTACAGAACAGAGAAAAAACAGTGCATGCTGCTATATCTTGATTTTTCTACAATTATTTGTAGCTCTAGGGGTTTCAGGAAATGGTATGCACAACTGCAACTTGAATTTTCAGATGAAGCAATATTTACAAATACTGTCAAAAGAAGCTGTGTAAATTTCTTGCCCTGAGGTTAAGATGAAGAAAATAAGGAAATATGCAAGATTTATGTGACAGGATGTGACTGAGCCGTCCATTAGAAGCTGGTTTATACCACTAACATCTGTTGGTTAATTAGTAAAATAACCAAAGACTGTGGGGAGACTAATATCCCGCAGATAAATATCATGTGGTCAACCCCCCCATGATCATTATTTTTATAATAAAGAATTATTGATCACATAACCTGTAACTAGAAGTAGAAGCAAAGACATGAAAAAACCCATCTGTGGTCATTTCCTCTGTATGGTGTTTTACAAATTGTCATTTTCTACACATTTACAGTTTCCTCATATATGATAATGGGTCAATATTCATGTTAAGTGATGGCGTCCTTCATAATCGTCTAATTTGCATTCAGATGCAGTCGACCTCCAATGTCAGTGGATGTCAGACTGTCTTGGATGTAGATTTTAATCAGAGTTCAGTGAAGAATCCCTTCAGGGCAGAGGACAGACCTGCTGCTCTCAGGTCCCATGTGTGTTGAGCGCTGTCCTCCAGATGTCTCCTGATGGTTGTGTAGGTGTGGTTGAGTGATGTATGCGCTGCTCTGGAGGTCATGTGGAGGCCTTGACTTTGCCCTGAGCTTGGAGTCTGCCAATAGCTTTTTCTGTCTTCTTTACATTTCATGGATGTCACATGGTCTCTGGGGCTTCTGTCTCCGATTCCGCCCTTGCTCTTTGCCCCACAACAATCCTAACTGTGTGTGTGTTTCCACAGCTGAAGGAGATGTGCCGACGAGAGCTTGATAAATCTGAATCAGAGATCAAAAAGAACGGCTCCATCATCGGAGAATATAAACAGGTAGGAAATCTAATCTATATCGAAAGATGTGCCTTTACAATTCATTTTTCAGACAAAATAATCACTTGTACAATGTGAGTTGCAGCGTATTGATTCTTTCTACTTCATGTTTTGTCCTGTTAAACTTTTTATTATTGTGTTAAGGCATAAGTGGGATTGATGTCAAAGCTCAGTATATTTTACACCATTAGTGAAAACCTAAACTGTGGCAAACCAACTTCACTGTTTAAAACTTCAGTTGCCCTGATATCCCTAAAATGAGTGGACTACTAAGACTTTAGTAATAATTTTGAGTTACTTAAATCCAAGTACAAAACAATATGCATTGATATGATGACATGCACATGATTACAGCAGCTTCTTATGTCGGAGCAGGCAGTTGTCAGGCCTCAGGTCCCAGGATCTGCCTTCTGCTGGAAACCTCTAGAAACGACACAGAATATTTCCTTAAAGGTTTTCATGCTGCAAATCATCTTCTGTGAGAATTAAAGCTCCCAAATGTAGTCAACAGCCAGGCCATTAAGAGCATTGGTCAGTCAAATCTTTAACTCATTCCTAAAACCTTCTGGGACCCAGTGTAAAGACACATGTGGTCAAACCTCTGTGTTTTGGTACCTACTGGAGGTTTATGCAGCCTTGTTTTTCCAACACCAAGAGTTTAGTGTGAGCTGAGGCTGCCTTCGAGACTTTATCTCCTTTAACTCCCACTACAAGATCCCACAAACAAACTGCCACAAGGTAGGTTAGAGATGGATTCAATTGTTTAACTGTTCATTTCTTTACTTTGGTGTGAGGTAGTTTTGTATTTTTTTTTGGCTGCAACAGTGGACTCTGTGTTTGAGGAGTGAGTGTGTAAACACTTACCACCCACTATTCAGATTGTTTGAGATCTTTTTTTAGATCTAAGTTCCAGTCATGATCATTGGGAGACAAGAAACAAATATTTAAAACTATGCTTTTAAAGAGCTCCATCTGCCTTTGGTATCTACGTTCATCTGGTTGATGAAGCAGAAATGTCTAATTTTGTGAATTGTCCTGAATCTGAACCCGGTACCTTTAATGATGGAGGCTCTGAGCTTTTGAGTTCCTGTCTCTCCAAATTCCTCTTTTGGTGGTTTTCATCCTTTTAGATCTCATCCTGTCACTTAATGCTTAAATATAAACCTACCCAGATCAAGTACTATTACCGTCACTGCAGAAACATTATGCAACAATCCAGTGAGGTCAGACAGAAATAGCAAAGAGACTAATTTGGAAACAGACTTTAACTCCACCTGAGTAAATTGAAAATGACAGCAGATCTGAAAATTAGAGACGAGGTTGCTAGCATGCAGCCGAGAGCTATGCTGAGCAAGAGTAAAAATGAGGTTTCGTCAAAAATAGTTCCTCTTTTGACATGAATTGAGGGATGATGGATGGAAAGAGGGAGAAAATGAACAAAACTCTGGAGGAGAGAGCAGAGGGAGGACAGCAGCATTCAATCCTCTGGGATTGACAAGTTGAGGAATCTCCCAAAATAGCATGTGTTGTTTTCCAACCCAGATAACTCAAATTATTTTTCAAATAGCATTTTCCTATTTCAGTGGCTGTGAATACCCAGCTTCTTTTTGTGGGATTAGAGCCAAAAAGGCTTTGTGTGCTAATTGCCCCTCCAGCCCACAAGGACAGAGAAACGTCTCTTAATGGTGAAGCTGAAAACAGTGTTGAGTGGTGGCTTGTAATTCCTGCTGTAGGAGGAGGGAGAGGGCGGGCTGTGCAGAATCACTGGACAGCTGGATGGAAGCCAGGGACAGTAACATGTGACAGTGTCAGAGTTTCTAATGGCCGGTGAGGATTTCAGTTTTTCCCTTACCTATAAAATAAACAGCCTGGTCAGAAAAAGTCCCACACTCTGATGCCACAGTCATTTAGTTGAACTGCCTTCAGCTTTGATTATGGGATGGATTCACTGTGACATCCTTTCTGTAAGCTTATGCAATGTCCCAACATTCATTTGTGTCATTTTTTTGGATGCATAATGTTGCTGAGCCTAGACTAACTGATGTGTCCGTCTCTCTGGAACAGGGTCAATGTGGACTCAGACCACATGACCCTTTTCCCATTTAAACACTGGCCAATCTTTATATATATTTATATTAAACTGATGGTTGTTTAAGCAATGAGAAGCTACTGGCGGCATCAGTGAAAGGACTTGTTACAGATGAAACATGAATCACAGCAGTAATTGTCCAATAGGAGGATCTGAACTCTTTGCTTAGTTAAATCCAGGTGGGACCTTTTAGTTTTTGTCAGGGCTGCACGTTTTGCCACTGGACAGAGCTAAACATAACATATTCAAGAGTTCTTGCACAGACTAAATTTATAGTGTAATAAAGGCAATTAAATTGTCAAAATTGCATGTTCTTTGAGCACACACACTACACATTCTTGTAGTGTGTGTGCTCTGAATTATTAGCCATAGAAACTGAAAACTTCCAGTTAAGGCAGAACCAGATGAATAACTCAGTGCGGATTTTTAAAAATACAGACAGAATGAAATTACTGAAGGAAAAATAGAATAGACAAAACAAGAAAAGGATAAGAAACTCCAGAATTTTAATGAGAAAAATAAACCCTCAAGTGTACGTTGTGCTCACAGATGGTACAGCCATAAAAAGTATAGCCCAACATATCCCATCTCATCTAGGCTTACAATTCCAGCGGAACAGTGTTTCTTACCATGTCCCTAATTATAGAAAAAAAAAACATCTGACCGAAAACACTGCACCACAACCATAGCAGCTCATGTGAAAGCTTATAAAGTATAAAGATGTACTGCATGCAGCAGGGTTAAAAAAGGAAATGGGGGGGAAGAAAAAAAAAGCCAATGGGCAGCTGCAAGATAAAGAGCCATGAGGCAGTGGTAGTGATGGAGGGAAAGTGGAGTGGAGGGATGGCTGCTGTGATGACAGATAAACACAAATAAAGGCAGAAGATGACAGAAGAACACAGATCAGACACATGTAGGTGGAGGAAGGGCTCACAGCTACAGATAGATGTATAGATGAGTGCTGAAAAGAGCAGGATGAAACAAGAAATACAGTACATACCAGAGGGAATATGACTGATGGAGAGATGGATCAGCTGTCTACAGAGAGGTGGGATGACCCGATGTACCCGTTAAGATGACTCATGTCACATTGATCTCTATTCGTTTGCAAGCGAGAGCACAAGCGGTGATGTGGGTGTGTGGAAGCATGTTTGTGGCTGTGGGTTTTTAGAGGAAAAGAGACAGGAACATGGTGCAAAGACAGGAGCTTGGTATACAGCAAAGACTTTGAATAAGAGGATGAAGCCTCGGCCACAGCGACCCATCGACAGGAGACAAAGGAGCCTTAAAAAAGGGCTCAGGCTTTAGGTCCCTGGTGTCACTGTGCTGTCACTCTAGTGAATAAAAACCATCCAAGTGCAACCTTTCAAGAGGAGAAAAAAAAGGACAGATTGTCTGTCCTCTTTCCAAAAATATTCTGGATTATTTTGCATTAATTTAGAATGCAGGCATCTGAGCAAAATACCAAAATGATTATTTGTTTTTGCTTGGATTTTTACCAAACAAGTATGTTCCTTTACAGACCAGGGCATCTCTAACACCTCCATGTTTAAAGTAGAACCTTGTAATGTATTTGGCATTAATCAAAACCAGCTCAGCTCCTATGATGTAGGTGCAGCAGTTGGACACAGTGGTTTTAACTGCAGTTTTACAGTCTACAGCTGAATTAGTTGACAGCAGTCAGTAGATAAACATCTTGTCCTCTGTTGTCTGATTTCTTAAGATCTGCTCCCAGCTGAGTGAACGACTGGAGAAACAGCAGACAGCCACCCGTGGAGAGCTGGAGAAAATCCGGGTAAGTTTTACAAACACACTGTCATCATTCAAACACACACTGTAGATCAACAGCCAGGAATACACACTTAAGTGCAGCATAATTACCCATTGCTGGATACAAATAGATGAATGTTTGTGTGTCTCTTTCACATAGTTGTTGATTAGAGTGTTAATGATACAGCTAGAGTTCTCAAGATGCTGGTGACTGCCAGAAACAGTGTCACATTATCACTGGATATTCTTGGTCCGCTGCATTTACAGGTTGACTGTTTACATTTACAGTCATTTTAACATGTGGGTCTATAATCCTCTTGTGTTCTATGGAGAGGAGGGTTTGTTTTGTTAAGTCGGCTGATAGTTACAATTTTGTGTTAAAGTTATACCCACAATCTATGCCAAAGTTATTTTTTTAGAGTATAGATCAACCATGCTTTGTACCAATATTAGACATAATCCATCTATTCAGCTTAAACTGGACAGTGCAGCTCCTTTTGTAGATTTGCGGTGTCCTATATTACATACTTGTCATCTTAGCTGGCAGGGAAATCAAAGCTTTGAAATGAGAAGTTTGGCCAGTTCTCAGGGATCCAGCAGTTTTACACTTGGCTTGTGAACTGTTTGTTGAAGAAAAGCTACTGTAGCAGAGAAGTGATTCAGGGCTGCCCAGGGTCTTCATTAAGGGTTATGCATAAGGTTCAATGCACTGAGGACAAATCCTGTAAAGGACTGAAAGATTTAATTCTGTATCTGTTTCTGCAAGTTGAGAACAGTACTTTTTTCATTACTTACAAATAACAGTTCAGCAAATGCAATGAAAGTGTCAGCAACTGCAGCAGGAGAGTATTGATTCACAGTGAAGTAATATTAGTGTGAATTATAACTATATTTATTAGAAATGCTTAAATGACATACCCACTGAGCCTGTTCAATAAAATACTTTTTAACGCCATGAATAATTACAGCATGAGTGTTCTGCTATTTCATTAAAGCTCCCATCCATGTCTGTGGTGATGAGCAACGACACGCAATTACTACTCAACCTTGAACTCAGTTGACAGTTTAATCTGAAGGAAATGCAATAACCCACAATAAAAATAGTTTGGGGAGTATTTTAACAAATAACCGATACTGCTGCTTTAACATGCTGCAGAGATCGCAACAGCTGGTTGGTATCGTCAGGTTAAAGACAAAAGAGCTGAAGTCAGGAGGGAAACATGACAACCTGAGAATACTCACCTTCCCTCTGCTGCGGTTTCCTTTTAGTCCAAACCAAAACACGAAATGTTGAACACAGATGACCTGACATTAGTTCACTGCACTGTGAAAAAAGGAAAAAAAAAGCCGTTTTCAAACTCCAGCTTCATGCCACAGGCTAGAGGAGATGTGGAGACACATGTGACTGAATGTTAACAGCAGTAATGTATTTAACCCCTTACCTGTCTGAAAACACCAGTGAACCACCCAGACCTACTGTCTGATGGGGTGGGGTTCTACAACCTCCACAGGAGGAGGAAGGGTTCCTGTTTCATCTCAATCCCTATAATTTAGGGATTTTTTTGTCCAATGACACAAAACTGTCCAGTGCAGTTATAATATTTGTGGACACCTATGATACTGGGTCAGTGGGTTTTGGGGTGTCCCCCCCCAACAATAGTTGCTGTTATTAGACTTTTGGGCCAATGCTGGTGTTTCTATACATAAATATTATCTTCAGTAAAAGGAAACAAGGGTGTCAATGATCAGTTAAGACCACACCCTGAAGCCATTGCTCACATTTTCTTCAACGTACCAAGTAACATGGGTCCAACCAGGTTCAGTGTTCAGATGTTACATGCAACTCCCAGAGTTAATGCATTCTGTCATTTCCTCTGACATTTCACACACTCCTTCTGATCTCATCATCTGCAACAGCTGTTTCACATGTCTCATTTCAAAAAGGAATTGGACATATTTCCTTAAAATAAGTCTTTATGGGCTAATATGGTACCTTTACTCTGAGTTGTAGAAAAACCTCACTTCCTTCTGCTGAACAAAAATGCTTTAACACTCAGTGATAGAAAACCCCTGGGATGTAATCTCAGTCTCTACCTATCTTTAAACACATCCACTGATTCTTGGCTCATTTGACAAAGTGCATTTTCCCCAACAACAGCAAGAAGTATAACTAAACACTAAAGACCTGTAGAAAAAAGGCTTCATTTGAATGTTTTACAGCATACAACCACCAGTGTAGTCAGAATGCCGCTCTTTGCAGTGAACTTGTGCATCTCATCACATTGAGTAGCACCCAAAAAGAGCTTTGCGACTAAAGAGCTCAGTGGAGTACAGTGGTGACAGCAGAGGAAAGGCACAGTTGGCTTGTATGGATACTACACTAATGAGCTGCCATGCATCAGTAACCAAGCGCCTTCTCCACCAGAGAGGGCACACAGCAGGACAGGGTCAGTGACACAGGGGTAGGTTTAGACGAAAACTCACAACAGTCACAATGTGCTGATAGTTTGCTTTTTGAACTTTTGTACTAGAACTTTATTTTCATATTGTTGATGGTGTGAGACAACAGGGAGTGGAGGCTTCTTACCACCGTCTACACCGCACACAGCAGCACTAAGGTCAGACCTTTGGTAGAATTTTAAGGGTTTTGGCCCATGGAGATTTCCAGATCATATTGTGAGATCATCTCTTATCTGTCATTAAGGTCTCAAAACTAAAATGTAGTCAGAAATCCTGTCAGTTTATTATAATATGACTGGTTGCCAATATTTAACACCAAGACTTGTTCTTTGCCTTTTCCCCCCAGGCATTTTTCCCTCTTGGTGGTTTTACTCCAGTGTGATGTTATGGGAAAGTGGATTTATTGATAGAGATAGTTATGTCATGTCTGGGAATGATGAAACATGACAGAAATAACTGAATTTTTCACAAACCCAGCAGTTCCAAAATGGTGAGGTGTATGACTGTATGCACATTATCATTACAATATACAACCTGATAAACATTAGTGATTTTTAAAAAAAAAATTACATTAGTATTTTGCTTAAGGTGTCAGTTTGTCACTCTTGGCGCATGTTATCAAAACTTGGAAATCTATTCTTAAATATCCCTAAAGGTTGCTGAAAATAAGAAAAGAAAGCAGCTTACTTTAATTTGTTGAAATATTATGGTCTACATTGGTAGATTGTTAGAATTGTATAAAAAATCCCATCAGATTGTTAGTAGCAGATGCCACAGTAGGTCCCCAAGTACCTCTGATCACTGTGAAGTTGTTTCACTGCTGCATTTTCATAATTAAGTACATATTCAATATGGGTACATTTTAGCTGGTGGACTTCTCCATCTACCAGTCCCTGTGGCCACAAAGACAGAAGGTTAATTAGACACACACTCATTTCCCAAAACAGAGGAAAATGGGATAAAATCCTCAAACAGAAAACCATTCGCTCACAATAGACAGATGGTGTAAATTATTATAGTCTGTTTTGCATGGATATTAATACAGGTTTGCCTTGAGATTCCAGCTGATCCTTGGGTACAGAAAGTATATAAACCACTACACTAACCTCTCTGTTTTTCACATCCTTTATATCCTTTACTAGTCTAAAGTGGAAGGCTGTGAAAAGTGCAGCAGTCTGTTCAACAAAGAGGGTCGTGTACGAGCCGCAGTGACCTCGGCGCCTGCAGGAGGATCGGAGGAGACGGACGAGGAGAAGGAGGGTCTTAAGAACCAGCTGAGAGAAATGGAGCTGGAACTGGCCCAGACCAAACTGCAACTGGTGGAGGCCGAGTGCAAAATCCAGGTACACAAACGCAGCATCGTTTTAAATCAAACTGCATTAGATGATATCAGTGTTCTCCAAACACTGAGAATACCTGTCATGTTTTCTGCTGCTCAAGGAGCTTGTGAGTCATGACTGTTGTGTTTAACTGTACCAGAACAATATCACTGTTGTTTCAGTTCAGCTCCCATCATGACTTGCAGGCTCCTCCAGCTGGCAACAAAGCTATTAAACAAACAGATCTTTAGTTGCAGAGTTTACTGTACTGGCTTTTGTTGCAGTGACACATTGAATATAAACTATAACTGACTTTAAAAACACCCAGTCACTTTTTACAGAGTATAGATCTTTGTTGTCATAAAGATCTATACTCCAGCTATATTGTCAAATAATTTTAAACTGACTAAGTAAAGTATGTTAAGGTGGTATAGCGGTTTGTTTTTTTCACTACACCTGCTTTTCTGTCTCACATCGGACTACAAAACAGAGTAAAATACCCCAACTCTCTTCCTTCAACTTCTAGGGGTCCCACCTTTAAATAACTACCAGTCATTCATGTCAGAAAGGCTCCAAGGTTTCCTTTACAAAATGTATTTGCTGTAACTTGGTGTGTGTAGTGGTCTCCAGTATTTATTAAATATTGTAGAAATCATGTGTTAGACTGGGAAATAAATTGCTGAGAACACTATTAGTGATTTGAAAAAAAAAAAAAAGTTTGAAACCTGGTTCTGACCAATCACAGGCTGGTGTTCATCCCTGCGTCACAGTGCACTAATGCCTTCATCAACCCAACATACATTTTAATAACACAAAACATGAAGGGTAAAGATGACAAAACTAACACAGAACATCATAACATGCCCACTGGGACCCAGACTCACCACATAATTAGAAGATGACACATCTGGATGTAATCTTAACAGGTTTCAAATCTGATATCTTGACTTTACTGGGACACGCTTTTCTGCAGGTTAAAGTGAACTAACCAAATAATGTCATCGTTGACAAACTTAAAGGGGAACTTCGGTCATTTTCAACATGCTATTCTATTGCTCGATCTATCCAAGAAAAGCTTGTACCGAAGA
>JAPTYQ010000005.1:8323956-8343080 GCA_029814465.1 Ostorhinchus cyanosoma | reverse complement strand
ATATTAAGTCTTACACTAGTAGGAATCTGAGAAGTGAATCTATTCTAATGTGCAGTCGGTGTTTTGAAGAAGTGGTAGCTCAGAGACAAATACTCCCTTTGAGTAACACTCAGTCTTACATTAATTCATAAAATTTCAAATGCTTATTCAATACTGCATTTAAATAGCACTCATTTTGAAATCATTTTCCTTTATTAGTGACCCAAATTTGATTATGTTTCACTGCTTTTAATCTGGAATCATTTTTCAATGCTATATGGAATCGTACTGTATTTTCAGTAAGAGTCTGGTGTTGAATAATGTACAGACAGTGTTATCCTATATTATTAAAGGGAAGTGGACTCTGTCTGTGTTTCTCAGGCATCATGCAAAATCCGGACAGAGCTGACTGCTGCAGTTTGGCATACTACTGTAGTCAAGGAAGAGACTAGCAAAGATGGCAAGTTGAATGGATCAATATTTTGGTCAGATATCAGTAATTTTGGAATACAACAGCCTTACAATAGCCATGCCCAGAATCAACAAATCATAGAATGGAAGTGACTTACCTAGCAACAGATAGACACTAGGGCCATGTTCCCATGGTGTCAAATTTCATGTGCTGTGTGCATGTGTGTTTTCTGCCTCCGTCCAAAATAATATACATTATATAGCCTAAATGTCTTCTAAAAATTTACTTTTATTTGCAATATAGTATAGCAAACTATTACATGATCAAAAACAAATTAATTTTACAAAAAAAGTCTCCATTTTGAATGTCTGGGATCAGAAATTTGTGATATTAACATGGGGTCACAAGCCAAAAAAGGTTGGGTTCCACTGGTCTAAGTGAACATTTGTGACACATCTGAGGAAATACTGTTCTGTTCTTAAGAATCAGGTGGTCATGGAAAACTTCAAAGCATAATGTCTCTGGCCTTTGTCAGCATTGTAGAGGTGTAAAATTACACCCCCCCCCAAAAAAAAAAGAAAAAAAACTTCTATTTGCAAACCACTCCTCAAATGCATCACAGGCCTTATTGTTTACCAATCTGTTAGCACACAGACTTATTGACAAGATAAAAGATGTGATAAATGTCAGGCATTGATGTGATAAGACACTTATTGTGAGATACAGTGATATTGATTACTAATGGTCTACAGGGAACAATGAAGCCAAATTATGTCATGGAAAAGGTGACATTGATCAATTGACATGAAAGGCTGTGATAGCGTGGCTTTCGAGTGAAACATTAAGAAAGTTTTAACTGTTGTTTATTATTTCATTGTGGACAAATGAATATGTCCAGACTGTGTCTGGTATGTAGTGCATTTTTGTTCATGTGTTTTCTTACCTGAGGCAATATTTTCTTTTTCTTGTTTGCTGCTGCATTGGGACCAGAGAAGAGTTTTTCCAGAGCTGCGAGAGCAGCACTGGCCTTTGCTACCTTTTTGTTGGGGCCTGCCCCACGAAACTTCTGCCCATCGACCTCCACCTGACACACAGAAGGCAAAAGGTTAAAAAAAAACAAGGAATCAATAAACTATTATTAATGACTCCATCCTTTTTGTTGAATTTTGACCTTCTAGGTGGGTGTAAAGAGAAAAAAAAAGCAGTAATCTAGACTTGGTTTATTGATTGATCTGCTTATTTATTATTCATTTGGTTGTTTTCTTTTTATGGATTTCACTGTAATATTTTACAAGCTGTTGTGTCTTTTTAATTATGACTCAAAGAGTTACTGATAAAAAAAATATATGTATAATGTATGAATAATTCATGTACTTTGTAACTTCTTTACTTTTACATAACTGTAATAATCATTATAATCCTTTCTCATGCCTGTGGAGTCTATTATTTTTCTGTTTACATAACTGCTCTGTCAAAACTAACACTCAAACAATAAATGTTGCCCAAAACTCATGTATTTATCAGTAACTCTGTGAGTCAGTCTGGCTGAACAGGACAGCTTGTTTAGAGAAGCCCTGCTGTCAAGCAGGCCTGCTAATCAGTCAGCAGAGCGATGGAGCAGCCAGGCATGTCAGAAAACAACGTTCCCCACAGAGAACAATCCTGCTCCAGGAACCAAGTGACTGATTGACTCTAACAGTGATCAGCCTGTTTGTGAAAGTGTGTGGCTCGTCCTCTGAATGTGTGCACCTTTTGTATGAATGTGAAAATGAAGAATTTGCCTTTGATCCAAGCTTTTTACCAGTTTCTAAGTTTAGTCACTGTTTTATTCTGTGCATACAGTTCTATAAACACATATATGCAAGACTTTCACCTCCATAACAAAGCGCTTGTCGTGACTGCCTCCACTTTCAGAGATGAGCTCATATTTAAGACCTCGTCTCTTCTCATTCAGCTCCATGACTGGGTTCTTCCCACTCGCCGTCAGTATGGGACCCTGAGTTCGCACCTGATGTGTGAAGAATATATTACAATCACTTAGTAAGGACGCATCTACACTGGATACTGGAATTGCAACATAGCGAAACATCCATTTTCAAGTGACTTCCTTTTACATTGTATTTGCCTATGCATAAAAATTGGTCAGACTGAAATCAATAACAGTTATTCATCATGAATATATGGATGTGTTTGTTAGGAAACAGGTTTCTTGATCCTTACCTCCAGTGTGTTGGAACTGTCTGAGGAGTGTGTTGGGTTATTGCTTGTGTGGGTGGACGTCTCACTCTTCCCCTCACCGTCCGACTTCTCATCTGAACTCAAGGGGTCCAGGTCTGAGTCAAAACCTGTTGGGTATCCCATTGCTTGGAGAACCTAAAGCAGAATTACCAACAGAAAAAAAAACACTAGCTGAATTGATACATCCTCAATCAACCAACCAAACAGCCAGTTCAATAGCTCTGTACCCACGTGTGTTGACAGTGCTCATTGAGCCGTTACAAAGTACAATATAGTTTTTAATGTAAGTGTCTTGTAATTGTCCTTGACAGCACACACAGCTGCAAAATTATTCACATCAATACTCAGACCGAAGGTAAATAAGAATGGCAGGTTTTCTATCCAAATAAGTGATTGTGTTAGAGCTGATGAAGAAGCCTTTTCAGTCAGAGAGGGTGAGAGAAAACAGAAAATAAAGGGAAGCTGAGGAAGAGAAAGGGCTCAAAAGGTGAGAACACGAGAGACGAAGAAAGAGAGTGAGAGGCAGAATGGAAAAAGGGAGAAAGAGCCTTTTATGGGAATGAAGCGGATAGCAGATTATCCGAGCTCTGGGCTCTGGAGAGCCTCTTTGTTCATGACCACTTTGGGATTACATGGATTTGACCACCTCCATCCCTCCTCACACAAACACACATGCATTGACACCACGATCTAACCACACAAAATCATATTTATACACATGCACATGATGAGCAGTTGCAAATGTTCTTTCAGCATTTATGCATTCCTATCCTCAAATAAATAAACAGATTTGTCACTAATTCATTTCCATCCAGCTGTGTTTGTGTGAATTCTCACTGTGTGAATAAAAAAACCTACATTGAATTGCTTAAAATCAACATCTTGTAAAAACATTTTTACACTTGGGAGAAGTGGAAAAAGTAGGTCTTTTGATAAGAGATACAGTTAAATATATGTAATGAAAAGAGAATTGGTAAATAAATGATGATTTAGCAAAATTTGCATCTGTATGTGTGGACCGATAAGGAGCAAAATTCATTGAATTATTATTAGAAAAAAAAGCAGAAATGTCATATTAAATGGGAAACAGCAACAAAATGCCTCCAAGAAAAACTGGACTCAGACAAACCATGAGCAATTCTGAATGGAGTGGATGAATGTGAATCAATACTATATGAGAGTGGGAAGTGTCACATGTCCATCAGGTTTAAGTACAAAGCTAAAGCAGCTTCAGGGATTTGACAAATTGGATGAAATTCTGGGTCAAAGGTCTCTGGTTAAGTCTATCAGCTCCACAATCAGAGTTTTAAAATGTACTTTAAATTGACCTCATGTCACATTAAGTTTATACCCCATCGAAGTAGTGGTGCACCAAACATCAACAGACAGGAAACGGACAATGAGTAATTGTCTAAGCCCTGTTGTTTTTTGCACAAATGGGCAGCTGAAATATGGCACTGCTTCTAATATGCAACCCCTGCTTAACTTCATAAATAATAGTGGACAGAATCAAACATATACATTTGCAGTTTCTGTGTCTTTTTCTGAATTTGGTTAAAATTCAAAGCACAATTGGATGAAAACCTGATTAGTCTGAATTGTGGATATTAGCTGAACTGCAACTAAGTCCAATGCACCTCCTGTTCTTGTTACCTTGACAGCGACATGGAGTTTGGCGGTCTTCTTGGATGATCCAGATGCCTCGTAAATGGTACCATCCAGATCCACAGACATGGTGAAGACCGGAGCGTGAACCGGGCCCGACTGGGACAGCAGGCGATACTGCAGCCCCGGCCGGATCTGGTTCAACCGCATCAGGGCGTTCATAGGCTGGTTGGAGTCTATGGCTTTACTGTCCAGGACTAATGTAAAAAAATGAAAGCACAAAGCAGATCACATTAAGATAGATTTAAAAAGGCTTTGCAGCAGTTGTAGCAATTATCCAGCTGAAATTGGACAGATCGGACCAATTTGGAATCGCTGTATGTGATAAATCATATTTTTGGAAAGTTTTTAACCCTAAAGTCGGATATTTCATGATGAATAAAGGTGGCTCTCTATTTTCTTTGCCTCTCAATCACATTCCTCCTTTTTGCCAATATCTAAAATGCCTCTCTGCCTCCATTAGCTGTGGTTCATCATCTCGTTGTATGAAGAAAGAACTGGGGATGGTTGGGTGGCCTACTAAAACGTTTGCAATCAATACTATTGATCTGCCTCCAGAGGTTGAAGGGAAGGTGGAAGGGAAAGAGAGACAGAAAAAAGAAACAAATAGAGACAAGGAGAAGAGGATCAGGGCTTGTTTGTAGCCAATAGAATAATATGATTGCCATCCTGTAAGTGTGACATTGCATTTAAGGATTTCAGATATACACAACACAGCTTTATATAAACAACTAAGAATGGGGATTCGAGCTGATTAGAAACATGAAAACAAAATGAAAAGTTTGACAGGTGCACAATTTCATTCTTTGCCTCTCCTACCTTTCCGCAGATTTCTCTTCATCTTCTTGATGAGGTCCTTGTCATCCATTGTTCCATCCTCATAAGGCCTCTTCAGACCTAATCCTGCAAAGAGATCAAGAGGAAAGGTGGCAGACGGAGGCATGGAGAGAGTGTTGCTAATCAATAACTGCAGGAGGTTTACCATACAAAGTCACTTGTGTGAGACAGGAAGACAAAGTTGCTGAAAACAAACAATAGGAAAGAACAGGCACGAAGATGGATAACTTACAGAAAAGATAAACAGAACAGACAGGCAGGCCAGCAAACAGTCAAACAATGAGGAAGACAAATAAGCTTCTTCCCTACATGAACCTTAATCTGTAAATGCTCTGGCAGTTTTCCATGTCAGTGACACAAGGCACTGAAGAGCTAGGTTTGATTTTCCGTGAAAGTCACTTTTGGACAATTGCCTGAGTCTAAATCTAATGGGATTTCTGACAATTTTTCAGAAATGTTCCTGAATAAAGAAAGCAAAATATTTTCCTAAGGGTCTCTAAATGTGACACGTACGATATAGTCACCCATCACAAAGACCTCAGAGGTAAAAAAGAGACAATATCAAAATAGCTTTTACCATGACAGCAGTATTGACAGATCTGCCGGCACTATATTGTGGAAAAAGAATGCAATACATCCAGAAAGGTCAGATAAAATGTGTAATGGTTTCATATGGAATTTTTACAGACAAGTTTTACTTTCATAAACTGCAGAATCCCAGCGCAACCCGGTTAACTGAGCCCAGCAAAGTTGTAGCTAAGGTGAAAAGGGGCTGACAGACCAACACTGTGATTTTCAAGCAGACGAACAGGAGTGAAAGCCTAAACAAATAAACAGACAGCAGGATAGACATGTCGGGGAAACACTGCACAGAAGACAGTGAGACACCCAGGTTAAGATACCGACCACAACAATTGGGAGTTTGAGAAGACAGGCAGGTCGACAGGTACACGCACCTTCTTTATCAGACCAAGGGTATTTCTGCGATGGTTTATTGGAGGGAAGAGGCTCCATCTCCAGCACCTTGTAGATCTGTCCAAATGCCATGAGTCTGAGAGCATGCTGTACAACACAAAACACCAACACGCAAAAAGAAAGAAAATCAAACCAGTCAAACCCTCTATGAAATCTTAACCTGCATTTCCACCCAAAGTATCCTCCAGACCACAATGCAAATTAGTCCACTGACACGGGAAGAACTGACAGCAGGTTTTACACTTTACTTTTGTGCGAGACTATACAACAAAAGACATGCTGCAACCTAAGGCCTGGGCTTTGAACAAAAGTAATACACAGTATATGATGAACCTGAAAATCTCCGGTACACCAAAGATACCCTGGTGACATACTCTGCTGGCCAAATTTCACTGTGCAAGACTTAAACTCAAATATTAGATAAATAAATCCTTACAGCCATTTCTCAAATCAGGGAATTCAGGTAAAAATGTTAGAGCATAAATGAATAGATCCATAAACTGCAAAGAAGACAACTTTAGTTTTAGTTTAGGTAGACACAGAATCATCAGTGACAAAGGAAACACAGTAAATATCATACCGAGAAACAAGTCAAAAATAAAAAGTACAAAAATAAAAACAACACAAAATATTAATCAGAATAAGTACATTGTTCTTAAGTTTAAGTCTGTATTTTTAGCTGTCAGGAACCATGTATAAAATTGCCATGGTTTGAATTACTATAACAATGTTTGTGCCAAAACATAATTTTCTCTTGCATTCTGAAACACTGAAGCAAGTTAATAAGCTAAGGAGCAATTTGCAATAGTGATGTAAATATTCTTAGACACAGCAAAATATTTTAACATAAGTTTCCATGTAAAAATGCAATGTAAATGTCCACCAGCAGCTGCCACATAATTGTTTCCATGCTGATCTTGTAAACTTCATGATCATAGTGTAATACACAATGGCAAATCCTGGAGGTTGTTTTTCTATTTATCATGCATTGCTCTGTAACTATTGTGATGCACCATGCACACACTTATATACAGCTGCAGCTTTCTAAAACTGGTGTCTGACCCATAGACATTTCTACTGATGCAAGCCCCACCCCCTAGAGTTGATTAACTCTGAGGGTAGGACTTTCTGGGAATATAGACCTTGGTCCGTGTGTTGGTAGGTAAGGTCCTAGGGGGATGTTTCTAAGGTAGAAGGGAGGCTTTAATATTCTGCTTTAATGTTCCTCTTTGAAATTACAAGTACTCTTGCTGAGTCAGGCTCATTTACATCGATAAGGCAAACCTACAACCCACAAATTCTATGTGATTTGTTAAGAGCTCAGTAGTTTGTTATGCACATTTCAAATGAAGCATAGTAAACAGCTTGGTCATAAATCAAATCCAAAAATCATTGTTTTAGCCACTAGTGAGGTGACATCTTGAGTTATTATTCAGTTCAAAGCATCCAAACTCCAATCAAAGACAACCATAGCAGCGCTGCTTTTTAATTTCTTCCCATTTAATTAGATTAGAAGATATACAGGGCAGTGTGTGTTAATTTATCATTCTATCTGCACAAACATTCAGAAAGATAACCAGAATGACACACTGTGGCCCTCCTAATGTTAATCCATTAGGGAGGAAGAGTGTCTCAGATATTCATGAGCCTCAGTGTAGCTCATTGACAGAACTGCTCCGTCTCTCCTATCTGCTCTTGTATCTGCTCCAATACAATTATCCCCATTGACATTCCAGCCTCGTTCAGGCTCCCTTCAAAGGAAATGGACGGCAGGATTCACTAAGCCATGCGGCTCAGAGGCAGCCCTGCTCAGCCGAGCGTGTGTGTGAAGAGGGACATGACAGCACGCACACACACACCAAATACTGTCCTCAGGGTGTCAGAGATGGATTTATGGCTCGCAATGGCAATAGTTTCTCACACTAATCATTAAAATTCAGCACTGCACAGCTGTTAAGAAGCACAACCTGGTTCATTCAGTGTGTGTGTATGTGCATGCAGATTTTGAGGTTGCCGTAGTGATAGGGGCTATCTGTCTGGTAATAGGTGTGTTGCTTGCTGATTCCCACACACTGACAGCTCAGGGCAAGTACAGCTGGGTGATAACAGTGTATTTATACTGACGTGTGTGTAATGTGTGTGTACCTGTGCACTGTAGGTGATGGCCTCAGCCTGCTGGTCGGTCATGTTGGCTAACGTGTTTGTCGGCTCTTTCTCACAAGGGTCGTGTAACCCTGGACCACCTAGAAGAGGCAACAGAAGAAAATTCAGGGGTGATTACAAAACAAATCTCAAGTCTGAAAAGTTTTCTTCAGGTCGGGTCAGGTCATGTGGAATGGGTTGTTGGTGGGCCTACATCCAGCAATTCGCAGGTCTGCATAGCAGCCAATTAAGAAATCATAGGCCCCTGATCAATAAGGTCTTGTGGCCCCTTAACCACCCAAATCGCATTGAATATATATCATGTGAAAATTAGAGCACCGAAGGTGCCTTTTCATGCAATTTCAGATGGAAACTACTTGTTTGAGCAAAGTGCAAATACAATGCAATTCTGCTCATTAATCCACCACTGGGTCTGCATTAGGAAGTATGAGCTGAGCTTTCAACAGGGATATAAAAAAGCTTGGTTTGGGCTTTCACTTCCCTATATATAAGAGGTCTGACCAAAAATTAATTATTAATACATACTATAATAATTAATACATATAATAAATTTTTTTCATTGCTGTTTATTTCACATTGGACAACTAGCTCTATAACTAGAATCATTGTGAACAAAATTAACACATTTTTAAAATGTGCAAGATCAGCTTCATGTGGCTTCATCAATATTTAATGAGAGGGGGCAATTGTGCAGCTTGTCTGTCACCTGTTTCTTAAACTGGGGTGTGATGCCATGTCTAATAAAACACCTGGAAGCCTGTTAGGAGAGTGACAGATGAGAAAGCACATTTTTGTCTTCTGCAATTTTTTTTGCAGAGGCTCAGAATGGGCTGGGACAGAGTGAATCCCAAATCGTGTTCTGCTAAGAATGAACAGACGCAAATTTTTTGTCCGAAAACACGATTTCTCATCGAAGACAGGATATATGATGTGGTGACTGTTGCTCCTGGTAACCAGCTAACATGTTGTGACGCATGCACAGCAGCTCTATGGCTAGGGTCAGCTTCATGCCGTGACAGTACATTTTTACTGCTATTTCAATGTGCGCGAGCATGATGTACAAAAATAAATACCCAGTTGTCTTAATGCTCTGCACTAACTGCAATAAGGCTTTCCATCCATTCCTCTGGCCTCTATCTACACCCAATGCTGTTTATTTTTCAGTCCCCGGTCAACCTGCAGGATGTAGTCACTAGTCTTCACATGCTTGTCTTCTATCTCTATGAACGTCACCACGTACAGTTGTCTAATCTGAAGTTGTTGGCTCTGAACCAGTTTGTTCATCCCCACAAGACCCACCCCCTCTCTACTACTGATTTGCTGTTAGCTGTAATTGGACTTCTTGGGAGTGAAAGCCATTGGTTGAGAGTGAGAGGTTTATCAAAGCCCAGGTTGGAGCCCTTGATATTGTACTGGTTCCGATCTTTTTGTACACAAGATATATGTCCTGCATTTATCCCCCTCGCTGATCACTCTGTGCTGGAAATCCAGCGTTGTGCCAGAATCCTATCACCCATGAGAAAACATATAGATAGCCAGTTTAAATAAAACAAACATAAACAAAAAACTGCATACTGTTTTAGAGCCATATTCCATAAGCTCTACTGAACTTAATTTGATGCATATTTGTGAAAAAAATTCACTGAAACAAGTTGGTCGGCTTGTATGAATCGAAGACAAATTGGACTTATTGATGTCTAATATACACAGTAATGTCCATGTATGTAAAGTTTGTGTAATTTAAAACATTAATCTAGTTATTAGTAATATTACATAAATCTCAAATATGCATCACATTAAGTTCATTACTTTGTTTGAGTTGCAAATTTTATACATAATTAAGATAACAGGCCTAAAAAATTTTGATTCTGTGCTTCATTATTTTAACATTACTGAAGTGACAGTAAAGAAGATCAACTGGGGAAGTACAAAAGAAAAATCAGAAACTCAATTTTTGAGTTGTAAACCTCCACTTCCCAAAATTGTGCCTCGTTTGTCCCAATTTAAGTGAAAGAATATGCTGTTGCTAGTGTGGGCAACATCCTCACTGTAAATGAAGGAGCATTTGTTTATTTGAGCAAAGACATCTGTCTTTTATTATATAGCACACTTTAATTCTGGCATCTTAATAAGAAAGATTTATGTTTTCTGTTGTTTAATCAAAATTAAATCTATCAAATCTTTATAAAACAAAAGGAAAAACATTGGTTGAATAGCAATATCCCAATCTGTTTAACTGAACCAGCTTAGAAATGTTAAAAACAAAGTCTAAATGTATCTGCTCCATTACCCAAATTTTACATGTTTACTCTTTGCCCCTCAGCCAGTAAGGCAATGCATGCCCGGAATTTAAATGTGATCCTCCATGCTCCTCTGATGATTTTTAAAAAAATATTTTCAGATGCACATTTATGCATCTGTGAATGTCAATTGCTTCATACCTGGTAACAGGATGCCTGAGGCCAGACACTCCATGACTCGACGGAGGGCTTCTCCTGCCCCAAGAGGTCTGTTGCAGGTGGCGATTGCCTTCTCACAGATAAGCTCTAAGGGCTGCAGACACACAAACATGCAACACATATGAACATACTACCACAGTCACTCTTTTGACTCTGACACTGAATGTGCATGAGTGGACTGATGTGACGCTGGCAAATATTCAATCAAAATAATTCCCATCAGTAGTTATTGCAATGTTCTGTTTGTATAATATATTTTGTAGCTGTCTTGCTGAATATAATTTGTCTTTCTAACAAGTAGAATAGCAGGTCTATCAATCAAATTAGACTCGATTGTCTTTGGGTTTTTAAATGATGGACTTAGAGCTTGGGGAACTTAATAGAATCACAAAATGTATAAAAAAAAAAATCAAGGAGGCTGAACACATTCTTTTAATTCCATAGGATTAAGACTCACTCTTAGGTAATTACAGTGAAAGACTTACCCATCCCTTGAGAGGTTCCCAAGTGGGATGTCTATTGCACATGTCTCTAAGTATCCTGAGAACTATAACGCAGGACTTGAGCCCGTTCACTCGAGCCTGAGAAAATGAAAAGATGGAAGGATGCCAGAAGGAAGATTAAACAAAGAGAAGGAAAAGGTGACAAATTGAGCACAGGAAGAGTGGTATTTGTACAAACACAAACACATAACAGCCTGCTTTACACCACAAAGCCACAGTAATAATGAAGTGATTGTATGTGTCTACAGCTCCCTTCAAAGAGTGGGTATTCTGAGTTACTAGATGCTGATATTAAAACACAACTAAACATGACAAAACATCTCTTCTAATAAAACTGTCTTTCTCAGTACCCCTTTGCTATTTTGCTTTTGAGTTTGATTTGTTAAAATGCTTAACTTCTGAACTTGCACAATATATGTAGATATGTTTTTGTCAGTAGGGTAAGTGAGTTGGGAGACAGATGGGGAAGGGTATGGGAGGGGAATCAAAGGGAAGCAATGACATACTGTACAGAGCAGGCAGGTTCACATAATAGCCAAAAAGAAAAATGAATATCAACAATTGCTTTTGTAGCCTTACGATACTTGTCATATTATCCCTTCTGATTAAAACACAGAATTTGTTGAAAGAATGGCATATTTAATTAGTGGTATGGCTGATGTACATGTTGCAAGTCAGCTGTACTGCCGTAATTAATTGTAATTAGTAATGATACCGATGGGTAATTGAAAATTCATGCTAATAAGTATGTGTCACATCCACACATCTGCATATACCCATGGCTAGTATAAGCTGAGTGGGCATAATAAATATTGTAAGTGTTGGCTGACAGTGAGTTTATTCCCTCAGGGCGAAATCGTCAGGCTACAATGAGCATCGGGCAGGAAGACAGGAAGTGAGTGGGTGCCGACCTGGAACCACTTGGCGTGTCGCAGCGCTGCCAGGGCCAACAGACATCTGTGTCTATCCAGCACCTCCCCCTCCTCCTCCTCAGCCTCCACTCTCTGCGCAGCAGCACCAAACACTGCCACAAAACAATAACAACCCAATATAGAGAACGTAAAACACACACACATCATGTCTGAGTGTGTGTGTTTGATTTTTGTGTGTGTGAATGTAGGCAGACGCACACGTGAATTTGTGTGTGAGTGCATACATACACACACACATGCATGGATATTTGGTACATACAAGGTGCTTTTCATGCCATAAAGTTGTTCCTCGCCTTGTAGAAAGTGCTTACTCTCTGCAATTCACAGATCTGTGATGAATGCTCATAAAAGCGTCGTCATGTTTTTTAATGGTGTGCCATTTTCAACACTGTGATCAATCTTACATGCATTTATAGTGGTAGTAATATCCTCCATACAAGGTAAGACAGAATAAACTGTCCCACTTAGGCACTGATGTGTCGAAAATAACAAATATTATTTTAACCAAGATTTTGTTGGTTCACATCCATCCAGTCACTGACAAATCAGTGAAAAGGAGAGCAACCGGGATCAAAAGGTGAGAGACAACTTTGTGGGATGAAGAGCCCCCCACAGACAGACACCAAACAAATACCTAAGGAGTGTTTGATTTACTGTATGAGGGCGCTGCTGAGACATATCCTGTCTATTCAATATGCCCAGCATGGTAAATCAATCTCCCCTTTATGTATTTGAAGAGGATTTTATTTATTTTGATCCAGTCTTCACCAGGCAGGAGTCAAAATAGGAGTTTGCTTTTCTTTGGGATTACTTAAGGTGCACTTGATTTCACAGGCTGGTGGAGAAATGGTGCAGAGAAAGCAATTCAACACCCTGTCTGGGCAAACATAGAATCAAGCGCTCCTAAAGTAGAACTGAAAAGAAGGAAAATCTACTGTAGTTTGACCCAGTTTGAGACAAACACAACACGGGAGGGATCAAGGCAGGGTTTAGTCAGAGCATCGTGTTTGGTAAAAGAGGAGCATTCTTATGCTTTTATATGTAAGCGTTTGATTCATGCCACCATACATGCCAGGCTGGTTGAATTACTGAACTCTGGCTCATTTTGTGCTTGTGCATCAATGCAGTAATGGTAATAATGTGTAAGGTGAGCTGAATCAAACAGAGCTGTATATGAATGATTTGGGTGTGGTTACATGGTGGTTTCCAATGTGCAGAACCTCCTGGAATCAAAATAACACACACTAAGAAGCCTTTCGGGTCCCTATGAATACACAGCTAGGTAAATATTTTTCCTTATCTTAAGAGGGTCCCTTCCCCTCAAGACGTATTAGCTTTAAATGTCAAAAATGTTTGATGTGCATCTATATCATAGCTGCACAAGAACATCTATCTCTCCTTATCCCTGAACTCATCTGGCCATTACTGAGGCACAGCTCCCCCTCTATGAAATGTGGCGTGTATGTGTGTTTGTGAGTGATGTATAATAGTGCATCTCAAGGTCTGTTAGAAGGGTCCCAGCTGCATGTGGGACCCCGCTGCCAATAGTGGATCATTATAGTCTTTCTCCTCTTGCTTGTTCTCTCGCTGTCTCTCCAGCACTCTGTCGGTCACTCTCTTTTATCATTATCTCCATTTGTGTTGCTGATACCATCTTATCCTTCACTCTCATATAAAAATTTCCCTTCACTCCCTTAGTATACTGTCACATCACCCCTTATCTGACTTTCAGTCTACAGCTTGTTGTATCTAAATCTGCAAACACATGCAATATGTGTATATTCACAGGAGTAAGATAATTTTCTAGTCAGTAAAAACTGCTGTATATGTAGTGTTGTGATATGTGTAAATGCAGGATAATTCATAGGGCAGTGATTAATATGGCTGAAAAAAATACCAAGGACATTTAAAATCAATATATTGATTGACCTGACATCAAAACAGAAGGCATTATTGATCCACATAATAGGATTTAAACAGCCTGAGCTTACTGGAACACTGTACAGAGGTGTAATGTGTGCATTTTGCCATTTATGACCAGTCTGTTTGTATTATAGATACATAATCTACCATTTGTAACATATGTAGTTAATGACATATTGTGACGTTGTGATATTTCTTTATAGTATTAATATGGTTGTCTGCTTAGCGTTAAGTATTACTTGCAGATTAATGGCAACATTTTATTTAAAGAATTTGTGGTAACATATAGAGTAAACAGATTTTTCAGGTGTTTAATTCACATGAGCCAAAAACTTTTACATCTGTTCATCTTATGTCAATATCACAACTTAAAAACGATATTGCAACAAAACTGTGTTCATACCAGTGTGTGTGTGTGTCTATGTGCAGTGTTCAGTTGTAAGATATTATAACTTTCCTCTGGAGATGTAACCATCTGAGACAGGCTGGCCCTTCTCTCTCAATCTTCATTCACGGCTAATGAAATCACAGCAATTAGACATCTACTGTAGTGTGACTGCTATCTTTATCCTTCACTTAGAGCATATGACGGTGTGTGCATTTCTTCTTCACGTCACTGTCAAGTAAGCGTGTGGATGTGGAAGCATGTGCTCTCTTTCAGATGTGTGTGAGAGAATATACGAGCAGTCATCTCCATCTTCTGTGGCATGTGGCATGATATACGGCTAACCTTCATGCTAGCTCTCATCTCTCTCTGAGACTTGAGTGTCTAATAGGAAGGGAGCCACAGGATGGATGGGCAGCTTGCTACAGCTCAGTTATTGATTTCGTGGCCCTGCTGGCCTTGCTTCTCCCTCCTACCTCCTACAACCAATTTTAACCAGTCTTTTCTACCCAACACAACAGGGACAGGGAGAGAAGATTGTTATTAGACCGAACACAGGACAGATCCTGCATTGCTGTGATTGTAATACTGTAAAGCAGGTATTTTTTTGTTTAGCTCTGGCGTTCTGTAAATTCCTTGTCTTGTGTAATCATTGATTAATGATTTCAATCCTTTGTTTCAGTGCAATAAAAGCATTGGAAATATACACAGTATAAAATATAAATGATAAGTGTACACCTGAGAACAGAGAGAAAAACTGTCACTCCAGATCCAAATTATGTGCAGCAATATGCATAATCTACTGATGAGGGTGTGCATGAGTGTTTTTCTTTTCTTTTCTGTGTTCCTACCTCGCCCATTCTTCCTCTCCTGCTCCTGCTCTTCATCCTCCATCTCCTCCTCTTCCTCCTCTTCCTCTCCTTCCTCCCCATCCTCCACTTCCTCTTCTTCCTCCTCATCTTCCTCATCTTCCCTCATGGCCGGTGAGGTGAGAGTAATCTTCAGTGTGAGTTTAGGCTCTGCTGTAGTTCGTACCAAGATGGCTGCCTCTGGCAAACAGCTTGTGACCTCATATTTCTCTTCTGTCAGCTTCTGTCATGTGTCAAACAGATATGAAATGAATGGTCAGAGGCCAAGGTCACAAAAGGACTAAAATGTATCTCACTCTGAAGCTGCTTCCAGAAGGTCAAAGTATTTAGTGCGATATGGTAGGTAAACAAAATAATGGAAAAAGTCAAATGCAAGCTACAATGCACTGATCCAGGTTTTTCACTCCTGGCAGAAACCAAATGCTCTGGTATCATATTGTCCAAGATAGAATACAGAATACCTATAGCAGTGTTTAATTAACAAGCCTCACTGTGTTTACAAAACTGAAATCTACAAAATGTAACAAATAAATACAGTGGGTTTTTACCGACTTGTTGTTAGGTCACACAGAACAGATGGCCTACCGCCAACTGCTGATGAGTCAAATAGCATGTCAACATAATCACAGAATATAAATTAGAATAGAGCTGAAATGACTAGATCATCCCAGTATCATAATACCAGTTCTAGCTATTTGAGTCCGACTGATATCTGATATCAGTATCAGATTAGTGTATCCCTAAATATGACTAGGAAATGTGAGAAGTATCTTTGACTTGAGTGTCTATAGCTCACTGGCGAACAACTAATATTTATTACTCACCAACACCACAGTGTACATATACATTATCCATACTGACATTCACACAGTACAAAATTTCTTCTGTCGCACAACAGAATCTTGAAACACACTCATGCAGCACATAGGTTGTACAAGCAGCACACACAGATATAAAAAAAAAAATCATGGAATGCAATGTAACAACACGGTAAAAACAGCTGAAGCAGACTAATAGCCCTGGAGTGGCCCTAAGGAAGTATTTATGTAATGATTTACAAGTGTGTGAATATGAGGGATGTGTATTTGTCATTGTAGTATGTATATGCAGTGGTTTTGCTGTTTTACTTTTCATGGTATAATATGTGTTTTTGTGTTTATCAAGATGCTGGAAAAGATCACACTGAGCTGGTTTTTGGGTCACGGGTCAGTAAGTCTCCAGGGAATGAATGTAAGCCATTATGGTGTCCTCCTACGAGGGAAAAACAAGTATGTGTGTTTGTGTGTGTTTTTGATGCTGCTTAAGTGAGCAGCGAGTCGCGGAGGGCCCATCTACATCCCATTTAGTGCTGATGAGAAAATCAGAATCTCTGGTCACTGGGCTGAGACATGAGATTACCTTCCTATGCATTCACAAGCACCGGAATCACACAAACACACACTCTTCTGTCCTGAGTTTCACACTTAACTGCTAAAGGGAATGACCAGAGAAGACGCAGATGGGAAGGATGTAGACATTTCTACTGACAAACCTTTAAGTAAAATTTCTGGTCAGGGAGAATGTACCATGTTAATATTCACTGCTATATACCCTTCCATCTAACAGTTATTTATGAAATGCAAACAACTTGGCTATCGCAGTATAACACAAGAACTGATTCCCAAAATGACTGAAACATTTAATTCAATTAATAGAAGATAGAGTTTGTCCTAGATTCTATTCATAATCACAGAAAAGATTTGTCAAGAAAAATTAGCGTATTACTAGTTGGACACGTTTCTTCTCTGTGAGTGAACTCTGGGTTCTGTAGGTGTTGATGTGTTTTGTATAGTGTGCGTTTATTAAAGGACAGCTTCACTTTTGTGCCATGACTTGTTAATGAAGAAACAGAACACTGACATACTGACGAGAGTATTAATCACACATGACTCATACATAATAAAACAGCTCTCAAACACTCATTTAATGATACTGCTACCTCTTGCCTAATTATGTCAGCACGGATGATGGCTGTTGCTTCACTCACATAAAAAAATCAAGTTTCAAAACAAAATGAACTTAAGTAGGGACACATGCATTCAAATGGAAAATGGAATGACACAATAAGATAGCAATTTCTCAAACAGCTGTGGACGACGTTTTGATGCACAAAGAAGCACTATTTGTCAGTATGCATTGTATGCTTGTTTGCGTGTCCCTAACCTCGATTTGTGTGGGTAAATTGTGACAGACAGTGTCCAGCAGTGTCTGTGTGGGTTTGTCTCTACACATCAGCACCAGCTCCAGGTCCATGTCGCCTTTGATCAGGAGGCCTTTAGCCACCAGACCGATCCTCATCACGCCACACAGCACACCGCCACTGCTGGACTCCCTATATATAAAAAAACAAACAAACAAAAAAAAACAGAAAATCAGTATCCCGAGTTCTTTGGTTTGGAAGTATAAGAAAAAAACAATAGAATTTTAATTTACAACTGGAAAATTAATAAGTCGATGGCTAAGTACTTCAAATTCTAATTTATTTATGAACTGAACAGTTGCTTGAGGGAAAATTATATATTGTTATTGTTACAGATACATTGCATACATTATTCTTTTTCTAACATTATATCTCACCTTACACAATGTCATTTACACCTAGGAGGTAGAGAGGTCTTTTGTTAATTTTTAAAGAAAATTTTTTGACAAATAAAACCAGCACTTTCAAATACAATAAAAAAATTTAATGAAAATCAATATTTCATTTAATGTTTGATGAATAGATGTTGAATTGCCAGATTAAAATGCAAGTTGCCTGTTAATACAACAAAATAAGATGTGACAAGGCAATTCATGGCTCCGATGAGAAGTAGTCAACCATTAATAAGAAAATTAATGAAAATAGCCGACCATGGAAGACCATGCCCAGAGATTGTCAAGCAATCTAATTCATTTCCTCTCAAGTCATGCATACTTCTGCTGCTTCTAAAACTTGGTCACCCAAAAGTACTTTGTCATTTCCTGTACTTTTTCATCTTAACACCTGAAAATGATTATAGGTGAACAAATTACATACAGATTAGTTTCAGAACAATTATTCAATTGGTAAGTATACTGACAGAAAATAAATAAAAGTGTGAGTTGTTTATTGGAAGCATTTATAAAGCTTGTCCCAGGGTTACATCACTGCAGATCTATCACTTCTGGGTTTTAGACGGCCAGGTAATAACTTCCATTTCCTGACAGACTAAATTATCCGGAGAGAAAATCAAAAGTGAAAGTCATCGTCCCTGTGATGCATTATTGCTAGCCCACCTGTAGCTGTCACTGGAATCCTCAGCTTCATCACCAGGCTCATCACCAGGGTCATCCTCCTCTGTGCTTTCTGCTGGTTGGCTGTCGACCTGACTCTGGATGTCGCTGTTGCTCTGATCCAACCAATCAGAAACGTGTTTGAGGGCGCATTCGACGGTGGACACGAGCGTCTGAACAGCCTCCAAGTCATGAGAGGAGGGGTAGATTGTGGAGTGTTTCGCCATGACGTGGCGATCATCATTGCTAAAGGAACGGAAGGACCTCTGGAAAGGAAAACAAAAATAAAAAAGATAATTTGGTTAGAGACCGAATCCACCACTGCAGGAAAGTGTTCGGCTATAGTTTTATAGTTTTAATTCATCAAATTGTCCACTGTCTCCCCTGTTGGGAACAGACTTTCTCTATCAAAGTTAAAATCCAAAAGTGAAATGAGTAAGTGTTTAAACATAAAAAATGATGAGAAATACAGACATCTAAACTCAAGGGCAAT
>JAPTYQ010000005.1:8287702-8316929 GCA_029814465.1 Ostorhinchus cyanosoma | reverse complement strand
TTATATTCATTTAGACAAAAATCAAGACTTCTGATGAACATTTCTCCAACTACTACATAATTGTTAGTCAGAAAATATGTCCAAACTTTGAGCCAATTACCTAAAATGTTTAGTTGTTGCTTGAATGGGATAAAGCAGCACAGCCAACAACTGGGGGGGGGGCTCATTTGCATCTAAATGGCCAGCGCTCATAACAACCTTTCTGGTGTCATTACTCAGAAATAGGGTTGAAGATGGACCTGTGGAATTGAATTAATGAAAAATTCAGACCCAAACATAGCATTTACAGTTTATGTAGACCATAGGGAAATGTTTGAAAATGCATAATTCCATTTTAAAAAAGCAAAATATCACTACATTAATGAGAAACACTTCTGCTGTCCTAGATGTATGTACAGTAAGGTTTACACCCTCAGTCAGCAGATTTGTATCAGGTTTCCTCCAGCTACTGTCAATATATAGCAATAATATTGGTCCAAAATAATGGAAAAGTAGAGAGTTGAAGTATAGAGCCACACCTCTAACAGAAACACACAGAACATTTTATAAGAAAAGAGAAAAATTGTGAGCCAGATCCTAGCATGTGATTGTGACTCAAAAGGTCATCATGTGATCTCTTCTTCATATGATCATCATGTGATCTTTTATGCCCCGGTTCCATGATAGAGAACTGAATATAATTTTTCCATAAATCAAACATTTCACAGAATGCAACATTCATTCACTGACCAAGTAAATAATGATCATGCAAACTGATAGAATAAAATTAAAGGAAAAAATATTATTTCTATTTTCAGACACTGAAATAATGGCAGTGAGAATGGTTGAAACTGAACCCACATATAAAAAGTGAAGTACAGGCCATGCAATTGTTAAAACTTTCCACATGGCATAGTCTACAGTGTCTCCTGTAGAAACTGAAGAGTGAACTAATGATGCGAGGACCAAACTGTGTAACAAGCTCAACATATAGGAAAAAATTAACAAGCACAGTGTGAAGAGAGAATGAAAACAATGGCAAACAGTAAAGGCATATGTATTCATTACAAGCAGAAAGCTCAGCGTGTTGCATTGTGCAGTTTATGTGGTAGCGCCCTTGCAAAGGTCACCTACAGTATTTGCTGCATCACCATAACTTAAGACAAATCACAGTACACCCACATGCACGCACCGGACTCATTACCCTTGGTTATTTATGCTCACTTCTGCAATGTCCAACCTCAGCACCTCTGCAACATCTCTTTCAATCTCTTTCAATCATTCATTTCTCTCCTTCCCATCCCTTTTCTTGTCTTTCTTTTCCATTCTCCCTTTAATGTTCTCCTACAACCCTTCACTTTCTTCTCTTTTGTACTCATTTTTCCTCTTTCTTCCACTTGTTCTACTTTTTAATAATTCATCTTCTGCACCGCTCCCCCCTTGGGGCAAAGCTCCCTCTGTCACAGGCCAAGACCATTAATCAATTCCTCGTCTCTCTTTCTACCTCTCTTGGCTCTTAACCCCCCCTCTCCCCTCCTTTTTCTTTTTTCCATCCACTTTTACCTTCTGTACTCCTCTCACTTTTCATCTCTCATCTTTCTGTCTATCATTTATGCTTTAACGGTCTCATTTCTCACACTTTTCACTCTCTCATTCCAGTTCTTACTTTGATGTTTCTAGCTGTAATCTCCTCCTCAATACTACAGTTGTTTTTTCATCCCATCATCTTTCCTCCCACCTTGAGCAGCGAATTCCAACCAGGGGTACTTCAGCAGTTGTTGAAAAACTGATATAATATAAATTAATTTAAATTCGTTTTGGAAAGGCTGGAGATTTTCTTTTTAAACCAGGAGACAGTCAGGCTATTTCTCTCCATCTTCCAATCTTAATGCAAAAGTAAACACCTACTATCTATAGTTTCATCAAGATTCAGATATTTTTTATTCATGCACAGAAATGAAAATATACTACACATGAGCATACATGAGAGTTGTATTGGTCTCATCCTTTTACTCTAAGCAAGCAAGCAAATAATGGTGCTGAAGGAAATGCAAAAAAATTCCCCTAATATCTTTAGTATCTAATGGACAGCCAACATTAATTAGACTCATCATCCCCCCCTTGGTCAGTCTTCTTCTGTTTCTTCTACTTTCCTTCACCTCATGTGTCTTTCATCCATCTGTCTTCTCCTTCTCTTATTTCCCTAATAACAAAGTAACCTGGCTTGTTCTTGTCTCCTATCTACTCCCTAAAATGGAAATCTATACACTCCTATCTGCCTTAGCTCTTATCAGATATCGCTGCCTCTCACTTGTTGACACATACATACTGTTGTCATGTTTAGAAAAAGTAATCAGATTGAACTCTTACTCCCTTCAGTCTGCAGAGTGTCTCTCAATCCACTAATGTTGAAGTGTCAGAGTCAAACATACACACAGTAGCAGCCACTTTATTACCATGCCTGCAGCAGGAGTGGTCGCACTTTTCCTTCCTTCTGACGCCCACTTCTGGAGTTGCTGGGCGTGTGATGGAGTGCAGATGCAACGTTACCGGTCAGGATGTTGCTATCACACTGTCGCCTCTCCTCATGTGCTCTTCTGTCACTTTCGCCACCACTTGATAAGAGGCTGTACTTCTGTGAGAAAGAGCAAGGAAAGAAAATGTTGATGAAGGTAAATTAAAATGGTGCTTCTATACAGAAATAAAAGACACCAAGGCAGGGTTGCACCAAAAACTATTCATTTTTAAACCTGATTAAATCATGTTTTAACTTATTATTATATATTAGCTTTCATTCTAGCCCAAACTGAAGACATATTGGATGTAACCTTCTATTTTAACTTTACTCTAAATCTAGGTGAAAGTTAATTATGGTGGAAAGAAACTTTGCACTCCGATTCAACTTTAGGTTTACCTTTTTAAGAAGTTGCCTTTTGGAGAGAGAAAGCACATAATAATTTCTTGAAAGAAAGATAAGAGACAGACTTTTTTTCCCTCTTAAATCTTCTAGTATTTGCACATACTGCTCCACTAATTCTGCACCTGATATTTTCTCAAAGGAGGAGAAATTTGAGCTTCAATGCCAAGCCACCATTAGTAGAATAGCTGCCTAATGTTTTAGCAACTTAATATTTTCTAAGGAATATTTTGTATTTATACCAAGGGGCAAGGAGTTTGGCTGCAAAATTAAGCACATGCATGAGTATGTTAAACTTTAATACCACTGATGACTGCTAGATGCTGATTCCAAGAAGCCTGGGGGCCAATAGACTTAGACTGACTTTATTTCTGTTATTTGTTTTTTTTTTTACAGGAGTCACTCTAGTTTCATTTGTTTGTCTGTGACCCTCTAATAAGTGTTCTGGTTTTCCCTCCTTCCTCTGTTAATTAGATCTCTATGTTGAATAAAGGGCTGGCTACACAGGTCAGTATGACAGCTCACTCACCTGCTGAGTAGGAGTAGTTTAATTAATAAAACACATTTTTTCCTGACAGAGCTTGATGGTAGTGGTGTTTAAAAGGTTCCATCAACAAGATCATAAAATAACTTCAACGCAAATATGCTTGATGAAGGTTATCATTTTAAGTCAGTGAACTAGCATTAGCATTAGCTCACCTCTGACCCCTTGGGCTGCTGTAGTTTCACCCCTTTTATCCAAATATGGTCACTTCTGGCTCCAAAAAGCCAACCTGACTACAGCCAAATTGCAAATTACCGGCTTCACAACTGCAGTTCAGAAACCAACGAATGATATCAAGGTCCCTCCATCCATTAGTTATAAACAGTTTATGTTATATATTAAGAACATAGGGGAAAATAATCTTGATTTATTCAGCTATTAATTTCATTTGACTGTAGACAAGCACCCATTGCAGAATTTATTAACATCAATTTCATTTCAGTTTACATTAATAAACTTTACTGATGACAAAACTCTTTAATTGCACATCAGAAATCTGGTTAATCTAATCTAATCTAATCTAATCTAATCTAATCTAATCTAATCTAATCTAATCTAATTAAAATCCAGTGAAACAGGAATATACATTTTCTAAGGTGCACTGCAAAAATCTAAATCTTACTAAGTGTATTTTTCTAATTTCTAGTCCAAATATCTCATCGCACTTAAAATAAGACATGATCACCTAAAGAGTAACTTTTCAATGAGATATAAAGAACTTATTTTTAGACAATAGATCTGGAAATTCTTATTTCAAGAAATATTACCAAGGTAATTTTCACTTGTTCAATTGGCAGATTTTTTTTTGCTTGAATTAAGCAAAACATCTTGAATTAAGCAAAAAAAAAAAATCTGCTAATGGAACAAGTGAAAATTACCTTGATAAGATTTCTTGAAATAAGATTTTCAAGATCTATTGACTAAAAATAAGTTCTTATATCTCACTGAAAAGTAACTCTTTAGGTGATTATATCTTATTTTAAGTGTGATGAGATATTTTGACTAGAAATGAGAAAAATACACTTGGTAAGATTTGGATTTTTGCAGTGTAGTAGAAGAACAAAATTATCAGAAAAGAGAAAAGCAGAATCATTATACAACTTTGTAATCTCTAATCACACTCAACTGGCATCTGTTGAATTTCTCCCAAACCTCATCACTGTAATAAACACACACATATGGGATGCGAGGTACCAACTCTGTCCTTGAGTAAAGATCTGACAGAATGGCTGATCAACCCATGTAGAGAAAGACATGTGGACCAACACATACACACACAGGCCTTCATTCATTTTTCATGACCTGGCAGGGGTCCGGGGGAGGAGGATGTAGTACAAACATACACTTGTTTTTATACACTGGGTAACACACAAGCCCAACACACCCTCCTCCATTTACACACATACACTTGCATGCAAACGAGCTGCCACACTGCATAAACACTGTTTTTTCATCATCTTATACAGAAAGAGTGGCCAGTCAAGAATAAGCGGAGCACTATATTCAAATAGAAAATGACTGCTGATTGTCTAATAATTATGAATGCATAGTGACACTTCTATCCATTTTGTGATGAAATTGTGAGAAATAATGGTTTAAAAGAATAAAAACAAAAAAAAAACAGTTAATGAAATACTGTGATAAAAACACCTCTGATTTGCTTCATGATGAGCAGTGGAGGAGAGAAAAAAAAAAAAGACAGAGAGAAATGGGACTGACAAAAGTCAAAGATGGGCATAAAATTACAATGTTTAGTGCTTGGCGAGCAAAGGAGCGCTGTGCTCCAGAGAGGAGCTTTCAACACCATGTGGGACAGTAATGGTACTAACTTTATCTATTCCTGGCTTTTACTCTTTCAGTGAACAAAAACACAAGTGACAGTAAAGTCAAACTGACCAACTCTGCATATACACAATTCACATGTAATAATTGAATGCCAGTTACTCAATTCGTTTTATATGACAAGTTCATGTAATTTATACAGAAGTGAATTAGAAGGTTAGTTACAACGGCAACCTTGCTATGAAAAACACAGGCTAGTTTTATCAGTGAGGGGCAAGTTGAGGTGAAAAGATACACAACGCCTCTATTCACAACATGAAATGTCAACAGTATCACCTCTGACAGTACACAGATGCACCTGGTAGTGCTCAAACCATTGCAATGACATTTATAGAGCTGCGTATGTCTGTACACAGAGGGATGTATAAATCGGTTTCCCTGTGGTTTGCCAGGAGGTTTCCTGGTGAAGCAGGTGGGAGAGTATGTAGTAATGTTTATTTCATTAACTAAAATGGAATGAAAGGCAAAGATAAACCGATGATGGCTAAGGGACCATATCTATAACAGTGAAAACAGAGCTGCCTTGAATGACCAAAAAATAATAAAATAAAATTGAAAAAGTAAAAAGGGAAGTAATATGGATTGACAGAGTGGAAGCAGTTTTTTCTTCCAGATTAGATTTAAAAGCTGTATTGTTTTGACTTTAAATCCATTATTTAATCTGATTTTCTGTAGCACAAAGGATAAACTATGCAGCTATAGAGCATTTTAGGCCAAACAAACACAAAAACTGTAACAAAATCCTTTCCTTTGACTGTATTTCTCTACTGTTACTTCTTATCAACAACCATCCAATCACTCACAAGGTCTTCATCAAAATGTACTGCAAATTTTAACCACATTTTCAGAAAATCTGCAAAATTAAATGTGATCCCCCCCGTATTTCCAACCACTCATATGAATACTAAGAACTGGTTCATCTTCATCATCTCATCATCATGGATTAAAAGTCAGTGTTTCACACAGTAAAATACTACCTGAGCTTTTGGCATGGAGTCCTAAATCCAGCTTTAGCTTTTGACCCCCCAAAAATGAACCAATGGCCTGAAGGATACAGTGTTGTTTGAGATTCTTCCATGGTTTATCACAGTGGCCATTAAGCTGCATATTTAATCTAAAATGTTTTTTTCTTGTATTAATTCAGTGAGTATTTCATTCTCCATATTGGTCTACACATTTCTAAACTATATACATTTTTTGGGCAGAATTTTGAGTTTTTTTCAGATTCTTGCCCTTTCTTGGTATTTATGCAAAAATGGAAAAAGTCAATAAAAACAGTCAAATGAAAACCCATCTCTTGACACTTTTTGTTCTGAATACTCTTCTTGATAAATAAACAACTTGTGTACAGTGTGTACAGTATCTCATCACCTGGGGACTACATACAGGGAGGGTTTTATCTGGATTCCACCTGGGGACACAGGGCACAGATAAACACATGTGTGACTGCTGGTCTCTCCAGGACTGGACCCGATGGGGGATTAAACTATGGTCATGGTACAGCCTCTTAGGAAAAGCTAAATGGGAACAGGGGACACCTGATTGAGGGAGGGGAGACGTGCAGTAAGTAGTTAGAGAGAGAGACAGAAAAAAAACTGAGAGGAGTGGAAATGAGCATGAACACAAGCAAATAGGGTGAGGACAGCAGGCAAAAGAGGAAAGGAGAGAAACTATAGTAAGAATACAAAGTGGTGGATGGGGACAGAGGGGAATCGGATAAACAACATTGCCAGATATTGAGCTGGCCCCTTCGGGCAAACAGACTCCACCAAAGACCGTTCTCATTTTCTCTCCAGCTCTCCCTCTATGAGCCACTGGCTGCTAGCCTGCTGCACTGACAATTCCCTCCTCAACATACCTGGCAGTGAAGTCTGCACTGTGTTTTGCCAGTTACCTTACAGACAACACTCCAACTGCTTGCTGCCGGGGGGAGTAAGCTGTATGCTGTTTGAATTGAAGTGTAATTTAAGCCGTGACCTTCAGGACAATGCCACCCCCTCTGTCTGTTACTTAGACCTGAACAAATAACAAACCATATTTGGTGATTCCTGTACATTCTATATTTTTCAGCTTGTTCATAAACGCAATTGTTAAAGCCAACTGTTCATGTCCTCATCTAACCACCAGGGCAATTTCTGCACATCCCACCAGCATCCATTCTCCATTTCACTCTCCTCACTTATTCACACTTTCCTGATGGGTCATTAATGTGTGATTGTGTGTTTTTCTCCGGAGAAGGACAGGAGAAAGGGGGAAAACTGGCAGAAGCACTGCCTCATTAACACTCGTGGTGGCTTGTGGACATCAGCATGTGCACACATACATGCAATCCTTTGCAAATGGCACACACACAGGCATATACACAGATACCAGTTTCCTGAAATTAGATGCATACAGCACTTATTTCTGACACCAGAAGTTCATGCATAAGAAAACACACACACGCACACACACAGCTGTGTTTTGTCTACACCAGGACTTGATGATTACATCCCGTTTTCCCTCCAGAGATGAAAGGAAACAAGGAACAAGGAGATGGGAGCTGAGTGAAAGATAAGGGATAGATAGTGGAGCTGAGAATATGCTGAAATGGCTCTGAGCAGCAATTTACACCTTTCTCTTCTGATAACCGTCAAATAAGATGAGCACTGGAGGAGACAGAGGATTGACAAAAGCCAAGTATGTGCTAATTAGTGTTGCAGGAGAATATTTTCACTATATATTCTATTTTAGAGATTGGAATTTTGCTCAGTGCTACAATCAGATTATCAGAATTTTAGATCATTCTTCTTTTGAACTTCGTGAAATATTCTAGACAGTAATTTTTAGTGAATGTAACACAGATGGAATTAAACTGCTGCTTCATCTGCAAGCCAGAGTGAGCGCCTCCAAAATTATTTCACCAGTGAAAGGACCTCTGATTAATGGCTGGTTACGTGCCAGGATACCTGGAGCAGAAATCAAACTTCATAGCCACAACAAAATCTGATAGGGCTGATAAAATACTGAATCCTAACACACGTCAGTTTTTGATTAACCGATGAGTACCGTTTTTATTTCAGGCAATTTCTATTTTCAGCAAATCATCTACAATAAACAAAATATCTGCAATAATAATAATACACTGCGGTTATAAGCAGGAGAAGCTTCTTGTCACGATTTGGAAATTTTGGTTAGATACCCTCTCAAACCAAAGCACAGCACTCACCGATATAAGATACAGTATCAGTGAAATCTGACCTAATCCTTGCATGTTCCAGCTTATGCTGTAGTCTGAGGACGGGCAAATGCAGACACTGCAGTGATCCAAAATCAGCTTCGTGAATACGTACTCACTACTATGCAATTCTAAAGGTCACTGACTAAAAAGAACATGTATTCAGCATTTAGCCAACCTGTACGAACCATAATTGGACTAGAGGGACTCCAAAACACAGTAGTGCAAAGCTCAATTTCTAGCTTTAATGTCTACACCTAAACCATATTATTTTGTCTTTCTATTCTCTTAAGTATTTTCTGAGAGATAAAATGATGTTGCGAGCTGCTGAAAGATTAAAAAACCTCAAAAGTCAGGTGTCGAGAGTTCCTCCAGTGGACTGAAGTATACAGTTTATCATGTACTTTCAGCTTTGTGCTTAAGTCCCAGCTCTTGCTCTGCTGTCATGTCATAATCGTTCATGAGGATATCTCTATGCACTCCAATGAAGCAGACCTACCGTGACACTAATCTTTGCTAAAATATGAGGAGCTGAATATTTGGATGACACTTCTGGCAAGTCTGTGCTATTTTGAAGTTATTTTCAAGTATGAGTGTTGATTTTTCTCTCACATGACTATTCTTGGGTGTGAGTATTTTTGGTCTCCTGTATGCTTTGCTCACCAACGCTATTTGAGTGATCATGTTTAAACATTCATTAAAAACCTGAGTGTGTAAATAGCCTGTGTTATATTAAACTGACTTGTATGTGGCTTGCTCCTGGGTTACTGATGCCGCAATGTTTGCATCGGGGAAAACATCTACAAATATGTGCAGTAATGAGTTGGACAAACATGCACACACACACACCAACAGGCAAAAATAATGAAATGCGCAGGACCAGGTGTTTCTCAATAAACTGAATGAATGCACACTCACGCTCCTATACACCTCTGTTGTTAAGAAGCGTGTGTTGTGTAAACAGTGCTAGCTAACTGAGATGTTGGTTTACTCTGCTATTTCTCTACTTAAGAGGACAGCAGGGGAGAGACTGACACAATCAGAAAAAGAGAAGCTAGAAGCTACAGATAACAGCAAGAGTGAGAGGAAGAACAATGTGTTTAATCTTCAGCCGCACAGGAGGAAGCAAAGTTACAGCAAGTTAAAGGCAGTACACCCCTACTGATAATGTAAAACTAGGCAATAAAGAAACAGCAACAATCATGAAAATTCATATATTCTCCCTGCATTTCCCCCTCCCCTTTAGTTATTCACATCCTGTATCTCCTCAAATTTAGCAACATCTAGTTTCCTCTGCGATCTGTTTTCATATCACTTGACTTTTATTCTTTATAAAGATTTGATGCTTCTTCACTCATTACTGTGGTATTTGACAGGTTGATTAATATGCATAATTGGCAGCAGGGATACCTTGAGTGTAATCAGGGGGTTATGTTTTCTTTCATTGTCAGTGTGAGCTGCAGTGGCTATACTTACGTCTATAAAAACACTTATCATCCTAATAATGATTTAGGCATAAGTAAGATAGAATTACAGGATAACAGTAACTGGGGTGTACAAATTGGTTGTTATTCTTCAGGATAAAAAATTATTACTAAACAAAAGAAGTGACTTGAAAAAAAAAACCCAACCTTTTATTGGAAAGCAATCTTTTCTGGCTTTGGCATTCTCAGTAAAGCCCATCCAATAGGTCTTCTCTATCATCTTAACATTTGGGACCCATGCTGAGAACAATTATTGTGATCTGAAGAGGGTACAAGAGTAGCAGGTTCACTTGCACCCCTGTGGAGGTCGGTAAGTATGCCCTGCAGTCAAAAGAAGATGCTGTGTTTTGTTGAAAGTGGAGACATTCTGTAGCTTAGTGTGAGGATGAAGTAGATCACAAAGAGGTGGCAAATGGGCATTTCCCAAATGTTTCTACTAATCATCTTAATATGAAAGAATATCATTTCAGTATTGTGGAGCTGATTCTTGCAGTGGCAGCTGGTCCACATGGGGCACTGGGGTGCAGCTCCCACTTAAAATTAGTTGGAAAACAAAAACTATTTGTGCATAAGATTAAGCTTAACTACAACCGCCAAGGCTGAAAAGTGACGCCGATGTGGAAGTTTGCAGTAACTTTAATGTTGACTAAAGGCAGGCTTGAAAGGAGTAAAGCCCGTAGAACCTCATGTTAAAATGCTGTGCAGGCTTTAGCCTACTAGTGTTAGTATGGCTACAGAGTCAGACATTTGAACCTCTTGTTTACTCACTAAAACTTACTTTTCTCCCTGCTAGATGCCTCTGACATATTTGTATTTAAAGAAGAATTGTGGTTCAATGAAGTATGAGAAAAAAATGCTACTTGACTATTCGGCTACAGACTTAATATAATTAATGTAAGGATTCGTTATAACAGCTGGTCTGAGCTTGAGTTATAAAGCTGCAAGGTTGTCCCCTGGGAGACAGGGTTCAGTTCCCAGTTACATGAACCTTTTTCCCCCTCATATAAAACTCTAATTTACAAGTGGAGATTAGTCAACTCCAAAGATTACATCATGTCAGCACACACATTTATCAGCTGAAGGATGGTCTTGTTTAGCACGCGTCACCAAAGGATCCTTGGTGGATGCAGAAATCAAACCTATGGAGGAAAAAATGTATGGTATCCGTATTACATTTTCAAGTAATTGTCATTCCCTTTTAACAGAAAACGGTCTTACAGCTGTTGGGACTGGGCCTACATGTCCATTTTTACTACTCTTGTTAGCATGCAGCATTTATTATAGAGACATGATCAGAGGATAGCGGCTGACTTAAGATATTGTCTGCATTATGTCTCATTAATGCAGGACTATGCAGCAGGCTCAACACATGCTCAAAGGATATTAGAAGAAAGGACACGAGGGAAATGGTGTCAGGTGGATGTGCGTAATTGTACAGATGTGGTTGCCTTTCCTAATTTTCCTCCAGAGTATCTGTCTTTCTCAAAGACAAAACATAAAATCTGTATTTGTTAAAGCTTTTACAACTCTGTCAATCTCTCCACTTCTTTGTCTCTCTAAATATTCATATATATTTCTCGACTGAGTTTCCTGGTCCATTCTTTTCTACATAATACACTGTCAGTGGTGGGTAGTTCTCACAGAATAATTAGCAAGTCTACCAACAGTCAGGACAATTGCCAATTGCAACCTGAAACACTATCAGGGATTGTTCCATGAATAAAAATTCAATACATCTAATTTAAATCCATGGCTCCCTGTGCCAGTCCTCCTCAAAACAAGGACTCCTGCTGCCTTATTTCGGAGTCAGAAGCTCTGTGAGTGTAAGTTTTCAATATAATGGAAAGCACTGTGTTCAACCAAGAATATCAAGAAAAATGTCCCATACAGTAGTTAAATAGATCTGTAATGTGAATAAAACTCCCCAAGGTTTTACAATGCAGACACACTTGCTTCACTGTCCACACAAACACATACACAAAGCAATTACTTCTTCCAATGACTACTCAGACTCCTGATTTCCCTACTGATCTCAACTTCTGCACCTGGTCTATTCCAATTTATCTTAGTGCTCTTACTTCTAATGTGTTTGGCCGCTACAATTCCTTGTTAGTCATTTGGTGATATTACATTCAACTGCGTCTGTATTATAGTAAAATTAAAGGAAAAAAAAAATATTATGTTCATATCAGCCATGACAATAGCAGAGAAACCGGATGGTTGAGTAATAGGCCTATACATGACTAAGGAACAATATGTTCAATTAGATGGTAGGTATGGGTTGCAACTGAAATACATAAAATAAACCCTAAAAGCAATGAAAAATAGCAATAATTCCCAAATTTTAAATTAAATTAGAATTAACATGATAATTTTATCACCCTTCACTGTAGTAATCCTCAGTTTGGTTTTTGTTGATTTCTTCTGATTCAACAGGCACCTTTAGGTTTTAATCTTTTTTGTAACTACACAAAAACAGTGAAAATATAATACGTTTATAAAGATTAAATAAAAATGTGTTCTTAACATGCTTTCCAACTATATATAAATTATAAAAGTTGGGGAATATACCTTTGTTACTTTTTAGCTTTAGGTCAAGTGATAATGTATCATTGCTTGTCTCAAAATGTAATATTTTGTAACCATGCATGTTTTTGACGATATTAGTATATTGTAGTTTGGTCTTGTCTGGATCTAGGTGCATGCTCAGAGAGGTCAGAGCATGCGGTATTGATGAGATGGCAGAAAGCACAGGAAGCGCTGATGTTGCTTCTGGGAGGGAAGTAGATAACATTGACAGGGGAGTGTAACTCCCTTTGGTCGATTATTAAAATGGAGAAAGCTGCAGATCCTGCTGACGGTGGGTCAGACTGAGAGCCTTGGGGTCACAGGCTAACAAGGATAGATGAATGTATTTCTGATTCAAGCGCGTGCATGTGTGTCCAACGAACTGAAAGAATAAATTCAGCTTCGAAATAGTTATCTACAGTGAAGTTGAAATCTATCTGTATGAATTATATTCCATTTACAAGGAAAAAACCATCAACACACAGTTGAGTACTGTCCTGCGTCAGTGTGGGGAATAAATAGATCACTAACCGAAGCATGCTCTGTGTGTGTTTGTGTGCGTGCACTGGTGGGCTCCTGCTGTGCTGAATTCAGCAAGAACAGATGGTCGTGCCAGGGCTCTGCCGAGGCTCCACAGTCCATAATGTGTGAGGAGACTTGTGAATGTGCTCTCAGTGATCATGTGTGGACACAGGCTAACCCCTGCTGATCTCCTCCTCTGTTTTTTCCCATAAATAATCTGCTGCACTTGTTCTAATCACTATTTTACATACTACATACTCAGTACACACAGACATACTGACACTGATTGTGGCAGTAAGTGATATCCCAGTGGTCTTTGGCCTGCTTGTCTTTTCCATTGATACTTAGCAGCTTAATCCTACTTGAAAGGCTCTTCACTGCTGAGCTTCTGTTTGCAAACACACAAAGTTGTCACACTCCCAACCCTTTGTGTATGTGTCTGTGCAGGTTTCTGAATTTGTGACTTGTTATTAACACATATTAAACATAGTAGTAAAATGAAAGTGAAGATTTTTTTTCAATCCTGCTAAAATATCTAAATTGAAATATCAAAAATACACTCCACAAACACAGAGGCTTATTAATGTTTCTCTCAAAAATGTTTCAGTTACATAGAGATGTTAAATCTATATCTACCATATAAGATCAAATGATAACTACAATCTACATTTGTATGTAAAATAAAAAGAATCAAGCAGAATAGTGGTTATGATGTGTGTGCTATATAAAAACATGGTAATACACACACAGGAATAAGATCAAATACTCAAATCGTTGAAAATCACATTTTCCATTATGTTTTTCCTTGTTAGTTATTTTTAGTTGAGTTTTTGAGTTATATTAATGACTATTATAAACAACTTTGGACCCAACCAAAATATATAAAAATCTGTTATTTAAGAGAGCAATATGCATACCTCAGAAGCTGCATATTTAGATAAAGGGAGAAGGTGTTACAACATGTTGTTATGAAGCATTCACTGTATTAATACAGAAATCTCCTGGACTACAAAACATATTCTCCTAACACAAAAACATGCTTGCTTGATGTAGACCTGAACAAAAACAAATGATTCTTTTCATAGGTCTTCATTTAAAAAGACATAAAACAAGTACAGCCTCCACTAACACTGTGACTGATTATGTAATTGAAATATCTATGACAATTACCACAATATGATTTTTTTCTTTTCTTTTCTGCATATTCTTCAGTCCTTGTTGCCAGACACTTCAACTTAGCCACTCTCTGTACATGCTGAAAACTTTATCTGGTTTATAAAGCAAAATTTTAAGCTGCAGAACCAGAGGTACATAACAGGTGACTGTCCGATTCAACAGATCACTATTTGAGAAATTACATCAGAATTGTTGAAAATTTGTTCACAACCTTCCAATTCTGAAACGTATAAGTTTCAAGTTGTGAAAGCGTGAGGACAGTTGTCCAGATGTGGACTAATTCCCTAATGGGGTTTTACTTCACACATAACACACACTGACAAGCTGTTTGCAAACACACACACAGAGTACTGATTGTTATCCTAGTGATGCCCATTTTCTCTCTGTCCATTTTCATTAATAACACCAGCAGTGTGGCAGATGAGCAGATTAGTGAAATGTATTACGAAATCAAATACACAGCAAAGGATCTTTTCTTACAGGTTGTTCTCAGAATAATACATTCTTACATTTTCAGCATTAATGAACATGGAAGAACTTCACCAACTTCGAATATTGTGTCCTGTCAGCCTGTCTCTTCCTGGGTGTGAGTGTTTTTGTAATTTTCACTGTCTTGTGTTGTTGCCTTGCTCGTCTGCCTCCCTGTTTGCTGATCAAACAGCAGAGAAAATCTCCTGAATGCAGATTGCCTCCTTCTTCAGCTGCAATAACTGAATTCATATCCTTTGCCAAATATCGATTTCAGACAAAATATAGTGATAAAAGCTATTTGTGTATAATAAGCTGCTCAAATGTAGTAGACGAATAGTTATATGTTGATTAACAGGACACACAGGAACAAACGGTATTTTGTGTTGCCTAATTTGATCTATCTGTCTGATACTAGTACTCATAAACTGTGAGCTACATTAGCCAGCTCCATTTTCTCTCCCAGCCCCCTCCTTCATCTCCAGCGCTTTAGCAGGAGCTGATCAGTGACTCCATTCATTCCAGGTCAATTTGGGCAGTGTTCTCAATATGGCTGTTTCATTACACACTTCCTTCCTGTCTGTCTCTCTGACTCGGGAAAAGGTGGAGGCCCCAGGAGAAGGGTAGTTATAAGCAAGGAGATAATAGAGGGAAAAGGTGTTGAAATAAGCAAAAAAAAGGGGTTATATACAGAAGAGAAGGGCAGAAATGAGTGTGAAATTTTGAAGATTTTTCTGATTCTACCTCCACACCTCATCTTCCATTTTTTTATGAGAATCTTTTGCACAACTGTCACAGCAAAAACTGTCAGAAACAAGAAAGAAGGCTGCTCATTTCTAAGCCAAATTGTGTCTTTTTTTGTTGTACGAGCACTTAATTTAACAGTGGGTCAAAACAACCAACACAGGCTCCTCGTGCTACTGGGTGTGTAGAGTATGTTTGTGTTTGTGTGTATGAAAAGCATTCAGTTGCAACAAGGCATGAAACAAAGGAGGGAAAAGAGCGAGAGAAAGAGATTCTGCCTCAACTTTTTCCCTTGGGATTGGTCACCATGGCTACGGAAGCATTTTCAGCCGAACGTGGGACAAACAGAAGGAAGAGTGAGAGATGCGCACACAGCTTTAGAGAGAGATGCTGCTAACGCACCACAGTGAGATATTGCAGTGAAGATACTGGAGTGAAGCATGGGGATAATACAGATGGAAAAATATAGAAAGTTTTAAAAGATTAAACAATATAGAAATTCCAAAGGAAAACATTTTGCCACATAAGTGTATAGCATATCAGGGTGTCAGTGATATCAATCTGACATACAGGATGAAATTACAAAAAAAGCATCTGCCATATATAGCTGGCAGGCAGCTAACCACATGGTACTTGATCTCTAACAGGTACGGCCACAGGAAAACGGATGACCCAATACTCTATGAACGCCAATGGAAAACAGAAACCAATGAGAACAAACAGCATCAAGAGACTATAGGATCTCATCTTACAAGCAAACAATCAGACTCCATCTATATTTCAAAAGCAACGGAAAACTGTGACAATGGGCTGTCATGATCCAAGATTAGTGGAGGGCACCTTTAATGAAGGGGAGGGCAAAGAAGGATAGTGTTTCCATGATGAGCAGACTAAGTACAGTATCACCTGAGGGCAATTTGTCCACATTCAGTAACAAACACTGAGGGAAGAGTACGGACTATGAATCCTATTTCTATAAGTAATTTAATTTACCTGATATCTTAACTACCCACAAGCATCTAACTGAGCTCCTTGGTTCATTTATAAGTTAATTCTCAAACTGTCTTAGAGGTATTTTGTTTCTTACAGCAAATTATTGAAGGTTTAGTCTATGTTGTTGAAACTTGGGGGTAAAATTCTGCTCAGTACAGAAAACAACTCTCACATGCTCTGCGATAGGTTTGTCAACATTTGCATGAAAAACACAGGCACAGTTTTTTTGCAGAATGAATTATTTATTGAGGCTAAAGGAAAGAGACTTGTAAGCGCTGCTTCTGGTTGACAGTAGCGCCATGGACCGATGTGTGTACGTGGTTGTGTGTATGTGTGAGGAGGTATGTACGTGTCAATGGGAAAAGAGAGAGAGAGTGATGCGCTCTGCTGTGCTCACTGTCAAAGTCACTGCTTTCTCAAGGACACTGCGGCTAAGGGGCAAGAAGGAAAGAAGAAAAGACACGCGAAGAGGAAGCTAAGTATGACTAAAAGAATTAAAAGCAGCCAGTGATGGAAGGCTAGAAAGAGGATAAAGAACTAAGCAAAGAATACACATTGAAAGCAAGAAGAAAAAAAAGAAACGGGAGAGAAGGGGCTGAAAGGAAGGATAAGTATGAGGACACACTCCTTGGATTATCTGAACAGCTCATGTGTATAAACAAGTGCATGGGTCAGTTTCAGTGAATGTGAAACTGAAAATACTGACACCACTGATACTAAAAATGCTGTCCTGGAAAGACGCACAGGTGAAGTTACTAGTCTATGGAACCTTCCTGAAACCAAAGATTTTTTAGTTTTTCACAATATATTTTTTTTTATGACAGATATTTTTTTTGCTGCAAGCTTTTACATGATAGAAACCTATTGTATTTAGCATGGAACCTGCTTAAATGTCTAGTCCTTTCAGCAGCTCTAACACACTTAAATAATACAGACTAACGTTAAAAGTCAGTAAGGACGACACACAGAGCCCACAAAACAGCAGCATGCGTGGAACCGTTATTTTACTTAAACTGTGAGACATAAAGCAGATTTTTGTGGCCAATTCAGTCTCACCAGTGATCCACACAAACCTCTACAGCAATCAATTATTTACACATGAACACACACACGCAGACCCCAAAACACTCCCACAGAGATGATAGTGGGTAAGGCCGCTGGGTGAATTGCATAAAAGCTACTTTACATACATAAGTAGGAAGATTACCAAAGCAGTGAGTGAACTCAGCAACCACCAGGACCGCAGCTGCCAACCAAATGTGATCAAAACATGTGTTTAACCTTAGAGTGTCCTCAGTGAACAGCAATAAACTGAAACCGAAGGCATGATTACAGCCAAATAGAATGTAGCTATGTTCTTATAGGTGAGAACTATAATAGATCGAAATGTGTGATATCTCTATATCATATCTCTTCAATTAGTCTATATTTTTAGTTTTTCAGTAGTTAAGCAAACTCCAACACTAACCCTAACCCACTCATAATAGTAGATCATGTCTGAAAACATCCCAATCTCTTTTTTTTTTTTTTTTATGAAAAAATAGGTTTAAGTATAGGAAAGTTCCAAGCAAAACGAAGTTAAAATACATTTAAAAAAAAAACAAAAAACTTTGCATTTAACTGCATCACCAAATGAATGAAAATAATAACTTACTGAAATGAAAATGTAAAACATGGGTAAACAAAAATGCATGAGAAATACACAGTGTTATTTTCATTACAAAGCTGGCTGTGCAAAGTGGTAGGTCTTGTGCACACTGACTGTGTGGGTCCAGCTGCTATTTTAGTTCACCACTATGGAGCTGCACAAGTGCACATAAGCTGGGTGATGTGGAATATAGATTAGAGGGTGTGGTGATTAATATACATACTGCCAGCCAATCACTGTAGAGCCTGCTGTGTTGAGGTGGATGCAGGATTAATAAACTGATAAAGTCATTTTTGTGTGAAATGCTGTAATAATCACATTCAAATGCTAAATCTATGTAGAGTGTTTTAACAATGTCCCCACTTTCACTACAGTATTTTTTCTACTCTTTGCAGAGCATTGAATTGCACATTTCTAACAACATTGCACAAGACGTAAATTTGATCTGTGTTCAAAATATAGTACCACATACTAACGGCATACTGATTCCAACACAACTATTACATGCATTACTGCTGGTTCATCTGCTAGAGTTTGTGATAGAATTCACTGTTTGTACACAATAAATGAGGATATAGAACTGAGGAAATTTCAGCAAAATCTGTGCATCTCTGTGCTGCAGGAGAGAAGTAACTACCACATAAAACTGTTAAGATATAATTTCCCGTGATATATTTTCATACAAATGATTATTTTACAAAAAAATAGAATACTTTTGCAAACAAGCGAATGCTAGGAAGAAAGTCCATATCTACTATAAACAACCTCAGTTGTATCATACAATTTCCCAAAGATTTTTATGTAAATATATAATGTAAAATATAAATGTTTTCAAAATAGCTGACAGATAACTTTACTCAGGGCAAAATGATGATTTCAACTTGGGGAATAAACCAAATGGTTGATGCACTGCTTGTTGCTGGTTGTTGTGCAGATACCAAAATAGGGCCCTCAGTATCTGGCTCAGCAGGGGTGACAACCAGCCTCTCTGCTACAGAGCTGCTCTTGTTTTCTGCAAGAGCAAATAGAGCTGCTCTATAGGCAATCAGCCACCAAGCCTATATATCAGGCCTTCATGTGCAGGAAGACCAAGACAGAGTCTGAGATATGGTGGACACAGGTACACTTTAGACAGACAGATAAGAAAGGATCCCGTTATTTGTTTCACTCACCTCCTTTCCTCCTATCTGTTTATCTGCTCGCCTCTTCTCTCAGTGTCTATCAGCCAGTCTGTCCTTTTGAAGTCACTGTGTCTGAGGAGGCAGGGTTCAGCACCTGAGAAGACAAAGGTTCAAAGGTCAACCAACAGCAGTATGACAGCATTTAAGGATCATGTTGGCAGGCTGACACAAGGGAGAAGTAAAAAAAAACAACAAAAAAAACTAAGTCTGATACATACTAAGGCAATTAAAAAAAAGACACCATCAATATATATATATTTTTTATTTTTCACTCAACAGAAAGCTTGGGAACTATAAAGGAGTATACACAGTGTCAGAAGCCGACTAAAAGAAGAGTATGGCCCACTGAGTGTCAGCCACTGCCAGAATCTTGCTCCTCATGACAGTGATGTGGATTCATTGTGTGATCTTTTTAAACAATGGGACTAGATGCTACTCAACAATGGTAAGAAAGGATTATCAGCTCAGTCAGTGGGTTCAGAATTGTAAGAAAAGTGCAATTTGCATTTAGAACAAAACCACACAAGTGGTTAAAAGCTTGGTACTTTAGATTTTCCAGTCTTAGATGCCTGATTCCTGAGTGGAGCCCATGTGGACTAGAATTTGTTTTTAAAGCAGAATACATGTGGTAAATTCTCTGAATACAACTTGTTGTTTAGGTATTTTTCTTTGACATTTACTTTTCAGTCTACAAGAGGATGCACAGAGAAAAAGATGAAGAGACAGTGAAAGATGAGAGGCCAAAACCTCCATTAGGCACTCTAGCAAGTGCATCTTTAATCTCTGTGCGATAAGAGTAATCATTTTGCATTGAAGTATGACTGATACACTTATGCACACAGCAGACCCTCATTGTTAAATTCATATCTCCTCTGTTGTCCTGGCAAGACCTGGTGAGGACGGAGGTGCTGTGGCTTTTTATGAGTGTTGGCAGGGTGAAGTACACTATTTGTGGAAAAAAAACAGAAGCGTGTATTCACTCACAGACCAGAAAACTGAGACCTCTGACCCTGCAGTTTGAAGTCCTTTCAATTTGCATGAGTCGTAAATACATATGTGCTTACTACAGCAACTTTATTTTCACACTGACTTGCAGAAAATCAGATTACAAAGAATAGGCGCAAACATACTACAAGACAACCCATCGCAGAATTGCGAGAGGATGTTTTGTTGTTTGTTAAAGAAAATCTTTTGAGTTGAAATGGTAGATGAACAGTGGCTTATTATCCAGCAAGCTTGGACAAAAATAAACAAGACTAAAGGACCTGAATTAAAAAAGTATTCAGTTATGGTTTTCAGATAAGCCACTAGGTCTTCTTTCTTTCATTAACTAAAATTTTGGAAACAAAATCAATTTATCAATTTACCACCCAGAGACAGTGGATGTAAATCTTACTATTTGTAAGATTTATGATTGCTGGTCTGGGAAATATCAAGATATCTGATTTCCTCTAAATTAACGAGTGACGTCGAAACCTCAGCAGCAGTAATCCCAGCAGACCATCTATGCAGTCAACCCTCAGAGATACACGCGCGTAATCACTGTGCAGAAGACGGAGTGGAAACATCCTGACAAACCTGATAAATAAATAGAAGGTACACCCTCCCACAAACACAAGACACGCTCAAAGCCAAGAAAATCAAAACAGAACAAACGAAGAGCAAGTCTGTGTGGTTTTAAAGAAGATCAGGTCACACCCTGAACACTGTGGCATAACTGAAGTGGGTGTTGGTTCAGGTAATGGATGGTCCTTCAAGGTAAACTGGTTCCCAGTGATACTTACACACTTCCTGGTACACCCCCACAAAATTCATCAGTTCAGACTTCATCTTCTTGGATAATTGAAAAAGCCTTTCAAACCACCTCATACAGAGAACCAGTACACAACATACATAGACCTGTGGATCATTTATGTTTTAAGATGATTAAATAAATGCATAAAACTTATTTAGTGTGCTTTCCTTCACAAGACATGCCAACAGCAGGTTCAGTAAAATATCTTAAAGGCAATGTAAATAAGTTAGCAGATTGTGTTAGAAAGCTGATATCTTAAAAAATTGGTAAGGATGAACTATTAAACCTGCAAAACCCAGACTCTGAAAATGAGGAACACCCCTACCTCTTTGAAAACACATGAGATTGAGCAAATCCTGCCTGACGGGATAGATTCTCTAAAACCTGAGAGCACAGGCAGGAGGATGTGCAGTCTTAATTCCTCTCAGACAATCTGTATCTCAATATGTTGAAAGGCAATTATGGAATTTTCAACGATAGCAAAAAACTACATGGGCTTAAGCTTTAATAAAATAAAAAGTGGGCAGGTTCAAAGGTTTTCAACCCTTAAAAATAAGATTATTTGTTGAAGAAAATTATATAGATGTATCACAGAGAGGTAAAGTACAATAGATTATTTGGCTGAGAAACATATCTAATAACTAGGGGTGCAACGGTACGGAAAAATTTCAGTTTGGTAGGTTTTCAGTCCAGGGGTCTTCGGTTCAATACATTTTCAATACATTTTTGGTACAGTGAAGGAGACCAGTGAATGAGGGTATAAGAGGGTGCGCTCCGTAACTACCTGTGGGACACAGGACATTTCTACAAAATATTAACATCATTTGTGCATTAACAAGGACCCCGCATGTTAAGTATTTTTGTATTTTTTAATGTTCAGTGTCCGTTTATGACAAACACTGTAATTTGTTGAGTGTTTGTGAACGCCTCACCATATTCCCTGGGGTTCTGTGAACATGATCTAACAGTAACACTGCAGCAGAGGCAGGACGAAGGAGAAGAGCAGCAGGTTCACTAGATTTTGCCAACTTGAGTTAAAAAATAAAAACCTTTTTGCTATAAAGCAACCCGTGCTTCCTGAGTGTGTGTGTTCTTCACATAGGCTGCATGTATTTGTTCAGTACATCTCTGTACTGTGTCGAAGGCCCAAACTGAAAAGGTTCACAAACAAGTACACCGTTACCCCTACTAAGTGTGATTTATCAAAAAAAATATAACATTAAGTTGAAGATGTGTAATTCTGTCTGTTGCACATCACCTCTCCTGGGTTAATGGAGACATGCTACCAGATAATGGTCTCAATGACTGACACATGTTCTCAAAATAAAGTACATAATAGAGAAAATAAACCCTTCACTTACCAGCAAATGATTTGCCAATCCTTGACACCTCATTTGTAAACCATTACTAATAGCTGGAAATAACAATCTAGGTCTCAAACTGAGAAGCAACAGTGCATTGAAGCATAAATAAAGACTATGGTTTATGCCACAACTCAACGCAGTGAATTAAAAAAAAAAAAAAACACACATTATGAGAATGAGCTTATTAGTCACAGTTTGTCAGCATCAGTAAAAGTCACCTTTTAAATTAAGGGCACTGGGGGGAAATAAAAAGGATCCAAAATGACATCTATGAACATGTGCAAACACACTGACTGTTATGACTCAAGGTCATAATAATAGGTTTGTATTTGTGTATAGAACATGCTGATGTGTTTCCCCCAGTCCTGTGGGGGTGCTGTTTTTCCTTTTGTTTTCTCTGCAGGTGAAGCAGCTGATTGGTTGAACCAAATTAAGTTCCACCTTCAAAAATGGCATCCGTCTCTCTCTCTCTCTCTTTGGTCCCTTTCCAGCTGCCAACGGAGGTCATTCTGTCAGTTTGTTTCCAGTGGCCAGTGATTGTATTCTCAAATTTGTGTTTGTTTTGCAGTTTTCTTGTACATGTAAAGAGTAAATCTAAAATGCAGTCCAAATTTCTGGTAGGGAATGTTGGCTCTTTTGTTTGAACCCTTTTTTCTCCTGTTTTTAATTTAGGGAGTTAGGTTACTTTACTGTATTTTTTTATTTCATGAATTTATTTTTGGAGAGGTATTTTTGTTTGGTTTCAAAGATTGTTTTGTTTGTTGTTTTGGCGAGGCCCTCCTTGAAGGTGTTGAATTATTTAAATAAACATTGTGGACTGTAGTTTTTCTAGTCTGGCATTGTGCTTGGGAGTTGGGGAAGGACGAGGGAGCATATTCTGTTCATCTGGGTTATTCCTAACATGACATACAACATGACTGTCTGCAAAGAGGGTATAAGCACACAGGTCTGCATGCCCCTAAAAAGTACCATTTTCATCTGCATATCTACCAAGGTCAGGACTGTTTGCTGCTGCATCTGCTGCATGAGACCCCCTGCCTGATGATGAAAACAGGATGGTGCATTCTCTATCTTTCTCCTTGAATAAAGCCTGACAGTCGATGCGTCATCCCACCATTAAGCTATTCAACTTCACAGTCATTAAGAGGAACATTCTTGCCTTTTGAAGACAGTGAATCCATTGAATTTGTGCAATACATTTTATGACCTTCCAGCCTTTAGATGTTTAGTCTTTTATGTTTGGAATTTCATGAGTGCAGGTCTCTTTGTAATGCCTTTGTCTTTGGTGAATCATTCACTATGATCAAAGTAATAGAATCAGAGGAACGGAACTGCTAATAACCAACTTAATGAAGGTGTGAACATAAAACAGCTAACCAGAACTTCAATTGGAGCTGATTTTTAGTTTTCAAATGTACAGGATATTTCTTAGAAGGGCCAATCAAGACCCAAAAAAACCAGTGCTACTGTCAAATGTATTTTGTAGAGTTGCTCTTGTTAACTTCCTGCCCACACTGAGCAGCAATGACTAATTAATGAATTGATTAGTTGTGAAATAGCTGTATAGAATCATCAAGTATTCTGATAACCAATAATAGGACTGATTTTTTTTTTTTAAGAAAAACTGACAATTCTGATTCCAGCATCTTAAATTTGACTTAACCATTAGTTTCTTTCCTGCTCTGTGACCATAAACTGAATATCTTTTGATTGTGGGTCAAATGTGAAATGCTTTTTCACCATTTTCTATCTGAAAATAACCAACAGATTAACTGACAGTAAATAATTCCTACTTTTCCCACAATTATAAAATAAACAATTCTTACTTTTCGTGACTGCTTTGGTCTGTAGTGGTTCTTTAGAAAATTGTGACACTGTCAATTTAATCTTCATTAACCTGACATCATTTAGGTTTTTGGGAAATAAACATTAAATAATAGTCTTTCAATTTGACTTGATCAAGCCTATAAAATGTGTCATACTTTAGATTTGATTCTATATGTTCAATACTTTCTCATTACTCAAAATGACCTATATAATCAAGAACTCCTGCTTATATAGAGAATTTTATTACAGTGTTGCCTTAATCATATTCAATGAAAAATACAATCATTGATATTTGACTTTTTGCCTGAGGAAACATCTGAGTGAGAGTATTAGTGCAAGCTCTTCAGGTGATCCCACTGTGAGAACTCAGCCTTTGTAAATATAATACACAGATCCATTTAATTCAAAATTTGTTTCACTATTCAATTTGTAAAATAATACTAAAACGGCAATCCCTTTTATTATATTCATACCATTTAATATGAATTATAGTGTGACATTTTTACATTTTATAAATGACATGTAATCCTAATCCAGATAATCTCCATTAGAACTACTTTTCATTATAATCATGCTCTTGCATACACGCATGTGATTTATATGCCTTCAAAAACATATAGAGAAATTTTCAATTAATGATCTGTCTGAGGCTTTTCTGTGCGTTACTGATTGTGTATTTTCAGGTTCAAGGAGAAAAGGTAAAAAAGACATAAAATATACACAAATACTGCGCAAAAATACTAAGAAGCACAGAGTGTTTTAAACATTGTATTAGGGCACACTAGCATTGCACATACACACACTGTTGAAAGCTCTGGAATTGGTTGTGTGTGTTTTTTATTTCCTCAGTATGTGAGACCAGCATGCCCATAGATCTTTACTGATTGAAACTTGCCTTTGGAATTCCAATCAGGAAATGACTAGAGGGTGAAGGGAAACATGGGTTGAGTCTGGCTGGGGCGTGAGTGGGGATTGAAGGTATAAAACAATATGAATACATGGATGAGAAGGAGATAGAGGGATTAAGAACAAGTGGAGGGGTTATGTGAAGACAGAAACACAGCAGACACGGCAATCAAACTCATGTTTACATTTTTCTTGTACAAAAGGTTACAGGAATGAAGTGAAATGACTTAAAGAGCTGAGAAGTGATGTGGGGAGAATGAACGTGGAAAAAGTGGAAAGGGAGTTTCCAAGTTCAGCCTGTTGTTCTTCATTCCTCAGGAAGCGCCGCTTGTCACTTTCAAGAGTCAATTGCTCAACAAGAGCAATTTAAGCTGATAAAACCAATGCCACTGCAGAGTAATTCACTGCTTAAAGTATTTCATCATTTCTAAGGAACAAAGGTTCAGTGAAATCAAATAGTCTTCCCATGTACAAGAAATGATCTGCAATTAATTGAATCTCTGCCAGTGAGTTCGAGAACAAACAATTTTATTTCATTCTGCTATAGATAAAAAATGAGGAGGCTTATGATAATTAAGCCTATCCTGCAGCTATAATGCAGCTTTATGTAAGTATCATAGAGAAAAGAAGAATATAAAAGCTACCACACACTCAGCTTTTATATTAGGTTTGGAATTAAGCCCCCAAACTCTCTGTAGGCCCTAAGCCCAATTAGAAAAGCAACAATTTCTATTTATACAGGAAGACATTGTAATGTATGGGTGGTATTGTATCTTTACACTATTAATCAAAAGACCCTTCCTCCATTGTCCGGCCACAATGAAAAAAACGGATAAAGCCATCTGTGCAGGGCAACACTATAGTACTTTTTTTCTTTGGATATGAGCTCTGTGCCCTTAAATAAAAAGCTAAATGCAAAATGCATGTTTTTTACACTGTACTACTACATTCATGCATGATGTTTGCATGTACATATGTTAGCACAAAACCACAGCAAGCCCTGGTTGTGAACTGAAATCTACAAAGGCTTCTATAAATGCACCAAAGACCCCTTCTGTGTTTTTCATACAGCTACAGAAATCAGTGTTGGTTTGTGCACACTTTTGTATCCAGGCGTTGGTCCCCAAAAAGAGCACTCACACATTTGCTTATATTCAGGACTGAACAGAGCCCTGAATGTTCAACACTAAGCCATTCTTAGCGGTATACATGTACACACACAGACTATGTAGCATGCACACAAAGGAGCATATACTGTTCAGAATGCCTTTGACAGTAACACCAGTGTAGGGTAAGAGGCTTATCTATCAGGTTCTGTGTAACCAATAGAAATTGACAAAACAAAACAAAAAAAAAAAACGAGGAAAACATTTCAAACATAAACATGTGCTCTATTTTTGGCTGAAATTAAACGAATGAGATAACCAACAACATAGTACAATTGGTGGATCTCTCTTTCAATGTATGTTAATTCATTTAACTTGGTTTTAAGACCTCTGTTATGATTTTTAGCAATGAACATAAAATATGCCTATATCACTGTAGATATTAGAAAATTCCAACAGTACGTCAATGTTAATGTGTATAATTGTATTGTTTAATTTCTTATTTTGACATTGGAAAATATATTTTATTTGTTCTATTCAAAGTATTTTAAGGGTACCCATCTGTAAATAGAAAGATTTATGCAAAAAGACAAAAAGATGAGTAATTAGCGCACAGGAGAGCTCACATTGTCAAAAATGGGAATTCTACAAAAGCAAAACCTGAGGACACGTGTGCCTTCCAGTGAGACAATTGACTACTTTATGGTCTCCGGCTGCTTTGTAGATCCCCTGTGAAGCATTTCATTAAATTCAATCAGGGATGCAACTGACAGAGCGTTCACACAGAACATGAAACAGGCAGACAGGAAAGGGAAATGAGGAAGAGAAGTTGTGACTCCTTGTGCTTCACTCACCCACACTTGTGTCAGCGGTATAAACACTGGATGAGAATGAGTGACTAAGTCTTGCCCTAGGCTTCATACAGTAGGTCTTAACAAATCCAAGCATTGCCCAATCATTTTCCCTTTCTCTAGGTTGCCATAGTTACAGTCAGCCTCCTTCTCTTTGGTTGGAAAAGGGTGAGATTTTGACACTATGTCTGCGTGTGTGCATGTGTGTGGATGTGAGTGCACTGTGTGGTAACCCCATCAACCGAGGTCTTAACACTCCCTTTTTATCAGCCAGCCTTTGAGACAGTAAGGTGTGAGATGGAGTTACACTGACAGAAGGAGTCTGTGAGAAAATAACTGTAGCGAGTGAGGATGCAATCGCTCCTGACCCCACACGTGTCATCTCATTCAGTGAAGACACCAAGTTCAACAATATGACTTCTCTTGTGGGGGAAGAGCTTGGACTGTACTCCTATCACTACTTACATCAAAAAGGCATTGACATCTGGAAATATGAGGTATGCAAGTTATTTCATACTTGAGTATACTCCAGATTAATGGACATGTGAAGTTAATTATACTTTAGTTAAGTTAGTTAGATGTTATGGTTGCACTAATTTGGTGTTGTTTTGGAAGTATTAGCGAAATTACTTTTTATTTTTCCATTTTGAATTCCATTTTGAAGTTGCCATAGGGAGAGCTTGGATTCTCTTTAACTTCTGCCATGACAAGTGCAGTTATGCAATATCACAAACTTTACTCGCATTAACTCAAAGATCAGACAAAAGCTGTTCAGATTCTTTATTTTTGATCCAGAAATAGCATATGGAACTTTTATAAAAGACTTGTTTTTAGTTATTGCCCTTGTAAAGTCAGAAGACAAAATATTATTTGTTAAACATTTAATTTATCAGCAATAAAATGCATAGTTTTATCACGTAGACGTCTGTCTCCATGCCAGTCTTTATGCCTCTGGATGTGGCTACTTTTCATCTGTTTGCAGAGGTTCTCTAGGGAATGTTGAACTATTTGCATCTAGACATCTGGTTTTCTGGTTTTCTGTGGCGAGGCTAAAGGATTTCTTTAAGTTTTCCTCCAGATTATTTAGCACCAAAAGTGTTCAGCTAGTTCACTTTAACCTGCATAACTTTATGTAAAGCATTTTGTTGCCCCTGTAAAGTCATGATATTGTACTTAAAATGCATTCAGACCACGCTCAGCTACAGATGACATAATCATCTGACCTTACAGTTAGTCTGGCTCCCATGTGGGCGTGTTGGACACATACCAGTTTATGTGTCGACAAGTGGACATAAGTCAAACCGTTAGTCTTATTTTTCTACCACATATTATTCTGTCTTGTTTTATCATGTTAACTGTTCATTTTATCATGTTTGGTTGGTGGAACTTAAAATCCTTGAATATTCACAGCTCTGAAACTCTACAAAAGGAATTGGGAAAACCCTGCTGTCTTCTTTATCTTGCTTGTTTGTATTCTTATTTTTAGGAATTATGACAGATAAACAATAAATCAGTGTTCTATATTGGTTTTTATTCATTTATTTTTGAAGCTAATTCACAATAAGTGAGGACATGGTATCGTTCGAACACTGTCATACTGTAGGATAAATGCACATTAATATATTCTGACTAATCTTTCTATGCCAGTTTTCAGTTATTACAAGGCTTTGTTACTCAGTGGCACAAACAAAATTTAGAGAGGAAATGTTTGCTGCTGAACACTTGGTACTTGGGCGAGATGGGGTGGGGGTGGGGGATTAGAGATGTAGAGAGAGGGAGGGAGGGAGAGAGAGAGAGAGAGAGAGAGAGAGAGAGGGAGAGAGGTCTCTAGAGATCGCCCTTGGCTCCTGCTACATCTGTAAACAGGACGGCAAAGTAAAAGCTGACAGAGATGGATCTATGTGTGTGCTTATGTGTGTCTGCGCACATGTGTGTCTATAAATGTGCTTCTCATTGCACTACATCCGATGGCACCTCACCAACACCGCATAATGCCGCAAAGGTGTGTGTTTGTTTGTTTTCAGGTGGATGACAGGGATGATATAAACACTTGAGGATCAACATATCACTAAAACTCCCACCATCTGCCTACTAG
>JAPTYQ010000005.1:8275610-8286242 GCA_029814465.1 Ostorhinchus cyanosoma | reverse complement strand
GAGGAGAGGAGAGGAGAGGAGAGGAGAGGAGAGGAGAGGAGAGGAGAGGAGAGGAGAGGAGAAATGACCAGAGAAGGAACAAGGACAAAACAACAAGGGGAGGAAATAAGAAACAAGGGAAAAAGATGTACTGTATAGCATTGGTTGATCTTACAAAGACGAAGCAAGCTGATAGAATAGGTGATACCAATTCAATTTACTAAATTATACTGAAATTAAATTAATGTAATACAAATAATAATAGGGTCGTTAATAATACAATTACTCCCGTCTAAATAATAAGTGATTAAAATAATCAATATGGCATCCTTCATGCAATTTCACATTCTGTTATGATTAACCCTCATCCTACTAACATATTCAACAAACAGACTACACACTAGGGTCCCTGGGGATCCTAAGAATAATCCATCATCATAAACAACCATCACAGCAAAATGTTCACTTCTCAAAATATTAGTAGGTATTACATAAATGTAATTTTAACAAAGTTACAATTACAAATGTTACTTTAGTAATTTACATATTGATATCTATATCGCAGCACTTCACCATATATGTCCTTTAAAACAATCCTTACATCACCAGAATCTCTCTTTACATAACTTCAATAGATGTACCTCTTAAAACTGTGCAGCCAGAATTTAGTGCTTTTGATCGAGAAACCCCAGGACCCCAATACACTGGTATTTTTAAAAGTTCCAAATAAAACTAAAATCTGACATCATGACATCACGGGGGAAACTGTAACAACAGAATGAAGCACCTGCGAAGTATGACTATAAGTACTGTACACCTCTGTGGTCTAAGGCAGATGTCAGTTAGTGGGACAGATCCTCTTCACTGACAACATCCTGACTTTTTAAGGCTGAACATAGGTGTAATTGATATCATCAAAAATGGCTGCATCCCATTTACGTACGTATCAGTTTCAGGCCATCGAATTGTTCCTGTTGATTCACTGCTAGAAGCCTCCTGGGGGAAGTAAATGGAACAGAGCCATCATTAATGTTATCAGCGGCACCTGTGCTTTGCCTGCTTTCACAAGCCCAAATATCTACTGTGAAATATGTCTATTAGGGAAAAGGAGATTTCTCTGAGGGTGCACATGGTCATGGTGACCTGCAAATTTTGACATGCAAAAGTGACTGAGTGCTATTTTGTCATAAACAGAGATATATATTGTACAGATTCAGAATGTAAGTTATTTCTTGTAAGGTACTTGTAAGCAATAAAATGAAGTTCAGGAAGTTGAGTTTGAGTTGTTCCATGAGTTCAAAGGCTTATCAAATCCCCAATGCAGCGCACAGAAGTTTATGATACTGTGAGACAGGATTTTACAACTCTGGAACGCTAACACTGCGACAAACTGTATTCTCTGTTGTGGCAGTCACAATGCAGGCAGCAGAAACACTGAACAGCGCCCTAGGCTTAGTAACACTACTTACAAACAGCACCAGGTAATACAAAGCCAAATAAACTCCCAAGTGTATGATTAAAAACTACTTTAAGAGAGCCAAAAATAACAGATCTCTGCCACACTATTTTTGATTTGCTGCTTTAATTTATAGCCTGTTCCAATATTATGATACTACTGAACCGTTACACCAGTCGCCAAACAAAGATGGAGCTGACGTAAAGACGGATGAAAGATGAAAGCCAACGGACAAAACAAATTGCCTACACAAAAGACAGATGACGGAAAGACAGAAGATGACAACAGCAAAGGAAAAGAGAAATAATGGATGGAAGCATATAGATGAAGGGAGGACAAGCAGAGGACAAAGTATTGTCTCCTGTTAATATGTAAAAATAACTCTGCTGCTGCCTGGTGGAGGAGCTAACTGGGTCAGAGAATTCCCACAGAGAGCTGGTGGAGGGAGGAGAGAGAGAAGAGGTATCGCATTGATTCAGTCTGTGGTATCAGTCTGAAGCAGAAGTCAGTCTCTCTTCACCTTAGGCTGTTAAGGATGGAGCCGCCGTCTCTGTGCACATCCATTCCATGCACTTGTTAATCCATCCATCCAACTATCCATCCGTCCTTCCAATAGTCTGCCTAACCAGCTCCACTGCATGCTTTCATCTCTACTTTTCCTCCTTCTCTCGCTCCTTTGTTTGCACCCATTCCCATTCCTCCTTCTGCTAATAAACATAGCCTCAGAGCTGTGACATAAGCTTCCTATTAGTTACTGAACTGTATTTCTCTATCTGTCCGTTGCTCTGTAAATGACCACTCAGCATTCACATACGCCACAAAATAGGTCAAAACTATTAAAAGATAATCAACTGATTAACTGACTAATTAACTGACCAGCAGCGGTTAAAGCCTCTGATACACTGAACTGATTACAATGACAGTGATATTATCGGACAGTCTCGTATGAATACCAAAAATGCGTTAACCTTCAAAGACTTCAAAAACAGCTGCCGACATCCAAAAGCATCTACTGATCTAAAATGTCCAATAACTTTTGAACCACTAATCCTATCAATACAAGTAAATAATTCAGCTAAAATGCAGTTTCTTGCATATGTTATGTGTGTATTTATTTATCGACTCATCTTCCATTTCAGGAACTTATAGTACATACATATGCATCTCATTGTACCTTGTTTGAAATGTACTTAAATCTGTACTTAACCCATCCACCCCCAAAAAAAGAAAAAAAATTTAATAAAATAAATAAAATTTAAAAAAAATTAAACAAAACGCAGTTTCTCAGCTTTACGGTAGCATCAGATATGAACCATTTGGATGTTCAGAGGCTCCGTAATGAATGTGGAAACACCATTATTTTCTCCAACACTGACTCACTAATAAATCCAAATGTACTTTGACAAAATGGCAGTGGTTAAAAACATTTGTTCTTTTTAAGTTAATGATATATGTATTTTTTTTTATTCACTTTTGCTTCATTTTTCTCTGATATAATGAGCTTTAAACTTATTTAGATGTAGGAATATATTTGATTTTCTCTGACAAATGCAAAATGCTGAGGACAATATTATAATAAAATACTGATAAATCACTTATGAAAGGATCTGGGAGTGACCATTAAAGAAATTTGAGGTATTTAATGGATAAATTAAGTTATTACATAGGCTGCAATATTTAGTTCTGAATGTCTCACAATGTGATAATGAGCTCTTGTAACATCATCTGAATGTGATGTAGTTAGATCTTTATTTAATACCTATTTATAATCATTAGCTATAATAAGATATACCTATAAAAAAAATTGCCATTTCAGTTTACAGAGATATTATTTACAGATTCTGTTATTTTGTCTATGTTTTGCTGTTCTGTGCATTTTACGTATTTATGTTTTTTTATTTGACTAGAAAGAAATTTCTGTTGGTTGCATCAGTACAGTTAACACAGCTTAGACAAGGCTGCAGCTGTATTGATACATGCAAACTCCTTACAGCTCACATTGCCATATAAATTACAATAAAGTACAAAATATAAAAGTGTCAATATTATTGCACAAGCAGATCAAGCAAAAACATTTGTAGCTTGATGAGTCTGCCTCCAAGACATTTAGAATCACTTTGAATGCATCCAGTGAGACCAGCTCCTTAAGTTTCAGGTCATTCTGCAATTGGGTCCAGGGGGAACAGCAAATTTAAAAGCCTTTTCTCCATGTTCAGTACTGACCTTTGGAACGGACAGTAAGAATAAATCAAGAACATTTTTCTTTTTCTTTTTTTTTTAACAGGACTAGTTTTGAGGATGTGATGGAACCAGATATAAGACAAATACATTTTAATCTCAAACATTTTCTACTCTGATTTCCTCTTTTTCCTGTTGGACTCTTTCTATAATAATCTCATTTCCTTTTGAATTTTCTCCATTTACACTTACTGTGGCGATTCAGCACTTCTTTCATTTTCTTGCTGCCTCTCTGTGAGGCACATAAAAATATAAATGTAAGTCCAATAACAGTGCTCTCCATCTACCCATCCTCCTTTTTCCTAGTGCTTTCTCATGTTTATTAAAACAAGGTGGGTTAAAGATCATGGGATTAGGGATTATTTGTTTGAATAACTGGACAAAACAAACCAAAAAATATTTGCAGCAAACTCTACTTTACAAAGAAAATAAATCTTTTTGTTCTGATTTGCTTTCTCAGTTTTTAATTTATGAAATGTAACCCTATGTACCAGATACTGTATTTCATGATCTGCGTTTCAGGGGGTTTTATGTTGCCCCAGCAAACACTACAGCTATAAGAATAACCCATAAACCATATTATGTGCTTTGGTCAGCATTTCTGCGTAGTAATTAAATTTTTTATTGATGAAGAATGCTGTAAGCATACTAACTATTTTGTGAGCTATTTATCAGGATAGCATACACATTGCATTAGGTGTATGTGTTAGCTGGAGCCATACATCTAGAAGACTAATTAACATTTGTGCTACAGGATTTGGTACCTGTGTATTTTCTCTCAATTTCAAAAGAATTACAGTTTTCGGCCAAGGTAAGCAATATATGGTCAGTGTTATGCAAATATTATCTAGCTCCAAGACTAGTCCACTTCAAGATCTCTCTATCTGTACAATTCATGTTTCTTCTTGTGTAAATTCAGAAAACTGCACTATGAATCAATTCATGTGAACACATACAAAGCTATTCCAATGTGTTCAAGTGTGTGCATTTGCTACATTTATTTAAAATGAGTCCAGAGATTAAAATGATTAAGAGCTTGTGGCCTAAATGGATTAACCTGCAGGGCTGGTCTGAAATGGGCTGGGCTGCTTCTTGGCTGACTGACCAGAGGCAGCAGAAATAGCCTGAGCTGACTACAGCATATGTAATGCTCTGCAACAGTCCTCTAGGGTTCCATATTTTTGCATCTAAACCACCTGCTGTATTTGTTTTCATGCAAAGGTACAGCTCTCTGCAGTGCACTAGACTGGAGTGCATGTCTGATGGGAGGGTGCATTTGTTTATGTGTATGTGTAACTTACAGGTTATATATACAAGACCTCAGCACAGTCTTTTAAATCAGTGTACAAAGAATACATTTGTTCTGTTCAGACTCACACAACAGTATCCTCATGAAAGCCTTAACTTTGAAAATACACTACTACTAAAATACTCCTCCAACAGCAAATTAATACTCACTGACTGACTGTGAAAGCACATGTAGCTAATGCCCTGTTAGCACACCATGTGTTTATGTGTGTAAGCAGAAAATAGAAATGTTGTGTAGTCCAGAAATCATAATGATCACATTAGAGTACATTCAGGGAACGGTCTGGAAAAACCCCACAATCATTCAATCTTTAAGAATTTTCTAAATATACCATATAATATGATATAATTACAAATGGAATATATGTGGTAATTCAGTACCACAGTATCCATTGATAATAATACCACTGCAAGTGGTTTTCCACCCACACACTACATTGGTACATGTCTATTCCCTTTACTTTAGACACCTGAATGTATAATAGCCAGTTTACACTCACAAGAATTAGAAAACACCCACTGTATATTTTTACTAGACAACAAAGCAGTGCATTGTTGAAACTGAACAGACCAAAGGCTTAAAGTCCATAAGCATTAAAGCAATAAAGCTTTTTTATGACTGTACACAAACACAAAATCTTTTGACTTTATTAAACTTTGCTCTTTATAAAACATGTGATATCTTACTGAAATCACCTGCACATAACATGATACCAACACAGCTACACTTACACAAATAGGCCAGAGCTTCACCCGAAACAGCCTACATTATACACATAATCCAGAGATAAAGTCAGATTAGAACTAGCTACACTGTGTGAGTAAATGCAATATCAGTCTCTGTAATAACAGGTCTGTTCGCTCAGCAGTACTGCAACAACTACAGTACATGTCTTGAAATGAGGTTTACAGGTGCAACACAGTGAGGACAAAGGAACCGAAACTAACAGTTTACGATGAACTTATTGTATTAGTGATTTTAGATCCTGTACATGAAACAGAAAGCAAATATACAATTGCTTCTACCAATGTGACAATGCATTGACATTCTGTAATGCATCTATGCATTCTCTGCTGGAATGTAATATAAATTCACACACAACTGCTAGCTGTGATCTTTATGCAGTCTATAAGCCACACTAAGTCTTCAAGTGTCTATAACACATTTAGCCCCCTACATTTAAAACAATTACATTTATCTCCTGCAACTATCACAACTAACTGTTTATTAGTGAAAAGGGTCATGCCTCCTTCTTCACACCTCTCTCAAGGAACAGGGCAGCGTGCTCATGAATGAAAATCAAGAATGCTATCAACCGAGTAATAAACCAAAGGGAATTCTAAGACAGCATAGATAATATTCTATCATACAGGGGAGCCCTGCTCTTTGTACACTTGATGATGACTCCTGCTGCCCTGCTAAAGCTCAAAAGACTCAGTTAGATCCCATTACTCTTCACACGTACCAAAGTGACTGCATCCAAATTTGTTAAGCTTTTATCAAAATCAGCAGTACAATGCATCTCATTTATGCACACTAGATGTTATTTACATGATAATTCACCTCCTAAATTACCTGTTTGTTTGGTTTGGTCCATTTCCGTTAACAATAATACACCTTGCTGTTTGGCATCGTCAAACAGGCAGGTCTCAAAGGAGTTGTCTCCAGTCTGATAGGTGCACCCCACCATCAGTGAAGACAAGTTGTTCAGACACACCATTTCTGCACTTGATGCGGTCTCTTTTCCCTTGGTGTTTCCTAAAATTGCTGTGAAAGTGACTTGATGCTTTACACTTTTCTATGAGGTCCATATCTCACGTCATTATTAAGCAACCAATCATGGATAGATAGTCTATTCCAATGGAAATAAACCCTAAATTAACTACAGCCCTCGTCTGCGTTGCTCATTTTTATTCCTATTGACATTGACTACTTCTCAGCTTCCTATTATATTCTTATTGCCTATAATGAGTGTATTTTTTCTTTGCTCTCAGTTTTAAGTGTGTGCAGAGTTTTTCTCATTTGTATGAATCATTCAAAGTTGACGCAATGGGCCTTGCATCTTAAATCCCAAGGGAAAAAACTGAAGTCCCTTATCACTTAATTCCAGGTTTTCTAAAAAAAAAAAAAAAAAAAAAAAGTGAGGTTTTGGTTGTACACCTATCATAATATTTAGTTACCCAGTTAAATGTAAATTATTTGAAGAATAACACCAAAGAACAAAGCACATAATCACTTTATAAAAAGTCAGGAGAACTATCTATGGTACTCATCAAAAACTGGAGCATACATGATTCAAGGGAACCTGTGGTAAAACTTAGATAAAATCCTCAGTAGGAAGAAATTGTGTGGATTAAGGTCTGAGTTCTGTGTAGAATAAATTGTGATGAAACAGAAGAAAGAGGTACATCGATAGCAACAAGTAACAAACACTAAAAAGCCTGCACTTTAAAAATAAATAAATAAATAAATAAAAAACATAATGTTTACTAGGACACCAAGACTATGGCCTATACCTCACCATGACTCAATAGCCAAGCACTCAGAGAAACAGCAGCTGTTGCATCATGCCCATGTAATAAAATACTCCAGTTGAGATGAAGATTCTCTCTCTAATGACACTGAAAATTTCTGCGAAATGGACAGCAACCTAAAAAAAAGATCACATAAAACAGAAGTCTTTTTAGTTTGGTGTTTTAAGGAGAAAGCAAACACCCAAGAAAAACACTCCAGCTCAACATACAGAACACATCACTGCTAAAAATCCTCCACACAGCTTTACAGATAAATCTAAAGAATCAATCAAAAAAATCTGGATCAAAGAATGTTCAGCATAAACAGTGGGTAAGAGATAGCACTTTTGTCCACCAACAGAAACATCACCAAACTGTAAATCGATGCAAGACAGAGCAATACAGATTAAAGTCCATGCTCTTTGTATTATTATCTTTTCCACTTGCAGCTTATTCAAACTGTAAGCCCAGAATCCAAATCATATCACCCCTGTTTAGCACCACTAGCATGGCTGCTTTTATTAGATTCCATTTTAAAATTTACTGATAACTATAAAGGCCTCCAGCGATATATCAGACCTCTTTCTATCACTTAGAGTTGAGATATGGTTAGGCCCTTTCAGCAGAGCCAGGCTGCCTGTTCTGCACTGGTAACAGAAAGTGTGTAAAGCTTTACTGTCACATTCTAATACATGCTGCCAAATGAACTACAAGGATCATTACATGACATCAGTGTGGTGAGGCTGGATTTGCAGAGCTTGGGGGGGGGTTGCAGAGATACATACACTGCTAAGCGTTTCTGGAGGTGCTGTGTCTCTTCCAATGAGTCATTTATGAGAGAAGGTGCTCACTTAATAACCATGTCACAGCCTTATTAAACTGAAAATTAGAATAGATGCTGTAAGTGTGATTTGGTCTAAAAATCATTTGCAATGTTAGGCTACCATATCATTTAACATTAGAGGTGAAAACCCTTCACTTGCCTCACAATTTGATTCAATTATGATATACCAGTCAGTGATTTAAATGCACAGTGACTTTCGATGTATCTAAATGTATTGTATCTTCAATTTCTAGATTTCTCTACATAACTACTCCGTTATCTGCTATTTTAGGGAGTCTTTAGAACGTGCTTTCAAAAACAAGACTTAACTGGCTACAATATAAACAGCTGTATCTTTTCAACAGTGTCACACTGACACGGGTGTCTGCGTGTCCTGCTGTAGTACGAAAACATTACAATCATTACTAAAACAAAACATAAATTCTTCTGCAGTGCAAGACACGCTGGTTTCATAGATTGTCTGCAAGAAAACTCTCTGAAATAACAGATTTCCACACCTCCATTCAACCTATTCTTGATCTCTTATCTATGCTAAATACAATTCACAGTCACTTAACTTTATGAATCACAAATGCACCCTGAATGTTTATGCCAGTTTGATGTGTGCAATAGCTTTTCCTTGTTTTTGTGTGTGTTTCCTTCCAGCAGGAGTATGGAGAGGCAAGTTAAAGGGAAAAAGCTGATGACAGCTTACTGAATGGCTTGATAAATATGAAAATGAGATGAATTATACGCTGTGGCTTTTCCAGTCACAAAAAGATCTCTGCCCAATTAAACAACTACAAACTTATGTGTTAAACAGTGCTCTTCACCAACATCATAAAAACACCAAATCAGGAAATATGCTTTGGAAGATTCATGTTCATTCCTGCAGTACGGCTCACAGCTGAAGAGCACTGAAGCAGCTCTGGAAGCACATGGTGAAACAACACCTTACAAAGACGCTTCATGTTGATTTTTTCCCTTTAATTTACCACAAATCTGTAGCTCTAACGAGCTGCAGTGGGAAAGCGCAGTCATAACATTTCTTTGTAGAAGGAATATTCCACAGCAGTTTGGATGTAGTTCATACAACAGAGCTGTTGTAGAGTATAGTAGGCGATCCAGTACTTTGTTGAAACACCAGTTGTTTTTTGGTGTGTGTATGTGTGTGTGTGTGTGGGGGGGGCTCCCTCTTCATAATATCATTTTATTAATTTATTTATTCACTTCTGGATTTTAGCACATTTTGCTCTCACTGCCCACCTACACACAAGTCCTACAGCTGAGTGCAAAAAGTTCAGATATCCTCTGGGGCATTGTTGAAACTTCATGAAAAAATATTGTATCATCATCTACAAACAAGTCAAAATTGAGAGGATAACAAAAGATAAGCCGATGAAAAATATTCATTACACAAAATGTCACAGCTCAGTGATGAAGAGCAAAGCAAAAATAATGGGAAGGTGGAGTTTAATTTTAACCCTAAACTCAAGAATGCATTACACTTTGAAACAAAGGATACTTCATGTGTATGAGTATTTTACAATTTCACACTGAGGGTATCGTACCACAAGTGGACTGGTTGTGTAATAATCCTAAAACCTACTCCTAATACCTCTGTATTCCAGTGTTAATTAGTATAAACCGGTGATTATTAAATGGAATTTACAGTAGTACAGTTTGCATAGAAGAAACCAGCAGTATCATGCCTTACCAAGTCAATACAAAGCATATAGGAGCACATAAACAAACTGTTTGCTGCTTGTCTTGTTTTCTCTGCTCTCATCTAAGCTTGTACAGTATGCATCTGGCTGAGTGGTGGCTGTGTGAACACAAGCCAGGCTGACACTGATGTGTGTGCTGGAGTGAGACAATGTAGCTCCAGAAGATCTCAGAGGAAATATATTGAAGCTTCACTGTGAATGCTATGTGCATCCAGCTCACATGCGTCTTCTGTGCAACTGTGTTTGTATGTGTGTGGAAGAGTGTGTAGTGTTGCATCCACTGCTTTTTATCTCTGTCCTCCCAGCAAACTCTACAAACACTTTGGTTACATTTCAGCAGTTTTCAGACATGACACAAGTATGTGCACATTGCCTGCATAACACCTATACATCAACTGAGCTATGTTGCCACCACGGTATTTTAGAGTTTATTATCATTAATGTGAGCATGTACTGTATATTTTGTCATATGTAAGTATAGAGCGGTCGACACGGTGGTGCAGTGGATAACACTCGTGCCTCACAGCAAGAAGGTCCTGGGTTTGATTCCAACACCAGTCGGTGGGACCTTTCTGTGTGGAGTTTGC
>JAPTYQ010000005.1:8195971-8207749 GCA_029814465.1 Ostorhinchus cyanosoma | reverse complement strand
ATTAATAATAATACACACACACACACACACACACATATATATATATATATATATATATATATATATATATAAAAGCATGAAGTTTGCAGTATAAAGCTAACTTTGGACCAGATGCACAGAAGGATTGCATGCATTTTGCCGACACAAAACCAGTCCACGTGAAGCACAAACAAAGCATCTGCAAACGGAGATATTCACTGTAAACACCTGGAACATTTTTTAATGGACTGTTCAAGAGACTGAGTTATACATGTGAAATGCAATAGACGCATGAAAGATGTTTTATGATTGTAGAGAGCTCAGTGTTTCTCTGCTCATTTGAGACACATAATGTGAGGGTTTTGGCAGTTTCTGTAACTGTCATAATAAACCTGTTAATGACTCTGTGCTGAAATGTGGAGATACACCTGAAACACTAAAAACTTTATTGCCTTGTTTTTGTGCCAGCATGTCATTAGTCCCAAATCTTTTGTGAATAGCTCCTTAAAATGGAGCAGATATTAGATACAGATTGCAGATGCAAGCATTGTGCAAATCCCTGTGCAATTACCAGGTGCAATCCACTCTTTGTGCATTTGTCCCAGAGTGCAGGTACACAGTGTGTTGCCGCTACAGCTGGCAGTGAGGTGGAATGAAAACAAAACAAAGCTAAAGACAAAGTTAAACTACTCAGTTTCTTTCATTTCTCCTTTTCTCCTCTTCCACCTCTCCACAACACAACTTCTGTCTAATGCTCCAAGGACTTTCAATCGTCATCCTTCTGCTGTCTTTTATAACCAAATCATTACTTTTGTCAAGGTTTGAAGTGGTTCGGCAGTCTCACCAACCTCTCTTTTCGTCGCTCCACTGAGAAATGTGACTCCAAGTCCAGTCCATTGAAGTCTGGAGAAGGAGCAGGACATGCACCTGGAGGCGGTGAGCCATCAGCACTGGCTCCAGTTGCTGAGGCAACAGTGGATGACCTGGACGCCATGCGTCCTCGCACTGCCAGCTACGTCCGCTCCAGTGAGGACTACTCACACATGGGCACACTGCCTCGACTACTGATGAGGAAGAGAGACAAGAGTAAAGGTGAACAAGTGATGAACAATATTTAAGTCAGGAATTCTTCAGTGGAAATATTTTGACATTGAATAAGTAATTAAAAAAAAACACTTAATGCATAATGTAATTCTTAGTGTGATTTTGTAACTGTATCTGTCTTATATGTACTTCTACAGGAGGCTCCAGTAGCAGTAAGAAGAGTAAAGACAAATATAGCATCAGCAGAAGTCAAAGTCAGAGACCTGCAGGAGACCTAGACCGTTGTCCTCCAAAGGCCTCTGTTGTTTCATTCAGGGTGACTAAAGATGAAACTGAACCTAAATGCAATGCTGAGCCTGAACAAGACCCTCTAAGTGATGCTAAAACTGCAGGTCAAAGCAATGCCATGAACAGCCATACTGCCTCCTCTAATGCAGCAGTTGAGGATGTGTCGCCATCTGGTGGTTCCAATACTCACCTACAACCACAGACTTGGAATAATCAAAGGATCGATCAGGGAAGTCAACACTTGAACTCTGAATCCACAGCAGAAAACGCATCCCCCCAACCCATTCTATCAAATGTACAAACCTTGAGTGACGAAGATAATGGGCTTGTGTCCGGTTCTGTTTCTGGTCCAAAGGAGGAAGCAGAGGACAGAGAGAAAAGAAACCACAGCTCTGATGGCGTTTACAGGTGATTCAGGTTTTTTTTATTTTTATTTTTTTATATATATATCTTTGATAATTTATTGTGAAAACAGCTCACCTATTTTTCTGATGAGGAACAATTTCAGGGGATTGAAGGGGATTAAAGTTTGTTCAAGAACAAGCCCATGCAAGCAGCATCTCAAAAACCATGGGTAGAGTCATTTTTACGCACAAATATTATATTCATTAATATCATATTTCGTTAATATCAATAACCAGTACAGTTCACTTTGTAATCTGAGGAGCAGTCCACGTTTCTCCTCCAGTGGAAGTGGACAGGGGCCCTGCAGCTCCTCATGCCCCCGCAGGTTAAATCCAGTCATGCTCCGTGCGTAAAGCAGGGGGCGCAGATGTGCGTTTTAACTTCACTGTGAGGAAGTTTAAGGCGCAGTTTGTGCTGACTTAGTTGCGGACAGTCAGGTCTTCTTTTGGGCGATGGGATGAGGTGAGAGGATAAGATTCATTCCTTTACTTTTAAAGACAGCATGTTGTATTGATTTCATGTATTGATCAAATACTGCAGGAAAGCTGCGCCGTTTCTGGAGTCATGTTTTTTTCATGTTGCATTGATTTCTACTGGCACACTGAACTCAGGAACAAAAAGAAGCCCACTCTGTGTGTTTGTGCTTTTGTTTTCATATAATAATCGTGTGACTGATTTCTTAAAAAAAAAAAAAAAAGACTAAAAGTTCTTAAAAGCTGCCCCCCCCCCCCCTCCTCAGTCCTATCCGTTTCTCAGCCGCATTGATGGCATTTTTCGCTGCTTTCCCATGACATGCCAAGGTCTCTTTGCCTTCAACATCCCATGCACGGTAGCATACTCATATATCGTGTTACACTGGGATTTGCGCTTTGTGTGTATGTGCAAGCGTGGCTGAAAGCTGTGGTCGTGCTGGCACCCATGGGCGTGCATGTTGGAGCGTGCAGCATCGGCCCATTAGTTCAGCGCAGGGACCGTGGGAAATCCAGCTCTATAGTGTACTGCAAGTCCTGTATGGGGACATCAAAGAGCTCCCTACCCTCTGTCTGTTCAGCCCTAAATCACAGGTCCCTCCCACCCATCAGGCCAACTGTTCATTTCCCAGTTATATTGTCTCCAAAGTGTCGCTCTGCATTTGTTAGCCATTGTTTGCCCGCTATTCAGTCCATTCTCTGCACATATCAAAGCTAAAATATGTGCATGCATTGCATTTCTATACACATGAAGTGAAAATATATGTACTACCAAGCCTACCATGTACAGAGCCATATTTTTGCATGTCTTTATAAGCATGTGTGATCTGATTTTGAATTTTTTGAATTTATTTTTTTTTCTAATTTCCCTTAGGTGTCAAAGCATTGTAAAGTCCTGTGAAAGGAAAGAAAAGCTTTGGCACCATGCACTGTCACAGTCATTTTTAATTAATAAGCCTAAAATAAGAGGTTCCTGTCATTGGATTAACAAATCACACAGGATTAAACCATCAATGCAAAGACTAAAATATATTAAAGAATAAATGGAATATAAAATGGGACAAATATGTCAAATTGAATCAAAGGCATCCCTTTTGCGTGTGAAGAAAAAAAGAAAAGAAAAGGCAGGATTCAAACAAAAATGAGAGTATTTCAGTATTAGATGTGTAAAATGTTTTCTGTAATGTCAGCATTAATAAGGCGTGTCATGGAGTGAGCTGCATCTGGAATGCTTTGCATACGCTGGAGCTCTGTACTATTCTAATGGGCGTTTGTGCATCACTTACAGTACAGTTGGTATTTTAAAGTATAAATCAATGCAAATCAAGGCAAATGTTCTACATACTGTATGTGAGCTCTCTAGGTTTCAGCGTAGGAGCAGCTTGGGAAGGGAATATCGAGTGTTTCTGCCATGGGACCTATTAACATTCCCAAGCCCAGTGCCATGATGGGACCCTTTGATCTGCCCTCTCTGTGGTCATGTGTTACACGACTTTACTCTAGGCCTTATGGGACCCATCATGCAATTGGGAGCTATGCTGATTGATCTTAAAACTTGTCTAGGGGTGTAATTGCCTCTTTTGCAGTCTCTTGCTCTGTATCACAAAGCTGCACAGCAGTACCCCCAGTATGGCTCCCAGGACTGCAGCACAGTGGGGCTTTTGACACATGATCTGGATCCATCATGAGTGTACAAGTGTGAGTTATAGTGCCCGAGAGAGTTCAGAGGCCTGCTCCATATTGAGCAACGTTAGATGCTCAGTGGGGTTTGTTATCTGTCCATTTTCCATGAAGCTTGAATGCATCAACATTTGAGTCGGCGTAAAGGCGGCTGTGAAGTGGGTCATGGGAATTCTGCTGTGTTTTTATGTCTGGGGTAACATGCCCTGCACCTGTTACAAGTCCTCTTCAAACACTGTCTGAACATGAATGTATCACTGAACAAGTTCACTCATATTTAACAGATGTTTGCAGGTTTTATTCTATATGTTGCCTAACATTTAGCTTTTTTCACTTTTGCATAGTTTATTGAGATTTCTCTTTTTCTGTCTTTTTAGCCACATGGATCCAATAGAGAGTCAGGCTGAATATGTGCAGGTAGGTCTGTTTTTCCACACACAGTTATTGGTTTCTATTATGTCTATGTATATTCTCTATAGAGGCAGAGTATGGAATTAGTTCTGCTGATATATTATCTTGTAGAATAGATATTAAATAGCATCTCTGTCAGCTGATAAATAGCAAGAAACTGCAGAACTGAAATGCCAAATATATAAGCTAAATTAAAAACAGAGTTGAAATCATTAAGGTAATTTTCCACCTGCAATTTTTGTCTCTTCATATATATTTTGATCATAACTCTATTGATACTGTGACCTAAATATGATTTAAAAAATAATGGCAAAGGATCTGTGTTATGATCATGTGATCACAGTGCTATTTTATGTGGATGTGGGTGTGTTGTGTTGGTGAATGTGCAATGATATCATTCTGTGCCCACATAAATTGTTCTTGCACTAAGAAAATTGTCATTTCTAATACTTATTTCCAGTCATCTTTTTGTGGCTGGAGTCATTGATGAGGAAACTCTAGCTTCCATTACTAATTTAAAGGATGAATGTGAAAAAACAAAGAGGTTTTTAGTTAATAATGAATGATGCAAAAACTTAATAATGTTTTTTTTTTCATGCATAATGTAAAGAAGGCTATTTCCTCCCCATTCTTCCCATTCACCTGCGAGAGACTCACACTTCATGCTTGAAATATCATTAGATATGAGTAAAGGTTTCCCGTCTAATGAGAAAATTCAGTTTGAATTTCTTTCTCTCTCTCCTCATATTGAATTAGATTTTTAATGTGAGCTTTCGGATATAATTGTGACTGATTATTAGCCCTCAGTCCTTAACAGTTATCCTCATTTCAGCGAGCTCACTCTGCATTTTGCCTAATTCAGTCTGCCATTTAGCTAATTGAATTTGGAGTAAAGCAGTGCCAGTGTCAGCAGTGTGCAGGAGGGCAGGTGTTCTGTTCTGCTGCCAGTAGGTGGGGCCACAGTCTCAGGTTATGAACTCTAAAGATCACAGAGTGTGTTCAGGGGTTTCATGGCAGTGAAGATGAATGATCAGGATTTATCTGTACTCTCGGACATGCCATATATTACACTAGGAGCACAGGAAAAATTAGGGAATGAGAGCAAGATGGTGAGGCTGAGGGAGGAAGAGGAAGATGGAGAGAGAGGAGGAAGGAGACCTAAGTCTACTGTGGAGCTCTTGGGATCAGTTTTTCTATTGATTATACATCACAGGCAAGTGGTAAAAGCCTTCTCCTATGACCCTGACCTGTATTTCCTTTGTAAAACAAATACATCCAACTTCCCATGGCCATAACAAATTGAGTCCAGTTCAATCCCTTCACGCTGCCTCTTCCAGAGGGTTCACTGATGCTGCAGTGTGGAAGCACTAAACCTTCAGTGACACCTGCACTGCACTCTGTACTCTACACCGTTCCCATGCTCATTTGTAAGACAGGGACTTGAAAAGTGTAAACCTCCTCCAAGGCCGATAGTCTTTTCTCATTTCCCTATTTTATTAAACCACAAGCCAAACAAAAATACTAGCATACTATAATATTTTCCCACCTTCTTAGTCAGTGCCACTGGTTTTACTGACAATAACACTGGGCTTCGCTTTTCAGTTGTTCCAAATAGTCAGTGTTTTATTTCACTGTTACCGACACATTCTAAGTTTGCATATGGCTCTTTAATGTTAAAGAAAGTGGAAAAACAATTCCAGGCTTCTCCTCTTTATATGAATCTACTCCAAAGTGTGAGAGGTTTGTCCTTGGCCTGTGCTCTGCTGTCCCACCATGGTACGCAACAATTACTGACACTGACACTGATCACATAATCTTCTTGGTCGAGGGAATCAGGGAACTACTCTACCTTCAAATGTCCCTTTGGTATTTTCTTTAATCGGTCAACCCATACCTTACCCTTACCCCTTCTTAAAATGTTCATGAAAGTTACTTGCCAGTTTTTTGGATAATGCTTACAGAGAGGCAAACAAAACACGTGATTCTTAAGGAAAAGTAGTAAAAAAAAAAAAACAAAACAGTATGAAAAGTGGAATATATAATTTCTGTATAAACGTTACTGTTGTAAACAAAATTGTTATGACATGAGGACTAATTTCTTAATTATATGCTGTCTACTATTAGCATCTGAGTGGTAAACAACTCGTGACCTCAAACATCTCATCTCAATAATTCTGTCAGTGTTTGACAACTTAAACAATATCCCTGCTCTTAAAATGTGTGGCTGCTGACGGCTTTTATCCCCAAACTACCACTTTCTCCACCCAGTGTTTTTTTTTCATCTTCGCCACGACAGCCCCTCCCACTGTCACCCACCCCACCCTCCTCCCCCAAAGCTGCCAGCTATCCCTCCATCTCCCTCCATTTCTCTGAAACATTTATGACAGCTGATGTTTAAATCAGGAGTTGGCCACAGTGTTCCCTGTTATAATGGCACAGACCATGCCACTGACCCCCTCCCCCCCTTTGACACATAACATGTGCGTGACAATACACGTGGACACATAATTAATACATACACACGAACAGGATTCTACACATAAACCAAAACTAGAAGAAATGCAATGATGACAAAAGTGATCTGACTTCAAAATGCCAAACACTAAATAAAGCCTCCAAACATTCAGGATGAGCTGTTTATCTTTCAGGCTTTATCATGAAATATTCATCATGATTCACTGTGTAAAGGACATATTTTGGTGAAATAGGTGAAATGCAGTTTTAAATGGTTTGTGTCTTGTGAAAATTCGAGTGGTTTACACATGTTTTTGATGTGTGACTACTGACCCTATGATTGTGTGCATTTGTTGTAGCCTGCAGCCCAGCCCTGCTTTGTCTTCTGTCCTATTTAGTGGTTTGGGGTTAGTTTGAAGGGAGGGGTAGATTGGGGTGGTGGAGTGGGGGTGAAATGGGTCTGTTCATACAAGGTTTATTAACATATGTCTGGCACGAGCCTCATACTCAAAAAAGTGTGTGTGTGCACGTCTGAAGGGGCTCAGCTGTGTATCGGTGCATTACTGCATTCTTGATTATGCTGATGGTTTGACTTTCCAAAATCTGTGTGCGTCTTTGTGCCACCTGATTAAATTAAGGCAACACCCTGTGGGATCATGCATGTGTGTGACAATTACAGTACATTGAATTAATGTGGCGCCACTGTAAATGAGACAGGGTGTAGACTGTGAAAACACACCCCTGAAAAGTCTCATTTACTATTTAATTGCTATGCATATGCTACGTAACAAACAGCACTGTGACAAATTGATGTCAAGGGTTACTGCAATTATTAGGGTGACTTCAGGGATAAAATGATTTTAAAAATGCATAGTGTAAAGGATCTTTTTGAAAGGTTAAATCTTATTTACAGGGTTTTGTGGTTTCAAATTTCTCCAGAAGGGTCCACACATTTTCTATTCTAATACATCCTCACCTTCCTCTTATGTGTGTGACAGTTGTGTGTTACTTTTAGGTGACATTAAATAAGTGAAAAAATGCGAGTGTATTCTTGAAGATTTACGTAAGCATCATTTGAAATGACGTGATACAGCGGGAGATGGGGCAGATGATTTCCATGTTTTATGAAAACAGTTATTATTCTGTTAAATGGAAATTGTCTATCACATAATTGAATAAAAGCTGATACTGTTTCACTGGGTCCTGCAGATTTTCACCCTGGATTATTGCCCAATCTAACCTAACTGTGAAAAATCAGCAAATTTTATCGGGGCCTGCTTATTACAATAAAGTGACCTGACACATATACAATAGAAAAAACACTCTGTAACATAATACATTACCCTGCTACCAATTGGAAAATCATAAGGTCTGGTGACTTTTGAGATTTTTCAAATGCTTCAGATGACACATAGGCAGTATGAGCAGCAGCCTCTGACCTCCTTATTTCAAACTCATTTACCCTATACATAGTGCTGACTGCCAGCAGACACACAGTGCTGATTTAAATGACTCATTCTGCCTAGTTGCATTTAAAATTATGATTTACAGCAGTCAATGCTAGAATTAGTAGCAAGCACTGCCATTGTAGACAGTGGCAGAAAATAATATAAGCGTGGCCAAATACATACAGCTGCAATAGACAGAAATGGTGTTGACCAAAATACATCTTGAGTCACAAACTGCAGCCTCATAAATTACCAGGATTTGAATAATTTTCCAGTGAGTCTGAACAAACAGCTTCACCAAACTAGGATTTACAAGGTTTTATTTTGAAGTGTTTCCATTACTTGTCCATCCCTTTCAAGGTCGAGCACTGTTATCAGTGTGCTCATGCCACTGAGAAGTACACCCAGGAGGTACAGAATAATGAGTAAAACATTGATCTCTGTATTACAAACCGTTTTATTTACACAAAGAATGCGTTTAGTTGCCACAGCAACACAATGGTTTAAGATTCAGTCATTTTAATGCGATTAAAGCAGGAAGCTGATTTTTAATTGAACTATTTCACACCATAATGACATTTTTCAACACGCCTGAACAGACTCAGTCCAGGCGTTTGTAGAAGGCCTTTTTTCTGTCTTTGCATCATTATGGGGGCTGAGTTGTGAACAGGCTTTGAAACATGTATCTCCGGGTTCGATACGGATTAACCAGTTGGTGAAAAGGGTCCACCCTGTGAAAACACACTGATCACAATCAGACACACACATAGATCATTAGCTGCATCCCCCTAACCCCCAGTGGAGCTCAGTCTTTGTTTTAGGCACAAGTGTGTGCACACGTAGACGTATATAATGATGTGTGCACATGTAATCTTGATCTGCCCACAGTGTGTCTCTTTTCATCCCTAAAACACATGCACATACACACATGTGCCTCTCTCTTCGTCACCATACATACACACTCCATTCATCTTTCACCCTGTGTGTGTCTAACACACAAGCACACACTTCTTTCATTAGTGGGATGCTTGCAGGCACATGCAGGGATTCTCCATTGTGCTCCCTATCAGCCTGCGGGATGGGGTTCACTAATTAATATTTAACTGAAGACCGCCTCCAAGCAGGGGAGGAGATGTACAGATAGAGAGACAGTGGATGAAGGAGGGGACGGTGGAGGGATGGCCATGAAGGAGAAGGGTAAAATGGAGAAGAAAAGGGATGGGGGGGGGGTTCAGAGTGGGGAGGAGGTTTGAAGGAGGAGGGAAGGTTAGTGATGAGAGGTTGGGATAAGAAGGAGGGAGAAATGAGGGAAGGAACATGATGATAAGGGTCGGGGAGAGGTTGTATTTGATAAAGCAGGGAGAGGGAGCTGAGGGACATGAAATGAGGAAAGGTGTACCTGTATACAAGTTTTGCTGTCAGACATTTGTTAAGAAGGAATAACTGAATGGATAGAATGAATTCAACAGGAAGAAATGGTGAAAAGAATGTAATGGCAAGGAATAGAAAAAAAACAACTAAGCCAGGCAGTCATCAGAGGTGACATTTAAGTAGAGCAGTTCTAGTAAGGACAAGGTCATTTTTTTCAACGTGACTATGAATAAGTACAGCCTATATGTGTCATGTTAAATGTATCTTTGAAGATATTGAATTGTCCAGATTAGAGCTGGATGAGAGACAGCATATGCCGTATTATAAGAAATTGCACCTTTCTCTACAGTTAGTAAAGCATCTAATGAGTCAGTAAATAAATGAAATATATTACCGATAGCATGTATGTTTATGGCTAACATCGATGTTTTCCCTTTATGTCAAATATTTTCAGAAAACACGGTGTGACTCATTCATGGTGAAGCTGTTGCTTTATTGTAAATCACAGTTCCCAGCGGCAGTTGTTTTGATATCTGTTTGACTTAAGCATTTTCATCTGAGGATGCAGAATGACATGTGGAAACACAAGATAGAACTCAATGTGTGCTTTAGTTTTAAATATACAAAACAAAAATGATAGAGTTGGAATATATGCTATTTATTGTGCAGGATCCTTTTATTGGCAAACCTGAATATGTGGAGAAATGGCCACAATTAAATTGTAAATTGTAAAATGTATAATTTCATGGATTGGTGTTTGGCTTCTGGGCTTTACAGTATAATACATTTTCATTATAACCTGCCATAGTGGGAAGTACAACCTTAATGATGGCAATTTTAAGACCCAGCTGTGACCTATAGTATGTGTATTTTCTCTGCATCCATCATGTTGTCATATGTGTTTTTCACACGACATACATTTTGGGCTGCCTGTGTGTGGGGCATCCGCCAGATGTAGTGTGTGGTATGTTGGGATTGTTTTGGCATGGAATTACAGAGGATTGAGGGGAGGAAAGCACAGGGTCCCTCTTATGAGATTATTTGTGTCCCAACTGTATAATCTGTCTAATCCCACACAGGGTGATTTGAGATTACATTAAGAAGAGATGCTTCGGTTAATGAATCCATCCTGTGTCTTGTTGCTCCTTATCAATCTGCCCTTTTTTTCTCTCTCTGCTTGTGGCCCACTAGCATGCATTCAAGTAACATCTTAGCCAAGTGATTTCTGGCATAATCAGATGTTGTGTATGTTGTGTGATGCAGAGATGACCTAAGAGACAAAATTTTAAAAATGGGGGGGGAAGCATTGTTTTGTGCATCCTGGAGGGGTGTATATCTCTCTCCCTTCTTGGCTGTATTTCTCTCATATACTTGCCTGCAGTGGTGCAGACCCAACTAAATGCAGTGTCAGATTTTTGGATGCTGTCAATGCTCTCATAGTGTTGCCATGGTGAAGCGTCCTCTGTGATGTCACTCACTCAAGCCTCTGGAGACCGGGCCCCTCCCCTCCCCTCCCCACCTCACCGTGCGCCTGCTGGTATGCGTGCATGTACCTGTGTGTGTTTGTATTTGTGTGTATCTGTATGAGAACGGTTGCAAATCATAGTGTGTTATCCTTGAAACACCTGCCTGTGTGTTTCAGCTTATAATGAGCTGTCTAGCTGCAGTCTGTGTGGCTTTTTAGAAACATATCATTATTTCTGTTACACACACACATACAAAAGTATAAGGGAATTTCACTGTAAGAACCAATTTCTCTGTAGGTATTTTGCTTTTCTAATGGTTTGCATTTGCCAAAATTTAGAGGAGGTGGAAGAAAAGGTGTGAATATGTATGTCTGTGTGTGTTAGGTGGGGGTTAGGGGTTTAGGGGGCACCCCTGTTGGGTTTCTTTCAGAGCAAAAGAAAGGTTAGATTCCTTTGGGAGGGTCTAAACCTCCACCTCTTTCCCCCCCTCCTCTATCTGCATTCTCTTCTCTCTCTCTTTTTAATTATCTTTCCCCATGCCTCCTCTGGTCCTCACTTTCTCCCTGTTTTACTCCTGTCCTCCCTATCCCCCACCCTATGTCAGCATTGTCTCAGCACGGCACTAGCGGGGGCTTTTTGGGTGTGTGGGTGGGGTCTGCCTGCAATTCGACAGCACTCCTCACTGCTTGTTCCTGCTAGCATTCCTCCCCCTCCTCTTCCTCCTCCTCCTCCTCCTCCTTCCCTCCATCCATCCATTCCCTC
>JAPTYQ010000005.1:8143826-8168733 GCA_029814465.1 Ostorhinchus cyanosoma | reverse complement strand
TTAAACTGTTCAGTTTTAACATGATTTAGGAGGACCTGACGACAGACATGGATTAGAATATCCATAGTTGTGGTTTTATTTTCATATGAATATTCTGAACCTGAACCTGAATAATAAACATTGTTTTTTGTTACCTTAGAATGAGTCCACCATTTTAGTTTGTTGGATTATCTTCCTTTTTCTGTTTTATGACTGTAATATCCAGCATTAAGGTGTCCTACATAAATAACCTACTGAAAAATAAAAAAAGTAGAAAGCTCATTGTTTACAAATGTGTATTATGGTATTATCAAGATTCATATCGTCACCTTCCTGACATAATGTGTCTGTCATTTTTTTTAAGATTTTTCAGGAAACACTAGAAACTTAACCAGAAATTGAATATTGGATGAATATTTAGATGAGTACCGAGTATTTAAGCAAATAAATGATTAAGGCTTTTATTTTAGGAAGGTGGTGATAAGGTAGATACAGTATCAACACAAACTCGGGGCATTTTTTTTGACAGTCGGTGATGATATAAATGTCTTAAATGTCCTATAGTTTACATTATAGCTCTGTTAACTTAGCTCCAGTTTTAGACCGAAAACAGCCACAGTCAAATCACCGATCACCTTTGTTTTTTATAGGATTGTGTTGTCAATAGCTGCACTAAAGACCTGTTTGAAATCATCCAAACAAGGTCAGAACTGTGGTTGTTTAGTCCAAACTGTAGATCAAGAGGATTTTGCAGAGAAAATAATACTGCATAATAACTTCATACCTTCATGAGCCTCATATTCAGGAAAAGCTGATACTTCACCATCAAACTCCATTCTTTTAATGCTGTGTCCAGTAGTGAAAACAAGTGCTGCCCGTTTTTATTATGTACATTATCACTTTCTTTCCAAATTGTGTTCTCATCAAATTTGGTCATTTTCTGATGCTTTGCTCAAAGGCCCGTGGCATTCTCCTCACCTTGGTAGACCAGCAGAGTGACTCACTACTCCCTCTAGTGGTCACATAAATCACCTGGCCGTCAGTGTAAATAAATGTACTTCATATTTCTTCTATTTGTTACTTTGGCATTTTCTGCATAAATTCAGAATTCTTTATCTCAAACACTCTAATCATAATTTTAAATTTGTGAAAGTAGAAATCATGAGATGGGGTACAAGACTTCAACCGGAGACTGTGGCTGTTTCTACCGTGGACCCTCGCCTCTTCTGTTTGAATGATAAATTAGATCATGTTCACATTGCTTTTCCCACCACTTGTTCATTGCCTGTTTTCTGTTTGACTGTCAACATGTATTTTTTTGATGTCAGCCAGTTTCACGAACCGTATCATAAATAGAGCCCTGCTGACATTTCAATTTGCCCCATAACCTTCATATATATAAATACACACACACACACACACATACACATACACACACACACATATATATATATATATACACCAAGTTCATTGTTGAGCATCAGTTCAATGGCGGGCCTCTCCTGGGTTTCCATAGAGACAAGGAAAAGCAATAACTGCACACTTGACCCCACTGCTCTTTTACTGGCCTCTTCTCCCCTTCACACACACACACACACACGCATAGACCTCAAATCTAATCTGGGAGAATAAGCCTCCGAGGCGATATCCCCTCATCTTCCCCTGAGGATTGGAAAAAAGAGAAGGAAGAGAAGCAGAGAAGTGTGAGGAGGGGAGGAAGTTAATAATTTCATCTCGCAGTGACCTGGAGATGATAAGATCGATTGTTTGGCTCATGTAGTCTCCTTGTATCACACATACTCCTGCTGGGAAGTCAAACCCAGTCCACACACACAGACCATCACCGTTTCCCATCCTTACTTAGGCTGCCTCTGCCAACTTCCTGCAATGTTATGTATTTGAAAGATGAAAACATGGGGAAAAGGAAGATGAACAGTAGGCGGGAGGGAAAAGAGTGAAAGAAAGTGGGCGAAAACAGAGAAGAGGAAGAGATGAAGGGGAAAATATTAGGAGGAATGACAGGCTAGCCTTAGTGACAACTCTGTTTACTGTTTATTTTGGTCTCCAGTCTCATTTCTCTTCATATTGGCAGAGGTGAGATGATTTCCTTTCACTGTTTATTCCTGGGTGGATTTCTGTGTTTTGTGTGTATTCATGCAAAACTGTGTTGTGTGTGCATGTACTGGTGTATGTGCGTCTCCTATTTGCCTCATCTAGGATCATCTACCTGAACTCAATCTTTCCACAATCAACAGTTGTTGCGGTGTCTTCATAATAAACCCAGGTCTCCATGTGGGATTTCCTCTTTCTCTTTCCATACTTAAATTGGTTTCGGCAGATTCTTGAACACATAACTGTATTTAGAGTCTCTGTAGTGGGTTGAATGCTTCATTTGCACGATTTAAAGGGAAAGGCAAATCAAGTACTTTAAACACTTTATCCTGTTAATATTTGTTTGAATAACTATGGAAATGATAAGTGACTTTTTTATTTCTCACAAACTAGATTCCTCTTCATTCTTGTCAAACAGATATATGCACTCTTTAAATCTGAAATAGAAAGTCTGACACTGCGTATGTTTGGATTGTGAGTGTGCACTTGTGTGTGTTTAGCATTATTATGCATTGACCACACTCCAAAGCTAAAGCTCCGTCTCCACAGTGCATCGCAACAATAAGAGATTACCCACAATGATTTCTGGCCCTTAGTAATCAGGTCAGGGTCGATTGGATTGCTTCTTCAGTATGAGTGTATGGTTGTTTGTGTGGATGAGTGAGTGTGTATGTGTTTGTGTAGAGCAGAGCACAGCAGTGCTTCCCTGCAGTGCTGCCTTCTGTAACACAGGTGTGTTCTTTCACAAGGACCGCCTAAATTACACATTCTGTGATGTAAAATTGCACATACATATACTGTTTTATGTTATTTCACTACTACATATTTATAGCATCATTTTGTTGTCTGATGTTAAAAATATTTTGCGTATCAGATATCCCTTTAAAATGAGCTCTTAATCTCTATAGGATTTACCTGAATTTGTAGAAGTTATATATAGTATGCGCATCCAAACTAGGTTTCTTTTCACTGTGCTAACTACATTTAATGAGTCCAGTGTGTAAACTGTCTTCTGCTTGTTTTTCTCTTGTTTGCTCTGTACAGTTCTCCAAGGAGAAGTACCTGCTAGAGTCACCCCCTGAGAAACTCAGAAAAGAGCTGGAAGAGGAGCTGAAACTGAGTCCTGCTGACATCAGGAGCCATGGCTGGTACCATGGACACATACCCAGAGAGGTACGCAGACGTACAAACACACACTCTATAAAGTCCACTGTAAAATCTATACACAGTGCACATTATAGTGCATCAGCTTAGCCTTTATATTAGGAGTCCTGAATGGACTGGTATGAACAGACACATTCTTTCCAAAGCAATAAAACTTTGAGGTACAACATTGCAGTGTGTACATTATGACCCAAACACTCACACTTCTGTATACGTGCTAACATACAGTCCTGTCCAGACAAGCCGGCCCTAATTTATAGTTATGCATAGAAGTGCTGTCCAGTATAGTAAGAAATTACAATACTATCAGTATAAGCAATGCAATAAGACATAGAAATACGATGTGTTTTAATGAGACTGAACGCAATTTCATGTTTAATGTGGAAATGTTTTTGCTTCAGGTAATATAAGTTCATGAATGAAAAGCTTCAAGTCAAACTTTGTTTAGTTATTTATCAGCATTTTTCAGCTTATACATTGTTAAAATATACAGTTCTCATTCATAAACACAGAATACCAAAGACATGGCTACAGATCTGGTTTGATCAGCTCTTAACCTTTGTGACAGGTACTGATCTGACGTTAGGTTTCAGTTGGTAATGTCAGTTATGAAGCAGTGAAATTAAATGAATACATTATAAAAAATGTAAAGAAGATGAATTACTGCTGTGAGTTTATTATATTTAGATATCCATTTCTCATGTCTGCTGCATAAATGAGAAAAAAATCCATTAAAAAAACCCAAAACTTTAACATTATAATATTTCAATGTGGCTTAACATGATTGTCAACCAATAGTAAGAGTCAAGAGATTACCCTGCCAAAATCTCTGACTTTGAAAGCACAGTTTAAATACTTTACACACAGAATGACACTGATTAATGAATCCCATCATCTGTCACAGCTCAGACTAAATTGCTTTAGCGTTTGGAAGGAGGGAAAGCGTGCCAAACAGACAGCTGCGTGCATTGCTGGTGTATGCAATTGAATTTCACAGCTGGTGACTAAAACACAGATCCACAGACACACACAACAGCAGACCTGAACCCCTCCTACGCTGCAGGCACATGTGGAGGGTCCTTGTTCGTAGACACAGCCGCTGTCTCTTGATCAACCTCTGTTTTCTGTCTCACACACACACACACACACACACGCAAATTCAAGGCAACCATCTGTGAGGCTTTCCTCATTTAATTTACATAAAATATTCATATATTCATGAATTTGCCCCAGTGTAAACTTGGGGAAACCCATAGCCCCCTTGGTCACCAAAACAATATTTAGTGACTAGATCTTGCACATACCCTGTGGGCAGATACTGTACAAGCTCCTAAATCCCAGCCTTCCCTCTTAACTGCTTTTCTTATTTTTATACTTATTTATGCAAAGTAAAAACTCCTAAATAATATGAAGCCTCGTATGTGCAGCAAAAGCACGTCCGTGTGCATTTATGGGGCTTTTTAAAATTATTTTCCAGGTCTAAACTATGACAACAGTAGTCACAAAAACTCATCATAGTGCGTTTATGGTTGGAATTAGGGAGATAAGAGGGAATCCTGGCTTTGCTTTGATCTGTGTATATACTGCCATCTGCTGGTCAACCACATAAAGGACTATACCCTGTTCTGTTCTGTGCTGCATGGCATATGTAATGTAGTTTTGCTTTGAGCTAATATAAGGTATTGCAAACTCTTTGCTGGTAGTTTTTTAAGGAATACTGTTCATTTTGAAGATGTGTCTCTGCTCCAATGTGACCAGCCGATCGATATTTGTGAAATCCTTTCACAGAGCTACAGAAACCAGAGATACACTGTGGCATTTGATATCAGCAAAATACACAGCCTAAGGCTATGAATGGGAGATTGCTTTTCTGTATTGGGTGTTGTGTCAATAAATTCAAAATAAGTTTCATATTTACTGTAGTGGTGAATCCAATCAAATGTGTCATCAGAAAGTTTTCCCAGGCCATTGTTGCTGCGATTTTATCCATCATTACCAGTTTAAACCGTATATAGTGCAGATAGCTTGATATGGAGAGAGACAGTTGAGTTTGTTTAACAACACAAAATGTCCCTTGGCATTGTTATAAATAATTATGACTCACTAAATTCAATTATTTAACAGCGGGAGTGTCTGAAACATAATGTTCACACATACTGTAGTTCAGTGAACAAAGTATGCTTCTGGCTGTGTAAAGTAAGCGCCCTTCATTTGCTTTTAGTGTTTAATATTTGAAACATTAACAAGAAATACTGAAGTCATATTGTCATTTATCAACACGCAGGTATCAGAGACTCTGGTTTTGCGGAATGGAGATTTCCTGGTGCGTGATTCACTGACCAGTGTGGGTGACTACGTACTAACCTGTAGATGGGACAATGAGGTGCTTCACTTCAAGATCAGCAAAGTTCTGGTCAAATCCAGCGAAACAAAGGTACCTTTTTTTCACACTTCTTATCACTGCTACTGATTTCAGTCAGCTAAATATGTTCCCTTTTACCTTGTTAAATTTTCTCTCTTATGGCTTTGTTGTTGACAGATGTGTTTTCTATGTCACATTTTCAACTCTATGTGGAGTAAAATGATCAACCCTGGTTTCTGTTCTGTCATAGGTGCAGTATATGTTGGAGTCTGACAGTTTCGACTCAGTTCAGGAGCTTGTGCGGTTTTACGTGGGACAGCGCAAACTGGTTTCCCAGTCTAGTGGTGCCCACATTTACTGTCCGGTCAGCAGGACTCTCCCCCTGCGCTACCTGGAGGCAACCTTTGCCCTTTCCAATAGCAAGCAAGGCTCAGCCTACTCACCTTCCAGTCAGAGGGGAGCGTACATCAAGAGACGGAGTGTCACCATGACTGATGGGCTGACAACTGAAAAGATGATACCTCACAGGTGAGGCAGGAGAAAATAGTGTGTCATGTGTGAATGTGTCTTTCAGCTGCTCTATTTAGTAACTGAGAAGACACTATATCAAACCAACTTGTTTTTCCAGTCTTCTTCATATTTGTCATTGCTTCACTGTTGTTAGTTATTCCAATTGCTTTCTGTTATATACATGATCAGTGACTCAGACAGCCCCAGTCCAGTTGAGACACCAGTGGCACCACCAGAACCAGAGCCGGAACCTGTGCCCCAATGCAGGTTGTGTGTGTGTGATAGTAGTGTTGTTTTTAAGCACCAAATTAGTGCACATCCCTCACACGTCCCTGCTGTCCCTTCACAATAAAAGACCCCATCAGCACTCCTTCAAGTTCCCTCACAGTGAAGTTTTGAAATGACTTTTTCACTTCTGCACTGAATCCCTGTTAGAAATGAGTATCCACAAAGAAGGAGCAGACAAAGTATAAATACATTTTGTTTCTCACAGGGACTATGAAAAAGAGTTTGTAAAGTAAGTGACTGAAACATTTTAATAGTGACAGTTAGAAACCGAAGATGAAAGGGAAAACATTTTTTGTGTCGAACATTTGTCAAGTTTTAATGTACAAAAATAATCATTCTTCTGTGTAAAGCTTCAGTAGGTATATGCTCAATTTGGCACCGACGTGCAAATATTCCCTAAAAACCTTTCAGTATATTCTAATTCAAGTGATCTGAGGAGAACTTCTGAACCTCCTCTGGGCCGTTTTATGTGTGATAGAAGATTTTATCCAACCCGGGGTCTTTTCAAAGGGAATGGAGGAAAGGATGATTGACTGCTGTAATGACACCTCCTTTCCATCAAAACATGAAATGAAATCCTGTCATCTGCCTTTCAATGCAGTGTATACTTAGGACAGAGAGGAGAAAGCTGCACTATGAGGCTGTATATTTCAGAATTTCTCCATATTCCTATATCTGCCTACTGTAGCTTTAACATTATTTAATATCCTTCCATATGAAGTTACATCGTGCTACTCATTGTACTTACTCTGCTCCTGCTTTCTCAGTCCGAAACATTTTTATTCACCAGTAACACAAATCAAATGTGTTAACCGCAAAGCAGAATCCAGAAGGGTCCCACCAACTAAAATCTCTTCCGCTGCAAAATGATCATTTATCACATCAGCATTCACATCCTTAACTGCACCATTCCTCTCATAGTGTGACCTCTTGAAAGCTTTGTGACGTTCATTTCACTACACTGACAGCTTTACAATCCAGACCCAAAAGATTTTAACATCCTCAAAATGCTGTGTTTGCAGCCCGTCGACCATCCACCATCATAAAGACGCAATGCGGAACTGTGCAATGAGCATGGACCAGATTCAGGAGTATCGTTGCCCCCTGTCACCTGTGGGAGAAACCCCACTATCGCCTGCATATAGTGCGAGTAAGTGCTAAGACACACAGCCTTCACCGCATAAACTGTCCATCTCACGTTTGTAAACTGACATTTCTGTTTTTTTTATCAGTAACCAGACAGAGAAGTCACTCAGGTGGGCGGATGCTGGCTGTAGTCCCTCCCTCCCCTGTGATGCGTCGCTCCAGTGACCCTCAGCTCAGCCCATCGACCAGTAACAACCCACCAGAGCATCCTGCACATACCTCTCACTCGGCACACTCTTCACCTGCCCATCATCCCAACTACCAATCACATTCCTCAGAATCAGCAGGGAGCTACTGTGACCTCAGACCATGTCCTGCTGGACCCCCCAAACCCCCAGCAAAGAGCTACGTGGAGCGATTGCGAGTGGAAGAAGGGAGGAAAGAGGGAGCGAGAGAGGAAGTAGAGGGGATATTCAGCGCTCCACAGGTGGAGACAACATCTTCTTTCAGGCCATCCAGGTACAGGACACTAACCAGCACATAAAGTACAACATGAGGTCCTCAAACTATTGAATAAAAGCTTTGATAGTTTGGTGGATTCTGAATGAGAAGAAAAAATGAAATGTGACCATGACAACTAATCATGCTCAAACTAAATATGGTAGATTAAGACTAAAATGAAAAATAGTATGAAAAAATATATCTAGTAACTGAAACGGCATTAAAACACAGTATAAAAAATAAATAAATACCACTTTGAGCATTGCGGCATGAACTAAAATGAAATGGATTTGTAGTACAGTCAGCTTTGAGTGTTTTTCCCCCAGTGTTTAAGATCCAGTTAGTACAAGAATAAAATGCTTTTGCACAATATGGGACCATTAGTAAACACAGACCCTGTAAATCATATTTGATTCCATTGCTTCATCCTATCCCTTACAGCTTCTACAAATCAATACTTCTACATAGTGTCTCAAAAATGAAAACATATTTTAAACTAGGCAATTTGTTCAAATAAAACCACCCTTAGAACTCAGTTTAACTAAACTGAACTGAAAATCTAAACTGAAACTTCAATGAAAGCTACTGAAAAATAATATATTATAATTATAATTCTTAATAATTAAATTATTCATAGTTGCGTACTTTTCTGTCAGTAAATGTACTAAAAGCAGTTGATATCAAATCTGCATGGTCTTATTTTATGTGTTTGACACTTCTAACAAATAAAAATCACATTCCACATACCCGTGATTACAGCTCTGAACTTTTTCCATGTTTTATGTCAGTTTGATAATATGAGAAATCCAAGACACAAAGAAACCTATTTGCACTGAACTTGACTGTTGGTCTCTAAACAGAAGCATGTTTTATTACGATGCAGCATCGTTGCATTCAAAGGTCAACACACCCACTGACATTTTGGCATAAAGGACTAAAAAGGTGAGCCTGTTTTGACTGGGCAGTTGGTTTGGTGACGAGTGAGTAGAGACTGGAAAATAGACTTGAGTGAACTGCTGATGGTCCTTTGGGAAATAGCCAGAGGACAGAATTTGTGCTGTGGTCAGACATAGTGTTGATACTGTATTTTACTGGGTTTACTGATCCATGGAGGGACAGCAGATCAGGACTGTAATAAAAATAAAAAAAAACAAAAACTCAGGTATGCCGATTTAGCAGCAGAGATGGAGCTATGAAAGTGTTTTGTGTTGGGATTATGCAAAAATAGACCATTAAAATGCACATGTTTAAACATATTGCATTCTCAAGTTATTCTTATATTCTTATGTTTATGTAGTGATCCGTCTAATGTCTTGGAAAATCTGATGACCTTTGGATCTGCTATACATCTCACTATTTTTTAATAAAGTGAGTCAAGAGTCATACTATTGTTGTTCGTCATGTTATTCATATGAGGGTCATGTTTGTCCAAACCATGATGCAGCCTGAGGCTCAGTGTCTTGTTTTGGACACTTTAACATGTGGACTGATGGAGCCAGGGATCAAATCTCCAACCCTTCCATTAATGGACAAACCACTTCATCACTAAACACAAAAATACCAATATCCTTTATTCAGGAGGGAGTTGTGGTCGTAATAAAACGACCCCCTCCAGTCACGTTATATTGAAATGCTCTCTGCTGTATAATGATTTGTGTCTGATTTGTTTGGAGCGTTTTTCATGAAAAACCTAATTGGCCTCATTAATAATGCCTCATAACCCTCTGTGAAATATCCAGAATATTGTCAAATGTAAATGACCAGACCTTTTTTTGCTGGCCATCTCCGAGAAAACAATCATTTCTGCCCTTCAGATGAATATGAAAACATCTAGTCAAACTCTTTACTAACCTCATTCTGCAGTGAAACAACTTCTATGTGTTTCTGTCTTGTTTTAGAGTGAAGGGAGATGTTAGACATCAAAATGCAATGTCCGAAGGCTTTCACAATCCATTAATATATAATGATTTGACAACTGAGATGCACTTCTGTTTCGAGACACACAATCTGATCTATGCTCTCGCTTATTTGACCACATTCATTTGTTGGAGGAGTTTGTGATCTTACAACGTTCTTGTACCGTTTCACCTCTAACTTTTTTTTTTCATTTGTTCAGTTTGACCGCTTTAGTTCAGCATTTTCTTATCAGGTGTAATTTGTCTCTGTGCAGGTATGAGTCTTGCCTTATGCCAGCTGAGAATAAACCTCTGGAGATGTCAGTGCTGAAGAGAGTCAAAGAACTGCTGGCAGAGGTCGATGCAAGGACTGCAGCTAAACACATCACCATGGTGGACTGCAAGGTAGACACAAACGCAGACAGGAAATACAACCCATGCAGAAGAAAACATGAGCATATATATATATATATACGTGTACCTGGATACACCACGTGCAGCTGATTGTTTTTACCCTTTACTCTCGAGCAGGTCGCAAGAATATTGAATGTAACCTCAGAGATGCAAAGGATGATGGGAGTGTCCTCAGGGTTGGAGTTACTAACACTGCCACATGGACACCAGCTGAGACTTGACCTACTAGAGAGGTACAATCACTGTCTCATGTCTCCTTTAATACATCATTCAGCAGCTTGTTCATTAATTCAGCTATTGATTGTTTCTGCTCTTCTATTCCTCTTGTACCCTTTTCATCATTTTTTTGTCCTCTTTTTGTTTTTTCAACCTCCCACTTGTTTCCCGTCCCCTTTCCTCATCTTTCACCCGAGTGGCGTAACTTGACTGAGTATTGCTCAGTGAGTGTAACAAGATGCTATTAGAAGTGTTTTTTTTCCAAATCTTCAGTTAACTCTTTAGTTACGTAATGGTTGTAAGACATAATTGAAATAATGTACAGCTCATTAAATCTATAAGTAACATTTGTCTTGGTCTGTAATTTTATTCTGTGTTACAGCCCATTTTATTTTGTCACTTGTCACTGGTGTCATGTCCTGTTTAACCGATGAAAGACCTAGTGCGACTTTTGTGGCAGTTCGCAAATGAATTTTTCTCTATATTTACCCTTTCTTACATAATTTACCATTATTTATTGTAATATCATTCTGTTTATTTTGCATTTCTTCAGTAAAAAGCAGGTATTTTTCTGTTTAATTTACTAATCATGTAGATGTTGGCTAAATCTCTCAGTAAATTCAAAGGTTATTATATGAGAAATAGAGAAAACTGAAGATGAAGTGACTTTTTCAGCAAAATCTCTCATTAACTGAACATAAACCTAGTGTTTCCATCCACTGTCATTTATTAAACTCCATGGGTTTTACTGGTGAATCCGTGTTGTAGAAGTTGACTGGGTTTTCACGTTCACTACAGAGCCTCTGAACATCCAAATGGGTCATATCTGGTGACCACGAAAAGATGACAAACTGTAATTTGCACTAATTATTCACATGTATTGATAGGATTCGTGGATCAACAGGTATTAAACATTTTAGATCAGTAAATGGTTTTAGACGAAGGTGGATGTTCAGGTCTATGGGTTAATAATATGAATGTTACTGGTGGTGTCTTTAGTTAATGTGAGTAAAATGTCTATATATAGTCTGTAAATGTGGTTTGTGTCACTTCAAATAAACCGATTTTCATCAGCATCATCAAATTATGCCTTTTATTATCGCTTTGATTGAGAGACCCCTGGTGGCAGAAATGACATCATATGCATGTCACAGTCTATAAGTCAATTTTACATCTTGGCTTTTAAAACCAGCATCACTGAATATTTATCATAGTTTTTATATGGTTTGTATATTCCTTTTTCATCAGGTTCTACACAATGTCTATCATGATGGCTGTGGACCTGCTCGGCTGCACGGGAAGTACAGAGGAAAGGGCAGCGCTGCTCCATAAGACCATCCAATTAGCAGCCGAGTTAAAAAACAACATGGGAAATATGTTTGGCTTCGCTGCTGTGATGAGAGCCCTGGAGCTGCCGCAGGTGAAGAAGACTGAGAGAAAGTGTCTCTTACCAACTTAAAAAACACACCCTCAAAAACCTCAGATTCCATCAAGGTTTTTACCAAAATAACATAGCCCCCCTCCACTGAAAGAAAGCATGTTCACTGTAATATTTGATGTTTTGATCTCAATGCAAATGCATGTAGGATTTTCTCCAAAAACCTGAATGTAGCGTGGTAGACCGATTAGATTAGATGAAATTAGCTTTATTGTCATTCAGCATGTCACAGCAAATGAGATTACAATGCACAGTCCTCCAAAAACCAGTGCAGCCACTTTGCAGGCGCCGCCATCATCAGAGAATTCAGAAGTTACAGTCCAAATACAGATAATGCAAGCACATACATAAGACATACTTAGACGCCATACATTATACATTTATACACAATACACGTGGTCATATGATGGAACTTTTTCAATGGATTTGGTGGTGGTGGGGGGGCATAGGAGAGAGGAAAAAAGGATTTGAGGCAGACTAGGTGGGAAATCACTAACGTTTTGGCTCCAGTTATGATCTACTTTGCAGCTTCTACAAACATGATGTGAAAACCTGAAGCTATCAGTGTAAAAGACATTAAACTGGACTTCTTGGCATAATAAATATCTTATGCCAAGAAGATAATCTTTACAAGAGAAGATTTGCATTAGTCGAGACTGTAAATTTTCACTGAGAATGAAGAAGTTATTATTTTAATAAGTTTTTGACTTGGTCATTGAACTTTACATGGAAAGTCCATATTAAGTGCAAATTATTATTCAATGCGGTACATTTTTTATAGTGTTATATTATTACTGAAGGTGGTCTTTTTGTTGCTTCTCTCATTACTTCAGATTTCCCGCCTGGAGCAGACGTGGGTGACATTACGCCAGAGACATACAGAGGGCGCTATTCTGTATGAGAAGAAACTCAAACCTTTTATGAAGAATATGAATGATGGCAAAGGTGAGATGACATAGTGTGCATGTGTTTACATAAAGCAGAAAATGTATGAGTATGAGCTTACAACCATATAGTGATTAGTCAAAACAGTAAGCATAGTCAACATCTTTTTTTTTTTATATATATATTATCCTCTGCATTTTTTTTTTTTATGGATCTCTTTTTCTTTTACAAAACACATACGTACATCATTAACACAGCAAACATCAACACGTGGACGTCACATCACAATCAGAATCAGATCAAGCTCAGTAGTCGTACATCTGCAGCATCAAAGACGGCCACGAATGGTTGGTCAGCATCTTTTTTAAAGTGGTTATATGTAGAATTTCTATTTTAAAATATTAAAAATGGCCTCAAATTATCACAAGAGAATAAAGAGCTTTGACATTATGCCAAGCATGATGATGGAGGTTTGTAGTTTTACTGTGGCTGTTTTCTACATATTTTAACATGAACAAAGCTATAATGTTCAACTATTCAGATGATGCAGGTTGTGAAGATTAGAAGTATTATTTCCAACAACTGTTTTGGTTTGAAGAAGAAAATGTGATGTGCAAACAATAATGATCTTTGTTTTTAATTCATGATTCATAGGTAGTTTTGGTAACACTGAGTGTATTCTAGTATGTGACTTCCCCGTGTTGAGTCTGATTATTGATACTACATACAACTCTTTTATTTGTGGTGGAAGGAGAGTTATGTTTATTCTACTGTTTCTGTCCTAGTGTAGATGTAGATGAAGATGAATAAGTGTTTAAAGGGTTTTCAGAAATTAAATGTTACTGTTTTTGGTTAGTCCGTTTTTTTTGTTTTTTGTTTTAATTATTATTTTGTTTGGGGTAAAGGGCATGTTTTACCAATAAAGACACAACGAACCAACTTAAATGGGCTTGAGAATGAAGTTAAAATGCTCCTCCCTACTTTTGTTCGCTTCCAGAGTCCAGTGTCCTCTCCAGCACGTCCTTCCCTCACATCATTCCTGTATTGTCGTTGTTGGAGCGGGGCATGGCTCTTGGCGAGGGGCTGGAACCCTGGGAGAGTGCAGAGGTGGGGGTTGACGTGGTCATGTACCACCTAGAGTCCGCTCGGACCATCGCGCATCACGGGGAAATCTACAGAACTAACTCTGAGACCAAACTGCAGGGTAAGGCCCGGCAACACTTTATACAGAGAATACATCAGTTTTTTTTTTTTTTTTTTAATTTGTGCCTTTATAAATCTAGATGTTTTCAAGGAGAGTGTATTTTATCAACACTGTACCTATAACTTTTGGCTTCATGCTCATACAAAGTCAGTTTTGTAGTTCAGTTTTATCCAGCGACACCTACAGGTTCGAGCCATTTTGTCACCACAGCCTATTCTTTCTAATACACACAGTATTGTATTATGTTTAATGCTGTTAATGTATTGCTGTTAATAATGATGGATGTGATCAGCGCCAGTGTTACAACAGCACTGATTTGATGTAATGATCATGTGTTTGTGTGGTTACTGTGTTTACTGTATTGATCCTTAAAACCTCCCTATTGGTTCTCAGTTTGAGGTCATTACTGCTTTATTGAACACTCTTGTCAATAGCTATCAGTTCACATCTCTGTTTTCAGTTTTATTCAGTTTGCTATTGATCGGCCTGACCTCAGCTTACTCTTTTTTATCAACACCTCTGTAAGTCAAAGCTGAGATACTTACCTTGTACATCAGGTAAAAATTGTTGAGATTTTCGGTTTGAAAGCAATTTTTCATGCAGTTGATCGATCATTTAGGTGACCTTAAGGAAGACAGGATTTAAAGGTTTAGGAGGATTTAGAGTAAAACCCACCATAACGTTGGTTGTTTGGTGGTATTTTAGATTTAGTGACACTGAACAGAAGAACTGTGCAAACGTATTTAGTGATTTCATGTATTTGTGCTGTTTCCTTGATACAGAACCAAGGAAACTCATATGCAGTCTCAATATTACCTAGAATAATCAAAATGTCCAATTTAGGATTCTAACAGTATTTTTATTAATATTTCCAAATGAAAACTCAATCTTAACTTAACTTCAGTGTTAAAAGTCCATTATCGGACCTTTTTGATGCTCACCTCTCTCTGCTACACCTATCAAATATAGTAGAAAATGACTCAAAAGCCTTTTCAAAGCTTTCTGCTGCACTTCACAGCAAGCACCAGTGAGTGAAAGTCCCTCAGGGGTCCTACACCGCTCTACAGAGACTTCATACAGTCCAGGACATACAGTTTGAAAGCATAGTGTAATGAACCATCGCACAGAATGATCACTCTGAATTTTTAGTGGTATGATATATTTACTATGTGCAAAGTAACTTTATTAGATTTTTATTTGAACTTGTTTTTTTTCAGTTAATGTATGTTTCGCTCTATTTAACATCATGTTACTGTCACTTACAAAGACTCTTTTTCTCCTCGACAGAATTTCAGGAACGGGCGGAGATACATGAGATCTTCCAGACAGAGTTCCAGATGCGTTTGTTGTGGGGCAGCCGAGGTTCTGAGGGAAGCCAGTCAGAACGTTACGAGAAGTTCGACAAGGTCCTCACTGCCCTGTCACACAAGCTAGAACCTCCTGTCCGCCACAGCGAGCTATAGCACCTGACCCAACACCCACTGGCACCAAAATGATCCCATCTGCACCCACCACTCATAGTGGTATGGTTTGGCTTTGCATCGCAAAGATGTGGAAAATTCCAACATGAACACTTGGAGGGTGTAAGTGAATGAAGAGGCAGCTAAAAGAGTATGTGATGTGAGCAATAGGAACACAAAAGAGATGGTCTCACTTATTCTACGTGTTGCACTCACTGTGGACTCCATTTAAGGCACAGAATTCCTTCTGTTCCTCCCTCTGGACTTCCTCACTTAGTGCTAAAAGTTTGAATTCAACAGGGAGGAGATGAACTACTTGGAAAAGAAGAAAGAATAGATGGATGACTATCTCTTCTGCTTGGTACAAACAGTTACATGTGTTTGAGGAGCTGCAGAGTTTGGCTTTGCTCCAGTGAAACACAGATATTCTGTTGTTTCAAACTACTGCTGTCACACACTGTAGCAGATAAGACAATAATTTACATAGCTCATATAAAGACGTTTTGTCTGTATGTGTGTGTGCGTGTGTGTGTGTGTGTGTGTGTGTGTGTGCGTGTGTGTGAGTGAGTGAGTGAGTGAGTGAGTGAAAGACTGAGAAGGAAAGAGAGACTGTGTGTGTGTGCGTGTGTGTGCGTGTGTGTGTGTGTGTGTGTGCATGTGTGTGTGTGTTTACATTCCTACATTTTTTTATGTCATCAATATTTCATGTGCTTTTTGTCTTATTTATTTGTTATGATCACAGAATATCAAAACATTTTGGACGTTTCTTCACCAAACTCATCAAAATCTGTCAGTGCTCATTCCGAGTGAATCATGTTCATAAAATCTCATTAAATATGTATCAGGCAGTCCCATTGAATCCCATTAAAAATGTATTAGGCATGCATTAATAAATGTATCAGAAATGAAACATTTACGGTACTAATGCAGCAACTTCAATATGAGGGCTTTGTGAGTTGTTAAAAACATTATGAAGACAAAGAAACTTTGCTCTGTTGTTGCTTTGTTTGACTAATAAATTTGATATTGTGTGTCCAAATGTAGCTAAAAGCAGCATAATGAGACGGAGGATAAATGGGATGTGTTTCCTTTGATATAGTCAAAGCAATATTTCACTTTATTCAATTTTCAATGTAATACTTTAGTGTGATGCTGCCTTCTGCAATCTGGATCCACTATATGCGATACAAAAGAAAACCATTGACTGTTTGTCCCAAGACGAACAGTTGTGGTAAATTTTTCAAAAGATAATCTTGATCTTAATGTTGCATGATCTTTGGATTTCAGTTATGAGATTTTACACTGGATCTTAAAAAAAGAGAAAAAAAACAAAGATGTTAAAATGGTTGATGTATGTTGTTGTAAATGTGATAAGTGAAATATTGCTTTACAACTACTGCTGTAATAGTAAAAATGAGTCAAACATGCAAAATGCAGGATACAGACAGAATGCAGTGAAGGTTGCTTGTGTCTGTAGATGGCCATAATGATACTCTGCACACAGAGGAATCTGTTGTCTTCTCCTTTTTTCAGGTAAAAACTTCCCAAGTGACCCCAAAGACATGTAGACCACAGCCCTGCAACACAGATTGTCTAATTTTGTGTTTTGAATTTGTATTTCTGTGAGGGAATTAATTAAATTCAGTTGTTTGTTTTTATGGGATAGTACATTTGGTTTTACTATATGTTAAATATTTTATAGTACATGGACCTGAGAGTGTTGTAGCCAACTCTCAGAGCTATACAATCATTTCAGCCAACAGCAATGCAATTGCAGCTTTTCAGAAAATCGTTTCACTTTCCAGCGTCAGCTCCAACATCATGTTTTTGAACTTTTCTAACTTTTGTTCTTCCTTACCTTTTCAGATCGGTAAACTATTTATGAATGAAAATCTCAGATATCAATCAAATACAGATAATTCTACAAACTCCTGCTCATGAATTGCACATCAGATATCCTTCAATGATAAATGTTTGATCGTGCTTAACCTCTCAACTTTCTAATATGGACCAGTGTTGGGGTCAGATGTACAGATCCAAGTTGAAGTCTGGAGATGTGCCAGTTCCTACATTGGTCCAGCAGGGGGCAGTGTTTAGTCTGCAAAAAAATAAAAAACAGTGAATCAGTAATTGTAATATGATATAACTGGAAGACACGCACACACAGGGATCAGAAGACTCATTTATTGTGTGTGTTTAAGACAGAAATGATGCCTACTGGTGTAGGTTTGGTATTTATGATGATGATGATGATGTGATGCTGTATCTTTTTATTTGTTCTCCTATGAATGCTGTACAGGAGTGCTCAGACAGTGTGCGGTTCCTCCTGTTGTGTCTAACAGGACTGTATGAGATGAACCGAAAAAGCAAAAAGACAAGAAATGATTGAGGACTGAGCTCATGTTTTTTTTACGTACTGTACATAGCAATTCACTTTTGAAATAAAATGATTGCTTGTGTCAAAGTTTGATTCTTTGTGCACGATCTGAACTGTAATGTAAGCTGGAGGAGAAGTAGATTTACTGAAGCACAAATGTAAAGTTTATGGTGATTCTCTGCCATACTTCTATTTCAGTTCAGGTAGAAATTGTGTGTTTTTAACAACAATATACTTATCAGTCAGCCACATACAATTCTACATACAAAACATAGATATAAAAGTTAAATCTAGCTTCAGGTTCAAACTGCAGCAATTAAAAACCCTTGTATGTAGATTCATTAATAATAATACACAACATAACATAATAATAGAACACTTTGACATTTTACACTAACTGCATGTACTTTATAGTGAGTAGTGTTACTTGTAAATAGCCTAAATGATGTTAATACACACCTTTTAATTTAATACACATAAAGGAGGCTATTCCTCCATTTAAAAAAAAACAAAACAAAACAAATGAACTACAGTGGTCAGAGCTGATTTACCTGAAAAAGCTTCAGAAACACACAAAAACTGTCTCTTTGCATATTTGTCTAAAAGTAGTGAAAATTAGACTATGATTAACATTAGACCAGTTCTCCTTCACCTGCAGAATATGAGTTCCTTGTTTCCATATGGACACATGTAGACATGGAGCTACACAGTGAGAAAGCTGAAAGTAAGTACTCACAATGATGTTCAAACATGCTTTCAAATCACATAATCTCACCAAATAAGTTGAAGTAAAGGAAATGAATGAAAGTAAGAGCTGCACCGTTTGAGCCTCAAAGCATGCAATGCACATTACTAACCACTAGGGGCAGCAACATCAAACCCAAGCAGTTTGAGGATAGTTCAAACACTTCAGCTGCAGTCATGAGCATCCTGGTTCCTGATCCACTTTAGGTGACAGTCCAGTACTTCCTGAGTGCAGAACTCAGCAGATACTGAACTTCCTTGTCATTTCATAACACACTACGCCCACTGGCATCCAAGGCATTCCATCAACTTTATACTGGTTTTTTTATTCATACTATTTGAAAATCTGCAAGCGATACCTCCTGAAAATATCATCCTAAAAAAATACAAGTGCACTGAGCATGCGTGTTGTGCAAAGCATCACACATTGTTTTGCAGACAGATCCATGGTGATGGCAGTGGGAGGGAGACAAAGACAGATGGAGCGTGTGTGTGCATGAGTGTGTGTTCATACATGTGTGAGCCTGTTATTCTACGCCAAAGTGTGCTTTTGTCAACATGTATGTGTATGTATGCCACAACACAGATGTTGGAGTAGTACTGTTGTTGATCTTACCGCTTACCCCCTTCATGAAGGAGGCAGTGGTGTGTCCTGGCAGCTGTCCTCTACTAAAGGGAGCGCAGTTTATTTCCAGGTGAAATATTTCCCACAAAAAAAGTGAGAGGAAGAGAATTAGGAGGAGTTTTATATACACCATTGAAGGACAAAACAAAGCTGAATATAACAGCATACAATGGCAGAAAACAGAACACAATAGGATGCTACAACAATAGAAAATTATCATTCGCTGTGCACTTTGTCTCCCTTTTCCATACAGTTCCATAGGCGTAACATGTTATGGATGTAATCTCTAAGAGGATTCTCTCTGCTTGGTATCATGGTACATGTTAATTTCAGCTCTTTATGTTCCTTATTGAAACAGACCCAAAACCTCCCAGGCCTCCCGGGCCTGCCAGCCAGCCAGCCAACCGTCATCAATTCACCCCTAATCTCTCCCCCCAGTCCTTTTATAGCTAATCCATTGTGTTGGTCATTGTCATCTGATCATGTGTGACCCTGGGTGCTCTATAGCTGGTGCCTGGCAGCGCAGTCCTGACTTTTGACGTTCATCTACAGGCAAATATTGGTGGTGGTGGTGTATGTGTGTATGTGTGTGGAGGGGGAGGTATGATAATTGTTTCTTGAATTTTTTTGCATTTGGTATTTTTTTTGTTTCTTTTAATTTTGTTTGTTGTTTTGCACAGAAACAAAGAGAAAAAACAAACATATTTGTTATATCAGATCACGTTTACATAGTAATCCAGTGATTCAGTTTAAAAAACATAGCAGAACAGAATAGTATAGAATAGAATAGAATTAATTGTCATTGCAAATCAGAGTAGTGTAAAGCAACTGAATGTTGTTTTCAGCTCTGTTAAGTGCACAAAATAAAACCAGCTTAACACAATACAAATCTAAATATGAGGGAAATAAGGGTAAGAAATGTACTCTATGAATGGAAATAGAAAATATAAATATAAGTATGAATAAATATAAAAATATGGCTATGATAAATATATGAAATGTAGAGCAAATATTCTCCAGATAAGATATAGATCAGGTTTTGAATGTAGATTTCAGTGAATACTCCTTTTCATTTAAAGGGTATGTGAATATCAACCTCAGATTAAGGAAGCAACAATTTTACAGTTGTTTTTTTTTTTTGTTTTTTTTAATAACAAACCTTTAAAACAGAATTTCATGATGACCAAAATATGGGATTTTATTGAAGGAATGGATTTAAAGGCCACCTTAAAAACAGAAACACAATTTGTTTACACATTGTGTAGCATGTATTATAACCCCATGAATAAAGATAGCTTGCTTGGCCCACGCCCACCCACAGACTTAAACTGTTATTAGAGAAACAGATAATAAAGCAATCAAAATCAGAATCAGCTTGAACAGCAACTGACACAGGACAAATAAAATGAAGCCTGTAAATAAGTGGAAATAAAAAACATTTCGATGTTGTTAAGATTAAATAAAAAAAAAAAAAGATGAACTGCGGAAAGACAAACCTCAAAAAAGAGGAAGCCTTGTACATCCAACCCCTGTGGAAATTCCAGGGCAAAACAAGAGTGTGATTACATAGATACAAAGATCTACATGAAACCAAATCTGAACTGAACTAAGAAATTATTACTCTGACTTTGAAAGTAAAGTTATTACCTTCTTCTCTCCAAATATATCTGACTGGATATTTATATTAAATACAAGTAATCTTATATTTATTTATTTCCCTCATACTGGGATGAACAAAGCACCAGAGCTTATTGAGGGGAAAACAGAAGCATGGTGCACCATCTATCTTGGTGTACATGAACTTCAAGGCAGCTTAGCTAATGCATAGTGACACCCAGTAAACATGCAATCATACCAGGACATCTCACTCTACAGCTATGAAATTTATCGCCACTGAAATCCCACCCACATCCCAACATGTCCTCCGTATCTCACCTCACCCCATGGCTGTTTTCACTCGCCCAACAGCCACCAACACATCTTCATGTCTTCATTATCTTTCAAAGTTTCCACGGTGGCATCCACCATTGGGAGATTCCTCCTTTTCCCGCCTGTGTCCTCACCCACACCTCACACTTCCCTCACCCCTGCCAGGCCCCTGGTCGATCTGTCTGTGTGCCCCTGTGCTGACTCCTCATTAACACATGAATGAAGACAGGGAAGGGCCTGCTACGGCTTGGACGCCAACAGAAGGCAGAGGATTTGCAATTCAAACCTCTGACCGACCCCCTTTTACCCCCACCCTATCCTCCCAGCCCCGTATACTGGGACTGGAACTGTCACCAGTATGATTGAGGATGTATGGAAGTAGTGAAAGACTGAGAGGACGGAGTGAGAGACAGATGTGCATTCACACACTCATGTCATGCCTCTGCCTATTTCCATATTGGCTTTGACAATTCAAACACATTCAGACATACATGAGCACAGTTAAATAGTGAGAAGGGTGTGAAAAAGAGTGCTGAAACAGAAGGCTGAAGTGCAATAAATACTTTTATACATAAAAAGAATGGGGCTGTTTTGACCCATAAAGACCCCAAATGCCGCAGACGACCAAAAGCATTTACTGATTTAAAATGTTTTATAACTACTGATCCATTTATCCTATCAATCCACGTAACTAATCTAGTCAACTTTTCATGGACATCAGATATGACCTATTTATACGTTCAGAGGCTCCGTAGTGAACGTGGAAACATCATCTTCTACAGCATTAATTCACCAGTAAAACCCCTTGAGTTGGATCAGTGACAGTGGATGAAGACACTGGGTGTGTGTTCAGTAATGGATATCTTTATTGAAAAGGTCCCTTTTTTTAGTTTTCTTGTTTTTGATATAATAACCCTCAACTTTCATCTGAAGTTTTATGAAGTTAATTAAATATAGCGAAATACCTGATTTTCCATGAAACAAAAAGCAAAATACAGAAGATAATATTATTATGAAAGGTGACCAATTACTTAAGAAAAGTTAAATAGAAAGAAAAAAAATATTTTGGTGACTGCGACAAAAGTAGCACTGGGTCTTTATGCATTAAAACATCTCAGTTCACATTTGGTTAATGTCTAACACAGTCTGTGTACTACAAATAAAATAAGAGAACAGAACTGTCATCCTAGGAAGGAACATTTATTCTTCAGAAATTGGCTAGTAAGGAATCTAAAATCTGCACTGGGTGAACATTGCTTTAACGATAAACTGAATAACCATTACAAATAGGTGATGCTTACTTTCATTAAAAAAAACAAACTAATATCATAACTCCATAACTCTTCACAACATAAATAAAATCTGCAAAAATCACTGTTTAAAAAAAGTTTTGATTCTACAGCACTGATGGTTTCACTCCCCCCATTTTTTTATCATAACAATGTGCAATAATCATCAGTATGGAATCATAATCAACAATATGCAATAATCAACAATGTGCAATAATGAAAAACCAACAATGTGCAATAACTACTGTACTTACCACTGTCCTGTGCATCTGCCTAGATATGTATGTGTGAATATGTGACTGACAAGGAGAGGGTGGTGTGTGTTTTTACTTTTTTTTTTTTTTTTTTTACTATTCATTCTAGCTCTTGTAATGCTACTGGAATATTTTGTATCTTATATTATGTGGATTTCTTTTACTCAAGCCATCCATGCTCTATGACAATAAAGGACTCTTGAATCTTGCTGAGCGTACATAAATCCAAGTTTTTACACTTTATTTACACTAAGCTTCTCACCTATGAACCATCACCATAACCATAGCAAGTAGCCTTGTAGGTGGGTACAGTAGAAGCATTACCATGAATAAATTACTGAATTGGAGTTCATTTGAATATTGTATAAAACTAAAATATACACATCCCTTACGGAGCACATGAGAAACCTTTGCCTGTTGAAAGTGACAGCGTGCCTTCGTGATACATTAAAGTAGCTCCATCTAATGCAAGGACTGAGTGGCTTTATCCCCCCAAGCACAAATCAATGCAGACATAAAACAATTATTCGAAGTTGACAAAGCCAGGATGAACTGGAAGGACAGAACAAAATACATGTGATATTTAGCAAAAAGTGTCTGAAGTCTCTGAAATGTTCCCCATAAAAACTTCAAATACAAAATAATATTTTAAGTAAACTGCACTGAGCAGTCCGAGTGGCACATCAAATGTGCCACTGTCATGCCATGTCTAATTTTAAATAATAAGAGAAAAAGTCTACAGTGTTTTTTTTTTTATCTATTTTTATCATACATTTTGTAAATATACCAGCATTCGATATTAAGCATAAGGTACATTTAGGAACAAATATCAAAAAGTCTACAGTGGTACAGTAGACATTTCTATCTGTTAGAACACTTTCACTCGTCAGTACAGTTTGAGGCAGGACTTTTACGTCACTTCCGCTATCTCACACAACTACTTCCTGTATTTGCCGACAACATGGCAGCGCCCTTAAACATACATCTGGAGTTTGGGTAAGTGGATTTAAAACCCAGTCCAGCTGTGTGCCGTTTCTCTTTGTGGTGTCCTTTCAGCGTTTTGATGAACAGAAAAGCAGAGTCTCATTAGCAGTAATTTATTCGCTTGTCGTTGTCCGACGTGTGTTTAATAAGACCTTAAATCTCTGAGGCAGCTAAGTGCTAGCTGTGTTGAAGTTTGTTTAGAAACCATGTAGCTCATTCAGAAGAGCAGACACCCGGCGCTGTCTCATTATCACACCCTCTGTAGTCCACCCAGAGGAAGAAAAGAGACCTCACATAGAAGGTTGACTCTAAACACTCGACCTGATGTAAGATTTAATAGCAAAAGCCAGGTTTAAAGTTTTTTCTACATCTCTGAACAATAAAAAACAACTAAAAGTCAACAGACTAGATTTGCACAGTTGTAAATAGGGTAAATAAAAGACATGCATTCCAGTTTATATAACAGTGACATTTATTATTGTCATTTCAGCCATATACAGAGTATATCCTGAAGACAAACAGGGAAAACTGTGTGTATCTTTAGACCTTAACGTGTGAGACAGACAGACAGCATAGATATACATTACATGTGTGTATATCATAAAACAACAATAGTGCAGCTAGACAAGACAGTGTGCAGAAACAGTAGAGGCAGTATTTAGCCTGTTATGCATGATGTTGAAATAGACAAGATTTCCTTAACCTTCTACCTCAGAAAGGGCTCTTTAAGATGTAAACTTTGTCTTACAGGAATGTCTTAGTCAAGAGAGGCATCAGCACAGTTAACAAGGCAGGGTTTAAGCCATATACCAAACAAGTAACTCTTTACAGACATGAAAACACAAATATAATCAGAAAGAATCAGCCAGTAATTATAAAAATGAATAAGGCAAACATGTGCAACCTCCAACTCATTTAACACCACTTTGAATGCATTTAGTGAGAGTGACTCCTTTGTTTTCAGATCGTTTGCATTTTATTCCAAGCAGAGGCTGCAGAATACACTCTCAAGTTTTCCCAGGTCATTACAGGCATGGGGGATTGATACAGATGATAAAATCAACTTAGATATGTTTATAAGCAGAATCTATAACAGGTCAGAGGTCTTTATCCCTTTGGGTTGGAAAAATTAAACATGATCACACTTTAAAAGGTGCTGAATTTACATCATTCTATGCTGTAGTGTACATT
>JAPTYQ010000005.1:7966155-7976868 GCA_029814465.1 Ostorhinchus cyanosoma | reverse complement strand
GCATGCAAATAATATCAATAACAGATTACAACAATATTATTAGTGTCTCCAACTCTCAGATCAGAGCCTCTCAGTCCCAGTATAACATAAACCTATAAACCTAACATTAGGTGGTCAGCAAAAACCTGTGTTCTGCCTGTAATGTTAGTCACCATTTATAATGAACATGGTTGTCTGGCTTTGACGTTAGTCTGTAGATGATGGCAGTGAGACACTGATGATTAGAGACATTATGACCAATCATCTTTTCAAAATGGCACAAAAATAACAGGGTTATCCCTCCCTCCATAGCTATAAAGCCAGCAACATATTAACATTAGTCAGCTGACTGGTACTATCTACGACATGAGAGAGTTAACGTTAAACATGGTTGATGACTATAAGTGACTGACCTATCGGTGCATTTTTAAGGTGCATTAAAAGTTTAAGGTTGTTGATCCTGGATCCTTTATTTTGATTACACAGTCTTTGCATGTAGCAGTTCATTTACTATGAGTCTGAGTGACGTTGTCATAGCCAAAGTATACGACAAATGGTACACTGGACCCCATAGACGAGCTCACAGTACTGCATTAGTTTGTTTACATTCCGGTCTGTGGCAGTACCCGGCGCATGGGTAATGACGCATGCGCTTTAAGAATGAAATGAGATTCAGCCCGACAGGCCGGTGAGGCTTTGAGACCACACAACAGAAAAAGATTGTTCACAAGTCCTGTACCTCGAGTCTGAGTCGAGTCTGAAGTCTTTAGAGGTCGAGTTTCTCAAGTCACTGTGTGTGTATGACATAAGTGTGACTCGAGTCCATGTCACCAGTCTGAGGTTCCATCTCTGCTGTGGATGCATCAGGTCACAAACAGAATCTGCAGCAACAGAGATGTGATACTAAATTACAGCAGGATGTTCATGACTTTGACAGCATCAAACTTTGATCTTATCTCAAATGTGAACGACAAGAATTTTCCGTACTGGAAAACATTAAAAGAAACACTAGTTTCACTATAAGACACTTAAGTATTACTTGTAACCATTTATTCCTGAAAAAAAAAACATGCAACAGTTTGAGAAGTACTGCAGAAGGTGTCATTGTTATAAATGTGAAATATAATCATATTGTGATATCTGTCACTCCATATATTCTGGAAAGCTAAAAATGTACAGAAAAACTAAAAGTATTATCTATTGAAAACATTAATTCTATTCAAAATGAGATGGCACTTATATTGGAACAGGACTAAACTGTAAAGTAATTTGTAATAAGATCTAAAAATGCAGTATGTGATGGACGAAGAAGGACAAGTGCACTCTGCTTCTACTGCATGCAGAGCACGTTTAAAGTTACAGTGGGGCATCTTACATCAGCATTTGCAATCTGAACTGAAAGAACAACTAAGCAAGGTCATTCAGATGGATGAGACATTTAGTGAGCTGTATAATTAAATGAAGAGACCCTCAGGTCACTGTAAAGTTTTTTTCAGCTGTCCTCATGGTGCTATTTTCATGCTAGCTAAGAGTCATTTATATGATATATCATTCACAGGAGTGCGCTAATTGCACAAATGTTGCCAGGGCAGTAACAGAACTCTTGAGGCAGACTGAGAGAGATCAAAACTATTTCTGACATCAATTCATAGTTACCTGAGTAAACCAGTTTATCTCTTTTCTTTACCTCTGACTTTACCCTCTCACTCTCGCTGACAGCCTTTGGCAGTTTCATGGTTTATGATTCAATGTTTCAAGGTCAGAGCTGGGGTTGAGTTTTACCTGAGGCCTGCTGTATGTTGTCATTATTCTTTCTGGGCAGAGGCAGAGAGCAGGGACACAAAGAAAAAGTGGCAATGGATTTTTTTTGTGCACCTATAGTGAAATTTTATGCTGGAACAGGGTGAGCCAGGTGCCAGAGAGTGAGGAGGGTTTGATAGTGACGCTGTAGTCAGGGTCAGTGCATCCAGACAGGATAATATTGTGACAAGGCTTAAAGAGGAATTTGTAAGCTGAATGAAAAACGGGTCCCTCAGCTCTCTCTTATGGGATAGGGTCGTACTAATGGATATTTAAATAAACACTTCAACCATGTATTACTGTCACGATATCTATATTATAAAGACGATAAAGATGTTTTTCATCTTTTTAATGTACAAGGTAAAATAAACATATGAAAAAAATCAGAATATAGTCTGCTTTTTTCAATTCGTAATGCCAGGGGAATTTATGCCACTTATTCATTATTATAATGAACACCAGTTGAATACTCACTGATTGTATGGTATCTCAGATGGTAGACAAAAAAATAATAGGAGACCAGATCAGCTTTGTCCAGACCCTTGATTAGGGTCATTGTGTATGTCTTTATATGAACAACTCTATCATTAACCACTGTGAGACTAAAAATAAAAGCCTGACAATAGAAACTTTTGAAGTAAACTTTAGTCTTGCCAGTTTGACAGGGGTAATTTCCTTGTGTGTGTGTGTGTGTGTGTGTGTGTGTGTGTGTGTGTGTGTGTGTGTGTGTTGCGTCTCTTTACAGGCTTGTGTGTCAAATCAGTCTTTGACAGCTACAGATGTAAAAGAGCTCATCTCATTGTTCTCAGGGCATGTTATTGTCTACTGTGTATGATTCAGATCTACCACCTACTGTGTTCTTCCCCTCCATTCAACTGAAAGCCTGTCAACAGCCATTTTTCCCAGCAAGACCTCTGCTGTGATCTCTGCCATGTTTCATCAAAGCGTTGCAATACATTCCGAAGCCCACTGTCTGAGCATGTTAGCTAGTACTAAAATTATTGCATGTGAGCGTGTTGGTTTGTGTTTGTGTGTGCGTGTCCCCATCGCTATTCTTCTTCGCTCTGAACCTCTTGTCATTCCTCTGGACGAATACCAGGGAAAGAAGCTGAGCAGACAAGTTTGCCTCCATCCAGTGCTATTTCATGCTGGAGTCAGTTATGTGTGTTTGTTTCAGCATGTGTGTGTTTGTGTTGAATAGACAGAGTGGTTAAATAATTAACAATGTTCGTCGCCTTACTGCAACACATGCCTCACACAATGATCTGATTAGAGGAGCCTCAAGGGATGCACACTGCCTGCCTTCCCTGCACACAATGACTAATGCTGCATGTGTATTCATGTGTGTCTGTGTGTGTCCTGGAGGATGCTTAAGAAACAGTGAAGAACATATGAGTAATAACTTTTCCTTGTGTGCATTAGTGTTCGGTTGTTTGGTTTGGTGTATCAGTGTTTGTGGAGGCTGTTAAGATTTCAAGCTGTTTTGGCAACTTAGACTTTAATTAAATTCTGCTACCATGTATTATGAGCGTGGCTTATTATTGTGTGTGCATCCATGCAATTAGAGCAAGGTCAGAGGTTATATAGTCCCAATTTTATAGGCATGCTTGATACTACAAGGACAAATATCAGCTGTACCATGACTTGTATGAACATTTATAGAGAATATTGATGTTTAATGCATTTTAAGATAATAAAGGCTTGTAAAGAAAATGCAAATGTATGCACATGTGCAATAAAGGCAACCTTGTGGAATGATGGAGATGATTCCAGTTTCTTCAAAATAAGTGCTCTGTAGACAGGATACAGAATAGATGTACTTAAAAACAGAGATAATGTAGAAGTAATGTCTTTTTATTGAGCCCAGTGATGGCTTGTCCATTCTTATTAAATTGTTATACACTGTTACCCATAAAGTTGGAATAGTTTTGTTTTCAGACACATTCCTCTTCCTTTAATTCTATTTATACACATCACCTTTGACCTCGTGCAATGATTATATACTGAATCCCAGTTACACTTTACCTACCAAGAATAAATCACATTGTCATAATTATTTGATGAGAAGAGTTTTATTATTTTATTATTATTATTTAGAATAATTTTATTCCAACTTAATGGGCAAGAGTGTATTTAATCAGTTGCAAAAAAAGAAAAAAACCTCAGCTGCCTTGCTCTGTAAGTAATCTACCCACTGACAAACCTATATCAGTTAACTACCAAAGAATAAAGATGTATTGAAATGGAATTAATTTATTTATTTACTGATTGTTTTACATTGATTTTATTTATTTATTTATGTATTTATGTATGTATGTATGTATGTATTTATTTATTTATTTATTTATTTATTTATTTATCAGTATAAATGCAACAGCGGGTGGTGTACATTCTCAGATTTATTTGCTTTTACTCTCAGGCCAAAACCCATAATAAAAAAAATGCAGAGGACACTGGTAATGGATTTTTAAAAAGGCCAATATGATATTTATGAAAATGACTGACAAGTTCATCTGGCAATAATACCCTTACTCTTCCACCAAAAAAAACCACGCAGATGAAAAGTCTGATATAATTCATCAGCCATTACTGCATCCAAGTGCTGTGCAGTAACAGTCTATGTCTAAAAGTGTTCTTGTCTCTGGATATATGAAATAAATAGACGCACATTTTTATTCAAAAAAGTCCACTATATGTGACCAAAAAGGGTTTAGCATAATTTAATCGCAGAATTGACGTGTAATGTTCCTAATTATGTATATGTTTCATTGGAGTGTAATAATGCAAAATAACAATCATTGTGTTTTTGTTACTTTAGAAGGAAAGTTCTGTTAATAATGGGAACAGGTCCTCTTCCACACCACCAGATCACATGTCTACAGTAGCTTCAAACATACTTCCATTTGTTTTTTTCTGTTTTATGATGTTGGGCTTTATGGTTGGTGGGCTCAGGGTTTAAAATGAGCACATTCAGTATTACAGTCACCTCCTTACATAACTCTAGACCACAATTAATATCCTCTTAACTAAAAAAAAAAATGTAGAACAGACAAAATAACAAGAGACTTTTGCATTTTCTTTGATCACCATAGGTGAGGGACAGGGGGAATTCAGTGAGTTGTAGAAAAATATTACTAAATATCACACATCAGTCCCTTTATTAACATCACTGCACTGCTCTGAGTGTTGGATGCAAAAAATAAATGTGTTTTTACTCTATTTTCTTCTCCACCAACTCTTGAGAAAAAATATTGGATTCTTCGCCAGCTGAAATTTCCACTGTGCTCATCAGCTATTTGCTAACTTTGTTTAGCATCTGGCATGTTGCCTTCAGTGTATTTATTAAAACATATTATTTGGAAATCATATTATATTTGTTCATAATAATATAAAGCCAGAAACCAAATTATTTAATGATAAGCATCAGGCATATTCTAGTATAGAGTATAGATATGCTTAGAATGGGAAGAATATTATTGGTATTAGTTATTTAAGGAGAAGGGGTGGGGATGTTCTGCTTCTTCTCACTCCTTTTTAAATCTGTATTATATGTCTCATGCCTTCTTCTTTTTTGACATTCATATTTGAAATAAATACATCAGTCAGTCAATCAATCGAAATAGCCAGTGGGAGCATCAATGTAGCTGCATTTGTGGATAAGAGTTTCAAAGCTTTAAAAAAAAAAAAAAGAAAAGAAAAGGGTTAGCAGTCCACTGTAAAGGACATTAACTGGGAAAAAAAGGTTGCGTTATGCTGTTTTTACTCAAGACAGTTTTTTCATGCAAAAAACCTAAACTTGTACTGTCCTAAGTCTCAGGAGTTTAAATGTGTTGAAATAACATGTATATTAAGCTGAAGCATGTTGAAATATTCTGTAAACATTGGATGAACTGCAGTCAGGTGTCCTTCTCTGTGGGTCTCATCTTATCATTGCATATATAAAAATATGAATTAGTGTCGCTTTGAGGTTTTCATGATCAGCAGCCAGTTTTCATTTTTCATATTTGTCTCTCTAAAGCAGTTTGCCGTTTAAACTTCTTCCTTTAACGTGTTTCCTAAACATAAGAGCACGGCAGAAACATTTATCAATAATTAACCTTTGATGTAAATTTTTAGATGTACAGAAGGATGGTTCTTTTCTGTTTTTGGCTCTGAAATGTTCACAAAAAATGGAACTATTTAGTAATCACCAGCTTCCCTCTCCTCGCCAAAAGCCGTTGTTCTTGTTGTCCTTCATATTGATTTGGTTGGTGGACTGTGTGGCCAGCAGATTGGATTACAGTCCAGCTGTATTCCAGCCTGAAGGGACAGAAGCTATTTTGTGTTTGGGGACATCGCAGAGATCTACTGTAGCAACAGTCTGATCTATTCTAACTTTGTAGAGCATCTCTGGAAAGAAATATCAAAATAAAACACTAATATGTTATAGACAAGTCACCCACAAAGGAATTTAACATTGATTATAGACATTTCAGGGTGAAAAGGTCAAAAGTTGTCTGTCACTTTTTTTTAATGTTGCACACTTCATCTTATAGTTTCGTACCAGTAGCTTACAGGTACTGACAAAAGTTATTTTTACAAACAGTAAGAGAGGAAACAAAGTCAATGTAAACTGTATAAAGAATTGGAATTTATGTTAACTGTTCATTTTCATATACTGCAGGATCCTTGATTCTCTATTTGTTTCATAATGATTTTAACATGTATTCCTCTATTTCTATTTTAGGGTGTGTCCATGTCACAGTTGAGTTAGATCTTGACAAAATGGGCCTACGCTGCTGTGTGCTTGCTGCTGATAATGGCTTGCACCATTGAGTCATAGCTTAGCAACAAGCCTGCTGGCCTATTTTTGGTCTCAGGCAATTATCCACAATGCAGTGTGGTCGTATGACACTTCCAGATTGTGGATGTAATGAAGGGAAGAAGGTCTGTACCCACATCTGTCAAGTATCTGCAGCTTTTTTTTTTTTTTGTCAAATATAAAACACGTTACTAAACTGAGAGACTGAGTGGCAACTTTTTCATCAGATCATTGTGGGGGGGGGGAACTGTGTGAAGATTTACAGGTAGAGCTTATTGTCAGAACAGAAAAGAGCCCCAAACTTTTGATGATATAGATGAAATCTAGCGTTCATCTCATCTCTGCATTCTTCATGTGAACCCATATGTTAGAATGATATCTGCTTATTGGATATGATTACAGGATTACATGGAAGTCCTGCAAAATGTACTTAAAATATGATGCATCCAATAGAATCAGTAAAATGGATCCCCCAGAATGAAAAGCTGTTTTATATGTTTCTGCAAACACCTCAAGCATATACTCTTATTGTTTTTAACCATTTTAATCGTCATATCTAGATGATAGAATGCATCAATTACAGTTAAAGTTAAAATTATACTAAATCTTTTCCCTAAATATAATCAAAACATTTTTATAACCAAAATATACACACAGGAGTTTGGAGTCATGGATCTGTGACTTTCAGAAATACATATTTGGTCCCAAAAAACACTGAGAAAATAAGAATTTTCAATGCTTCAGTCACAATAAAAATATGCCCTGCTTGCTTTTTGCTGCAGCCATGTTGCAGCTGCTGAATATTTTATTTACATCTCTATACAGTGCAGCATCATATAGTGCTTTAATGTGCAGTTCTATGCGGAGCTGAATGTGATCACGTATCCATTGTTACTGTAACCGTCCACAGCTAAGTACTTAATAGTGATGTTGCAGAATTGAGCCTTTTAACAGACTGAGGTTACCCCCTGTGGTTAGTTGAAGCAGTCTTTTGTTTTTATAGCAGCCTACTGTATATACTGGACAAAATGCCATGGGTTTAATGAATTGTTGATGGATGTACACCACTGGCTGTTGCAGGAATCAAATGCGCAACTCCAATCGTCGTCATGTGACTGCTCTATAGAGAAGAGTCGACAGAAAAAAAAAAGGAATTACTTTTGACATTTTGAATGACATTATAATGTTTGTGATTAATGTGTAATTCTTGCAAGAGTAAAATGAATATTTAAAGCCCTGAGGCATTTTTCTGGTAATCCAGCTGCTGTAGACTGAAAAGAGGTAATTAAAGCAAAGCATTGATCTAATAAACTGGGAATGAGGTCAATTCATTCTCAAGTCAATCATACTGCTGCAAATGTTCAGAAGCCTTTACCCTCAGCCATTTCTGGTGCATGTTAAAGAACAGTGTGGCAGGATTTCGAAAGCATGACAGAGAAATGATAAAGAAAATACATTATTGGGTCACATTAGTGCTATGGGAGTATTAGTGCTGCATGAAGATCAGCAGGACTGTGACTCTAGAGAATCTGGTATTAACTTAATGTCAACAATTCAATTTGCACACGTAGTGACCTCTGGGTTATTGCCAGAGTTCACAGGTCGCCCCCCAGCTGTCTACTAGGATGCTTCCCTCAAATTGATTCTCATTTATTTTAGTTATTCTACTTTCACAGCAAAATGGAAACCAACTGTGTGTATTGAGGAGCCTAAACACTCATAATTCTGCTTTCGTTGACATGAGCATATGGGGCTGATAAGAGATGCTGTCAGTGAGTGTTTTACATATTCTTTCACTCTCAGCATCTTTCTTTGCAGAAATATTGATTCAGAATGTCTCCTTTCTGTCCTTCACCTAATATCTCCTTCTTATAGGGTTTCAGTTATCCTCTTTTCTTCAGGGGATGCATGATTAAGCAAGCAATGATCCCAATATGCTGTTTCATTGTGAAACCTTGTGACCTTCACTTAAATCACTTAAAAGCCCTACACATATTTGCAGCATCTCAGACAGTCGATAATATAAAATAAAGGAGGCGTTTGTTAATCGTTCAAGAATTCAAGGATTTTAATTTTTCTCGTGCATTGAAAAATCACATAAAACATGCTGCAAAAGACAACACAAATAAGCAACAGGTTAAACAGAATAACAGGCAATGGAATAATAATGGATGAAATAATAAAGATAGAATCAATAATTTGTCAAAACTGGCTGATGCAAAGTTTGTGGCACATTCTGCTTCATATTTGATGACAGGAACATCAGGGTGTTTTTTTTTTGCACAGATAATACTTGTCATTTTTATTTTACTCTTTTACCTTCAGCCTGGAGATGTTTTTGTGTTTTTTTTTTTTTTTTTAGCAGTGGGCATGCACAAAAGCCTGTGAAAATAGACTTTTTGCTTGCCTTGGGTGATTGCATTTTGGCTGCTTTTCAGTCACAGACCAACACGAAATGCTCAGGATTGTTTTGTCCTTGTGTCACAGTCTTTAGATATTCTTTTTTTTTCCCTCCTTGATTCATTCTCTTCCTCTGATTTTCATGTGTCTTCAGTTTATGTTTCACCTATCCCTATCTATTCCACAAAACTTGTCTTTATTCTCTCCATCATTTTGTCTCTCCATTCATCATATCCCTTTCTATCACTATTATTCAACTCATCCTGACCTCCTTTCTCCATTTCGCTCCATGTCGATTCACCGCTCTGCCTTTGTTTCTGTCGCCCGCTCAGTCACTTCAGCTCTTGTCACGCCCACCATCCATTTACCTCTTTGCTCTCCTGTCATTTCTGCATCTTGTCTTTATTGCTGCTCTGCTGTTGAAGGCCATTTTCCCTCTCTATTCCACTTCTATTTTTCTACACGTTCCAGTCTGAGATCCCATCCGTATTATGAGCGGCATTCGTGGTTGATTCTATTACATGTCTCTTAACTGGTGGATAATTCAATAAGCACCACTGAGATGACACACAGTTATAATCTACTTAATGAAGCCTCTGTGCTGATGAATTGTATGCTTTCTCTCCTCTTCCCTTACTCCCTTTTCCTCTTCTCATTCCCTTTCCACTCTTTCTCCCTCCGTCCTTTACTCTCTCCCATAATCCCCTCATCTCACTCTCCGCAGGGTGTTGATGGAGAGCCTTTCGAATGACAGCCGGGACAGTGGTCATCACTGGTGGAATCCTAGCTACAGTAATATTACTCCTTATCATCGCAGTACTGTGCTACTGTAGGCTGCAGGTGAGGCTACGTCTGATACATGCATTCTCTGAAAATGAACACAACTGCAGTTAAACGCTCCTAAGTGAAACCCTTTGTTGAACAATAGCCATGTGTTATTTCATCAAGTATATTGTTTAATTGAGAATGAGGATTAATATAAAACACAGTCAGAAATGTAAACATGTGCGTAGGCTGAACAATCCTCTTAATGTGACATCTTAAAAATAGATACGTTTAGAAATGTTCAGTCTATAGTTGAATTCAGAGCTGCTAAGACATCATGACAATTTGGTTTTGCTGTCCAAGAATTTTGTTGAATAGCCTGCTTGTATTATTCTCTGCCAGGGTGAGTTGTGAATCCCTCTCTTATAGCTATCTAAAATTATTCTATCACAGTATCATCACACATAGTATGGCATATTCCATCAAATTCTGCAGGATTGAGGATGCAGATAAATACCAAGATGCTTGAAAATGACTATATTGCATTGATATTCACACTGAAAACAAGCACTGTTATGCTTGGTTTTTCAGCCTTCAGATCGGATACTTCTGCACAAAATTGATTTCTTTTCTGCATGGGGCAACTTAAGTATGCTTAATGTTAAAAAAAAAAAAAAAAACTCCTATTAAAGTTTGGTCAAAGGCTTGGGCTTGAAAGGCTTTTGTTGTGTGCCATTCTCACCTTTCTTTACCCCCTTTCCTGTCATCTCTTTTATGATGAGCAGTAAAATGCACCCAAAATACTTCAACAAACTGTGATTATGGATGATACATTCTCCAGTTTGAAGCCTCCTCTAACTTTTCAGAGGAAGCAGTTAGATCTGTAAGTGCTGTTTTCAGGAGAAACTCATGAATTTGCATTAAGTTTATGAAGAAACGGCACTTTGTTAGTACTTGGATGTGATTAT
>JAPTYQ010000005.1:7939583-7957193 GCA_029814465.1 Ostorhinchus cyanosoma | reverse complement strand
ACACACACACACACACACACACACACACACACACACACACACACACACACACACACACACACACACACACAGATACTTATTGCTATCTCAGAGCTCAGAGATGGGGAGAAATAGTCAGTTACCATGAATCTCTCCTTCTCTGTTTCACACACATAGACTACGTGCAGGAGCCATTACCACCCAGTGTGTGTAATCTTGTGATTTCTAAAAGGAGAAAAGGCTATGCCTCCTGTCTGAATTTTTCATTCCCCACCCTCTCTGTCTCTGTGTATAACAACTAATAAATAAATAATGAATCCTGAGGACATAACGCAGAATGGACTTGATTTTATATCCTCCACACCCCAACATCAACTCCCCCAGATACACATTTTATCTGTCTTTCCCTTCATGTCTCACCCTCTTTGTGTATCTCTGCAGAAAGTCTCTCTTTCCACTCATGTACTCTGTCTACCTCCCTGTGTTTTAACAGCAAGACCTTTTTTCTCTGTTCTTCTTCCTTTAATACTTGCCCAGTGAACCGCACTGGGAAGACTCAAACCACAATATGTGGTAGAAGAGTGTGTGCATCTGGTTGTGTGTTTTCGTGGATTGAACATGACCTTTTGCTTTGTTAATCCATCACCGATTTAGATTTGGAATGCTGCTGGCTTTTCTGTCCAAAAGGCAGCCAGCATGATGAGCAATCAAGAGTAGTCTCAGCTCAGATCAGCACCAGTACATGCCACAAAATCACTCCTTCTAATTATGAAAATAGTCTTCTCAGCTGAGAAGTGTGTGGGCTGTTTCAGACAGAAAGACAAGGAAGGAGAAAGTCTGTATCCAAGCGCTTAGAGAAGGAATCAAATTAGAGGTGAGATGTAGACAAATAAAAGACCTCAACATCTACACTAGTACACTGTCACCATCTGGTGGTGAAATTGGGTAAATAACATCTTTGCTTCTGGTGACCCCACTGCTGACCTCATTTACAACTTTAGTGAGTTTAACTATGTGACTACAATATTTCTGTAACAATTAAAAATTTTCCTTTGAAAAAAATAAAAACATTTTAAACTGGCCAGTAAGCAATGAGCATCCGTATTTAAATAAATGAGGGTACATGTAGAAGTACCAATCTGGGAAAATGTTTAAAAAGTATGTAAAGTATAACTTACTGCAAATAGATTTTTTAAATCTATTTATGTACTTACTTATAGTTTTTGGCTGTATAATAATAATAGTGATTAATAACAATAATAATAATAATAATAATAATAATAATAATAATAATAATAATAATAATAGTAAAATGTAAGGAAGGAATCGTCTTATTTTGGTAAATATTTGGTAAATAACAATAAAAATAGAAATAAAAAAGCACCAGATCGCCATTTATCAACGGAGGCTCGTTACCACGGTAACCAAGTTCCGCCTCCATTATCGACAACCAATCACGTCTCTTCTATCGTCTGCCGCGAACTGTCGAATACTTCCTACTTCTTTGTGTTGACGAGTCCACTTTTCTGCTGCAGTAGAACATTATAAACCCAACATACAGGCTTTTTTGTTATGTTTTATGGCAGTATGAATACAGAACACTCCATTGAAGATCAGTTAAGTACAAAAAAATGTCCAGTTTCGACGCCGGACGGGAATGGCTCGAAGAAAGGAGCTCTGAAAAGGTACTTAGTGTTAGTCAACAGCCTGTAGCCAGTTTATGTGATGTCTGCTAATCCATAAATAATCTGAAACTCTACCGAGGCTGTGTGGAGCCTGATGTACTTAGAAACATATCTTTTGCTGGAAGGTTTTCTCGGAGGTGCCTCCCTTTTTTTTAACGTACAGCTAGACCTTTACCATGCTAAACATCCTTAGAAAATGTATTATTGAATGCCAATTAGTATTTGTGGTGTAACAGTGTACACAGCTAACTAATGGGGACCACCTTAAATTCAGTGTGTTGTCTGCAGATGTGGTGTTTAACTTAAATGTTGGGAATATTAATTACAAAATACCCTCCTGATATTAGCCACAGTTGGATTTTTTTGGTGAGATGCCTGCACTCACTTAATCTATATGTTTACAATATCAGCATGTGCAATTGAAGGCAATTTCAAGGTTAGATTTATGGGGATCCAGATGCAAAATGTACAAGTATTTTAACATAACATCTGTATCATTGTATTCATTGTTACAGATTCTAATTATATAAAATTTTTGGGTGGTACTGAACAGAGACACATAATGTATAAAACAAGCAATTTTTTTCCCCTGCTAGTTAAAGTTAAAATCTTTGAGCTGAAAGGAACAATAGAATTTTCATGAGTAGATGGTTTATTGGCTTTCAAGAGTAAGCAGATTCAAAATGAAATTACAATTGTGAAATGTAAGCTAATACTACCCAGAGTAATTGCATGGAATAACTTTTTCATTCATCCTTAATAACTATTACAGAAGAGGATTAGGGCCACTGGAAAACAAAACAAAACAAAAAAAGTCCTTGTTTTTTTTTTTGTTTTTTTTTTTAAATATATATTATTATCATAATTTTGAGGAAAAAAGTCAGAATTGTGAGATTACCTAAAGTCAGAATTCAGAGGAAAAAGTCAGGATTCTGACTTTTTTCTCAGAATAATAATGCAAAAATATATAATGGACCTTTTTTTCCCCAGTGGCCCTAATCCTCTTCCATACAACTAACTATAAAGCTATTATTGACAATAATATTATGAGTTAGAGAGTCGGTGCACATTATGATCATGTAACCAGCTGTTCTAAAATACACTAGGCTGTTAAAGTTTTCCAATCATGTGAAAGATATCATGGCTACTATTATTTGGATTTTCCCTATTTCTGTAGAACTCCATTCTCAAAGTTGAAGAAAGTACACTCCAACTTCAGATCACCTGTAAGTGAATCCTCCTACTTCCTTTCTGTAAATTACTTTTCTTCATACAGCACCATATTTTCCTCTGAAATGCTTCATGATCATCAGTTTGCGTCTCACAGCTTCAAGTAATGGAGAGTGCTAAAGTTAGGCCTGAAGAGGAGGTGGTGGAGTTAGAGAAGAGACTAGAGCAGCTGGATTCAGAGATAGCACAGCTGGAAGCTGAGTGAGTACAGCTGTGTGTGTGTTTGTCTTGTGGTATTTCTGTCTCTGAGGTCCAATTGACCCCCAACTATGAAGTGAAACCATCATAATAAGGCAATGCGGTCACCAAGGCTGATAGTTACCCTCTTAGAGAAGCTATTTTAGAGTGCAAACTTAAGAAAATTACTGTAAGTTTAGGTAAATAGTATAAATAATTTACTTTATGATTAAGTAAAATGAAATGAACAGTGGTCACATTCAAAGATTCTGATATAACATTCATCTTTAGCATGCAACCTTTTAATATTGATCTTCTAGGTTTTTATGCTTTGTGTGGGAAGATTTGCACAATTACGTTTTTGAGTAAAATCAGTTTTGTGTTTGTTTCTTTAGGGGATATAGAGTAGAAGAACTGGAGCATCATATTGACATGCTGCACGAGTACAATGATATCAAAGACATTGGACAGTCACTCCTTGGTCGGATTGGTAAGAGAAATGTTAAAAGACACATTTTTTTTTACTTTACAGAATGACATGTTTAGTTGGGAGTGATTCCACTCAGCTTTACACTCCATTTGATCACATGGTCCCCTGCAGAAACAGATCTGCTTCATCTTCTCTTAACATCTGTGGTGCAAGAGTATATGTTATTATATTAGTATGAAAGCGCCACAAACCCCCAGTATATTTGTCTAAAAAGGCAGATTTTTCCCCTTAATTCATTCCATTGGGGTCAGTTTCGCATGTCTTTTTTTTCTCTCTTTGCACTGTCCTTTTTTCCATCAAGCTGCAGTTTTATCTGCTGCACATTTTCCAACTATTTCTTTGGGAGCTCTCTTCTATAAAAATATGAGTGCAACCAGACAACAGCTGACCAAAGCTGTAATCTGAATGAGCTGTGTGTCTGTCAATGTGAGTCATGATTACACCTTTTGGCTCATTTGTAATAAATCAGTGTGAACCATTAGCAGACTAGATGAGACATACAGCAATATGTCTTTCTGGTGTGATTAGGCCGAGAGAGAAAAATAAATGTCTAAATTGGACAACAAATTAATGGGCAAATTATTTTTGGCACATGATATTAGAGATGAACCAACAAAATTATGCAACTATGGTTTCTTAATATATAATTAAATGAATTAATTGTAATCTTAATATGACTAGAAATCTGTTAAATATCAGGATGAATTGATATAAACAACCCTATGAATAAAATAAGAATACACTGTTGTATACATACTGAGGTTGGCTGAGATTCAGTTTATTCTACTGGCAACCATAAGAGGGCATCAAAGTAATGTCTGTAGCCAAACTGCTGATCATCAAATGCCAAACATGTCTTACTGTTCCTGTAGTTTTTCATATACATATCTAATGTAGGGTCTACTTACTCTTACATAAGTTATTATCCATACTTTTAGATGACATTAGACGGCTTCCCCATTTTTAGCAGATGCAGTCTACCACCAACAGAAACAGAAGTGTGTAGAAGTTCACACCTTTGACACTGTTAGGAAAGTTTTGATGAATCACAGCCAAGTCACACTATGATCAGAGCATGTGTCATAACAAACATGACTTTTTACCTACATGTAATTCAGACATCCACTGCTCTTAGCAGAATGTGTAAAATGTACATTGCACTGTTTTATTATTACATTTACAAGTAGAACCCCAACGCTGTTTTTCACCACAAAAAGTAACATTATTCATCACACACTTATCTGTATAGAAAAGCGTGTTTAAATCAGTAGTTTAGTTAAAAAATCTTCTGTTACTCTGAATTTTCCCTCAGTACAATGAAGAGTCAGGATGATAATGACCTCTTAGTGAATAGAGGTGGCGTTTCCCCCCAACACAATGGCAGTCTTTCACATCACTTACACACAATCACAATCGCTGTCTGTTGTACAGACACATGCATAGTCAGCCACACATACACACATATTGCCAAATACAAACACACGCACTCCCCTCTATCCCTTTTCCTGCTCTGTCAAACACACAGACACACTTTCACAACGAGTCTGCACTTAAACACTAAGTTGCTGTTGTACGCTTTTATTCTGAGAGGGAGGAGAAGGGTGGGCAGGCTGAAGAGTGATCAGGGACGCAAGAAGAGAGGCTCTACAGTGTCCTCACAAGACAGATGTCCTTTGTCTCTCACCATGTCCTCCTGTCTGTCTGTCCATCTGTCTGTCAGCGTTAAGGTCATTGTCACATCTCCAAAGAAATGTTCGGACTTTCACCTGTTCAGAAGTGTTTTTTTTTTTTTTACTTAAATATTTTCCATACTTACTAGTATTATTTATTTTGGAATTACTCATAATATTTATTTATCAACCTGTATAGTCCCAGTGCTGATAACAAAGCAAATAATCAATTTAAAATGTACTAGTATCATTTGTTCTTGTCAATAAATTTCACACAACAATGACACAATTCTAGAAAGTAGCAAAGCGCTCAGTACTTTCCTAAAGGAAATCACATCAAAATTGTCAATAAAACACGGACGCTTGTTCTGTATTCTTAAAGACTTTTGCCTCAAAAGCATAAAGATGATTGGCATATCTAAGTGTGTACTTGTTTCTGTAGCTTCAGGCCGTTAACCCAATCTTTCCACATGTACTGTGCATAATCACTGAACAAATAAGAAACAAACAGCAGTTTACATAAGGTATAAACAAACATTTGCATCATTGTAGGGCTGCAGTCATGTACTTGTGCAAAGTCATAACAGCCAAAAGAAGAGCAAGTAATGATGAATGTCAGACACTTCACAGCAGGACAGATGGCCATTCACAGAGCTGTTTAGTTGAGTCTCCATAAAGGTTCAGATTTACTGTAAAAAGTCCCGATTCAAATGTCTTCAGCAGTTCTTAATTTACAGTACTAAATGTAGAAAATTAAAAACCAGGAGTAAAGCAAGTGAGACAAAAAATTCCATGTTTTATTTTGTGTGTCCCTGGCAGTCTCCTCTTGTTATGTTAGTGTGCAGTAACAGCAGAAATGGAAACATCTCAGCCCTATAGAAAAGCAGTAAAACAGTGACGAAAAGACAGACAAGCTAGCTCATCTGTGTCAGGCTCAGCTTGGTACAACTCATAATGGCATAGTCAGCATGAGATAAATGCAGCAGAGAGCTAGCAAGTGGAGCAAATTTGTCACATGTGGTATGTGAAATAAAGGACATCGCTTAACTAAAGGTTTAAACGGAGTATTCTGTGTTTCTTATTGACATTTACAGTTATGGCATAGATGAGCTCAAATAAGGCTTTCCTACCAGCTTTTTACATCTGCTGTATAATTGCAAAGCTTTTAAATTAAAAGCTTTATTTTTCAAGTAGCAGTGTGCCACCGAGTCCTTGTTCTATTCAGTGTTTTGTGGATTGTTTGAATAGAAGACTAGAGGGAGTTGACCCTGTAATCTGCCGAATGGTCTAACCCCTACTTTGCTATGTTTTGCAGCTGCTCTGCGGGGGACCACCACACGAGATCTCTATAGAAACTTTGGACTGGAACTGGAAGACTGACAGACTGGATAATACATGAAAATGCAGTGGGGGAGAAGTGTTCCTTGGGCCAACATAGGGCACCTACAACGAAGAAGAAGAAGATAAGAGAGTAGATTCGAGGAAAGATGAGGGACTTTGTCTCATCTGTCTCAAAATGTCACTCGGGTATCCATGTGTAAACTGAACAGATTTTGCTTTTAGTCATCCCGCAAGAGATGGAGAAGAAAATCTTTACCGATCAAATTGAATCTGAAGTTACCTGTAAATCCCTAAAAACAGAACTTCTTTTTGAGACACTTTGGGTAGTAACCTCTTAATTTATTAAAAACTAAAGCCACACATGATTTCAGATACATTTTGGGATGTACTTTTGCACAGAACACCGACTGGATTTTGTTCTTCATCAGTAGACAGAAAGAATCCTAAAGAAGCACCTGTTAACAGCAGGTATGTACTGAACCCAAACTCCATTCAGTCTATTGAGACAAAATTAAAACAGCTTATTGAGACTGGGTTCTAAGATTCTATCTTTCATTCACTTTATAGAGTAAGAAAGTGGTTTGTGCAACGTGCCTTGAGAAATCTTATTAAAGATGTATTAAAATATTGTTTGCTGAGAATGCAGTCCTTTTACCAGACTGTTTACTTAAACTGTTAACGTATGTTTATGACAGAAAACATATTCATTGTAGAGCTTTCCATTTACTTTTGTTATACAAGCATATGAATGTGACTCCATCATGAGGCACTATGAAAGAACTTTGTTTTGACATTTGAGCTTATCTAAGTAGAGTTTGATTAAAGGGTTTGCATGGTGGATACAGGAATGAAAGAAAAGTTGTTTGGAATTTACACAAAAAGCCATACTTACATGTTGTCTGAAGAGCCTGTTAATAAAATGTACTACCGCCAAGATCTTACATTTTGCTTTGGACTTAGAAATGAACGTCCTCTAAAAATATGTTACTTATCTGCTTGTTTACATTTTTCTGCTCTTAGCTCGCTATGCAGTATGCACACAATATAAACACTAGATATGAGTACCATTGTATTCATTTGGTAGAATGGAACTGTCGGAACAAACTATATCAAGAAAAAAAGATATGTTGAATGCCAAAACGATAAAGGGGTTCTCCAGGAATCTTATATTATACATAAATGTTGGAAACTTAAAACATTCAATGGTCAAAACTGATGCAAAATGTGTCGACATATTCTGATCTTAACCCTCACTATTCCCCTTATGAGTACCTTCATATGGAGAATCTGTGAAATGCTCCTTTAAATAAATACTTGTATCATGAAAACATAACTTTCAAAATATGTTCATTGAGCTGCACTTAAACAGTCATCCCTATAACAATGCATTATGGGAAAACGGCATAACCCTATAAAATCTTTTCACTACTTTAAAACCTACATTTTGTAATGCAGGCCCGGATGCAATGTGAAGTAAATTTCCTCACTTTTTCTAATAAATTGTTACACAGTGTGATGTGTGAGCATCAGACTGGGTGTCCTCATCTGTCCATGTTAAATTAAACTTCCTAAACATTACATTAAACTGATGTTAAAGAGTTTGACCTTAATCTAAATAGTTATGTTACAGATATCAGGGTCCATTAAAGTAAAACCTTTTTTTTATTATTATTATTTAATTATTTCTACTTTTGTTGACTACTGCAGTGACTTTAACAGGGCTATCCAAAATACTGTACAACTTTAAGATTATTCAAAATGCAGCTAAAAGTGCATCTCCCCTATTCTTTTTTAGAACCTCAGCAATACATTATAATTGTTGGGATGCACTGATTGCAAAATTCTGGGCTGATACTGAAATTTAAAACAATAAGATATGCCAGTAGATGATGCCGATACTAATGCATATGTTCTGTTTGTTTTGTTTGTTACTTATCCCTCCTTTTGTGTCCATGAAAACTTTATTATATATAAAAATAGGATAACTGTCTTTCAGCCCTTCATAGCATTATCTTTGAGCGAGCAGAAACTGAGTCATATAAGTATTTGAGAAAATCTTTCATGTGACGCAGTTGATAAAAATTGGCCTTTGCCTTCATTGAGACGTCTGTTTTTATTCCTGTACTGATGTTGACTGATATCAGTCAATATCAAGGTTTATCCAATATATTGATGCCTTCCTAAATGTAGGGACATATATTACATATTGCATTTAGACTGTTTGTTTCAAAATACAGCAGATTATTAGAAAGTGAGGGGGGTTATTATATTATGAAGTCAAACTTTATTGAATTGTGTTGAGTTATTGATGTGTTTTATTTGATTTTTATGCTGTTACTTTTTAATCCAGCCCTTTCTCTGAAACATTAGTGTGGCAACATCTGACTGAAAGGTCATATCAGTGCCACACAGAATTTCTATGAAGGATGAGAGGATATTAGGTAAGTGTTAGAAGCATTTCCTGACAGTTTCCACAGGGTCATTTGAAAGTGTAGAAGTTTTCACATTTAGAAAGGGGAGTGATTACCTTCTTCCTTTATTTAAAAACTCCCCATAGTATTCACTTTAAGTATAGAGCAAAAAAAAAAAAACAGACAAGTGCTGTAATATTCAGGGTGTGCCCTTATCTTAGAAACACTGATAATGTGTCTTCTAAAGCTGATAGCACTTCATGGTCGCAACAATGCAACAGGGTATGTGTGAAAGTGACTCTATTATCAACACATTGAAAAAAAAAAACCTGTTATCTGTTTTTTGTAGGTTGAAGCTTAACCTATTTTCATATCCTGATCTTTGCATTGCAAGGGTCAATACAGTGTTAAGAGGTTCATATACAACATGAGCTCAGATGTTAAGTACTGATAAAAGTGCTTGTACTGTGGCCAACTTTGACTTTTCTTTTTTTGATGAGTCTTCATTATGGTAGATCATTCAACTAAGTAAAAATAGATTACTAAGTCATGCATTTTGCAGTCATTTAGAAATAAATGTTGTCTCACTATTTAAGCTTACTCCACATCTCAGGAAATGACCTTTAATAACCTGTGGTGGTGACCTGCAAGTTTGTTTTAGTGAAACTTTTGTAATCTCTGTATATTATGCAACATGTTCCATGCGTGACACTGGTGTAATGAACCCCACTGACACTGTTTTTTTTTAATGACCTTAGTTGTTCTGCTCATAGTTTAAAGTTACTAAATGATTTATAAATGGTTGAAAGGGACCAAAATGTGCACTTCTATACGACAAAGAAAATGCTTTATACTGTTAGCATATGATTTTGGATGTTTATAAGCCGCTTTCCTTCATGCTCGTGATCCACGCATTTAACACTTAACTCTACTTTGGTATTAGTTGTGTGACACTTTTCTGTGTCAGGACAACTGTGTGATGTCATTTGATCAACAGACATGCCTCTGAAGAAGCAGCTGCTACAGTCATGCACTCTGCATGTAGTCTGATCCTTTACTTAAGTATATGTACTAATACCACACTATGAAAATGCTACATATCAGGTCTACATTCAAAACCTATCAGTGTTTAGTTATTGCTGTATATGAGGTTTTGGACTCACAATACTGCATAATGAATATGTATTGTGCATTTTCCATGATGAACATATTTCAGGTTGGGCTTACAATTTGTTTAATTTGTTTGATACCCAGAAATGCAGTATATTCATATATTTGTATCAACACTGTCAGTTGGAAGCTGTGAATCTCTAACAATTAAATTCTGTACAGGTTTATTAAAACAGCCCTATTTCAGACTTGTAATAATGCATTTCCTACCTGATCCATACTTTTTACAGTAGTATTCAGAACCTATGTATAAATACTCATACCACACTGTGAAAATACTCCAATCCCTCATGAACTTATTGTAACTTATTTAACTAGTTTGATCCCCAGCCATGCATTATATGATCATCATATGTGTGTAGCAACACTCATGCAAAAGCTGTTTATCTCTCAAGCTCAGAAAAACAACCCTGTTTCAGCTTTGTGATAATGCATTTTCTAGATGATCCATGGTTTTTACATATCTCCAAAATTTCCCACTGGAGAACTATTCAGATCCTTTACTTAAGTATATACATTAATGCCACACTGTTAAAGTACTACATTATAAGTAAATGTTCTGCATTAAAAACTTATCAGTGGTATTATATGGTGTTTTGGAGTCATGATACCCCATAATATGTATTGTGCATTTTCCTGAGAAGATATTTCAGGTTGAGCCTTTTGTAACTTGTTTAACTAGTTTGATCTCCTGCCATGCATTGCATTCTACATGATTATCATATGCGTGTATCTCTCAAGCCCTGTTTCAGCTTTGTGATAATGCAACTTCCAAGCTGATCCATTTTTATTTTATTAATTTTGTTTCACAGATCTCCTAATTCTCCACTCAGTAGCTGTGGCGTTTGGTTGCACTGAAAACCTGCAAGCGCATGGCCAATGTGCTTGGGTTCCATGACAAATCCTGCTCCACGGTGACATCATGTGAATCCAGTCTGCTCCTCATTTTGCTGTTCGTCCATTGGCCCCTGGTCGGCAGCTGCGCGTTTTGCAGCCCGGCTCGTGTCAGAGCGCACGCTAATGAATGGCCGTGATGAGGCGGTCTGTGCGCAGAGGCAGGACTCGCTTTACGCCACACTGTTCCGCATCATCAGGGCCTTGCCACTACCGGGAGGAAACTGCCTTACGTGTTGGCCTTGTTCGTGTCTATGAGCAGAAGGGCCACACCGCATTTCCTCTTCGCAAGTGCCGCAGACCCCGCCCCTGACGGTTGGGACGTGTAAAAAAAAAAAAAAAAACACTCGGCGCGTTGATTGGCTCAGGCGACTGTCAATCAGCTCTTATTCCTGATGCGCTGATGGGACGGTAACGGTGGTGGGCGGGCGCAGCTAAGGAAATTATAAGGTCATTTGAATTACGCTGGCTAGCGAGCTTATCGGCTATAATGAACGAAGAAATGATATGAATGGCTTTAATAATGAACGGATGATGATCGTGGGGTCAAAGTCGACGCGCGCGGCCAGGTGAATCTGTCTCCCGACGCACCGGAGGAGAAGGACAGCAGCTCGTCGCGGTATTAACAACAGGAGGGGATCCCGGTGCTTGTGTGTGTGTATGTGTGTGTGTGTGTCTGCGTTTCTGTGAGCCTCTGTCAGCCAGGCGAGCGGCGGTGAGCAGCGGAGGGGGCGACCAGGCTAGCCTATAAGCCGATCAAGGTGGAATCGCACACAACGAGTTTCACGTCTGGGTTTTTCTGCGCACCTACATGCTGTGACGGTGTGATCGAGTCGCAAGGTAAGAGTAAGAGAAACGGGTCCGCCACTGCCCAGTCGAATAATGGTGCTTAAGTTGAGGGATGGGGGCTCTTATGCTAGGAGAAAGGGAAGGAGCCCGGTGCTCATTCCCCTTGTCCTCCGTCAACCTTGTGAGCCTTCGATGGTTCATTATAGGCGGCTCGACTGTGTTATTTCAGCCTCTTTTTGGTCCATTACCCCAGTGAAAGGTGGTTTATTGGAGCACGAATGGCATATTGAGAATGCCACTTCATCCTAGAAGAGGCTGCTGCTGTCATACTGTCCGTCTGCTTCCTTAAGCCGATGCGCGCAATACGCTGCGTTTCAGCTTCCAAGGCGCGCCTGTTACCATGATAACATCAGGTTAGCCCTGTTAATGTGGGCCAAAGTCCCTGTCTAAAAGCACATGGCATGGTTAGAGAGGTGTAGTCGGACCAGCAGTGGGGTGAGCCTCTCTCTCTTTTATTTCTCTGAGCATTACCGCAATATGATGCTACGCTCCTGTTGTTAAATTTCCGGAAATAGCAGCGAATGATGAAGCTGTTTCTTTTTCTCTACATCAGCGACGAACCCTATCGTGTCGATCGGATGGACGTTCATAGTAATTCAATCGTCTGCAACACGCAGGCCTGTTTTATAAATAATAAGCAGGATAGCTACTGAATGGTATGATGTAGCCTTCGTCACCATTTGCCACATGCAGGAGACAGGGTCATGCATTTGGAGTCAGCATCTTGTCTCCTAGAAGCATTAGAATAACACTGTTTTTTTCCTGAAATGCACAGCAGAATGGTGTTTTTTTTTTTTTTTGGAAGTAGGTTAATGAATAGATAATAAGGACTCATGTAAACCTATCTGGACTGGTTCAGGATGGAGATCAGGTAGCAGTGAACACCAGTGTCAACACGTGCTGTCCTCTGCTGCTCTCAGCTGTCACTACACACTGGATCCGACTCAGGCTTTTCTCAAGGTCCCAGGCTTTATTCAGCTTTGACACCGAGAAAGGTCAATGATGTTATCACTTCTGCAAGTCTGTGTGTTTGTTAAAGTTTCATTGACTAGATTAAACCCTAAAAGTCATTATAAAACGTTAGACTTTGTAAAATAATCCCAGTTTTATTTGCTGTCCACCTGTGACCTGGAATCATATACTAAATGGCTTTTTCAAATCCTCATTTATTCATACTTTACTTCTAACAACTCTTGCTTTAGTTTATTCCTTTTTCTTTAACATTTGGTTGAGTTATTGTTAAGGATTTATTGTTGTCCTCCATATTCTTCACCATTCTAAATCATATTGTGAATTCAGTACATGTAAATATTAGAAACAAAGCCTCTGCCTCCATACATTCCCAGTTGAAATAAAAGTTTATCATTCAGTAGATGTAAACCATTAATATCAATAAATTACAGGTCAAAACAAGTAGATAACATTCTGAAGTTTACCTCACATATAACTTCGTTGACACAGGTTTAATTTTGGTTTAGATACCTTTTCTTCTCCTGGTGTGTTCTTTGGTTTCAAATGTTTGTGGTTTGTAACCATGGTTTGTAGCTTGCAGCCCATTATCTGAATCTATTTTTGTGTGTGTGTGAATTTTTCCAGGATGATGCGTCTAGCGTGTTGCACAGCGCTGCTGTTTGTGTTGAGGCTGCTGGTGGGCTTGCCTTGGTTCCAGGTCATCCCTGCCATCCTCATCTTCTACCTTGGAAGCGGAGGATGGAGCTTCCTGCAGATTTTTGCCAAAACAGTTGGCAGAGACTTACAGTAAGTATAGAGATGTGTATGTGTATGTGTGTGTGTGTGTGTGTGTGTGTGTGTGTGTGTGTGTGTGTGTGTGTGTGTTTGTGCATGTTTAATTAGTTTTGGAAAGTGATAGATTGTGGATGGTGTTGGTATTGATGCTTTCAACTGTATGAACAGTTATTACTTTTGCATAGTTTCAATAATTCATTCATGTTTTTCTGGCAGTCAGGTTTTATCTTAACAATTTAGAGGCTGCAGCTGAAACACAGAGCTGTATGTAAGTGTTGTGGCAGTGATAAATGTTCTATTTTGAATCTGCACTCCATTAGATCCAGAGTGAAGTAGCAGTAAAGAGCATAAAGTGCTGACTTAACAGCTTTAATTTGACAATGTTTAGATATAAATTGTGTTTAGGAAGCACAGTAAAAATTGTTGTACTGTCACCCCCCTTTGCATTTTTCAGAAATTGGCAAAAACTGTCTTGTTTTTTCCAAAGCAAAGTAGAAAATACAGGCCTAAAAGAGTCAGAAAAGGCCTCTCACTAGTTATTGTTCTTGAAGATGTTTGTAGTTTGTTAAATATAGAACCTTGGGCACACAGTGACACATATTTGACTGCTGTTGCTGACATAATAACTGATCAAAAGTCACTCTGGGTGTCTTCAGAAAGTCAGAAAAAGACCTCTAGCAGATTTGGCAAGACTTTGTTAGCCAAGTCATAAATGCAGGTAAGGGAGGGCTATAAATCAGGTTTATTGTTTTTGACCTCTCTGCCAACTGTGTTAATTATTAAAAGCCTGCAAAAGCTCAAGTTTAACATAAACTATGATCTGCAAAAATAACTTGAACAGTGTGACTTATGTACTCTTTATGTTCCTTCCTATCATACCTTTCATTCATACAGTCATCAGCCTTTTAGATTATTCAATGTTTATTTTGACGGCCCTGCCATATTTTTAACCATGTGTCTTTTACCTTGGATTCAACTGTCTAGAGGAGTTACTAACCAGGCAAGACATACAGATAATTGTCTAACTTTAACAAGTGTTAAGCGTTAACAAGCATGTGTGCATTCCTGCAGTTTCAAAACTTTGTGGTAGAGCAGGTACCCTGACATATTTTAGACAAAGGACAATGGGGAGGATGGGGGAAGGGACAAAGCTTTTAACTCTCTTACCTAAAGCTAATATTTACTATTGACAGTTACTATGGTAGTTTGTGTGCAGTTAACACCTTGTTTTAACAGAAAAACCAAATGGGACCTGTGACCACTCCTAAGGATACATTTCTAAATTTCAATCAGAATCTAAACATTAATGCATAATCATTTTGTTGTAAGTGTAAGCAGAAATAAACACATTTAGATCGCTCGGAAACAGCAATAAAATATTCCCCTATGAAGTAATGATATGTTATCTTTTATAATTTTGATATACGTGCTGACAATAGGATCTAATATTTGTTTAGAAGTAAACGGATGCATATCATACAATAACACATTTGGCTGAATCTGCTCCTGCACATTAAACACAAACTTTAGCAGGTTACATAGCACTTACTGGTTACGCTATAGTCCATTCATATTCTATTTTGGTAATAGTTTAAAGTTAGCATGTCCTTTCTGCTGTGACTTAAAGTATAAATTGTTATTGTAAAATATACTATAACGTGTCTAATACTCAAAATAACCCGTGTTGACCAAAGTGTTATACAAATTTCAATTAAAGCCACTGCACTGGAAATAAGACACAATAAAATTATATTATGATCATAGTGCACTATGATAACCCTTAAGTATCTCCTGTACAATTCTTATCTCTGCAAAACACAGACATTACCACAGGTGGTTCAGTAGACATTAAGTACCTGCTTTTGTTTGATTTTTTTTTTTTTTGTGTGTCCTTATGCTTTTGTGATTTTTTTTTTCTTCACAGTTTTGTAAAATCTATAAAAGTAATTATGTTGACAGGAGGTCAGGCATGATGTTTTCAATAAATAGCTCAGTAAAACAAATAATTTGCGTGGTGCAGAGTTCACTCAGCTCCTCTGTTGCAATAGAATGAGGTTGAAACAGTTTTATTGTAGCCAACTGTACAAAGTGCTTTTAGAGTGGCAGTTTGAAAGAAAATTATGTTTATCTTAACATAAAACTAATCCCTTGTGCTCTAAGGACAACCTTATCTGCAGGTTGTAGTCACATCTTGAAGTCATTGATTTTTTTTTTTTCAACACAGAGCTTTGCAGATGGACATCTGTCTTTTTGCATAAATACAAAGTATCCTGTGAAATGCTGTTATTAAGGCAGACTTTGCCCCTTGCACCCATCCCTCTCTGTTGTCATATCTCTTACCGTCTGTCATTACATTTTAATGGTATAGGTAAGAGTTACATTACAGTCATTAGAGGTGAGCTGTAAAGGCTTTCAATCAAACCAACCTGAAGATAATATCTGTTGTTTTGCAGATTTTAGCTTCCATCACCACCTGCATTTTCAAGCTACAAATTGTGATTATTCCCGCCTATAATTTCTGAGCGGATTAGCACTACGATTACTTCACATACTGAAGAGAGGACTATAATGGTTTTCTTAATCTCCATACAATAGAAGAAAAAAGCTCAGTGCAATAAATATTCAATAGACTTTTTTATTTTTTAGACATAATTATTCAGCTGAAAACTGCTGCTATTATTTTCTCTGCTTTTATTCCAGTAATTGCATCATGTAACTAGTGTTGTTGGTGTATGCACCAGTGGTCTATTAATACATCATTATTTGGTTGGAGAAACCAAAGTGTGACAAAAAAAAGCAGAGATACTGAACATTTACTAAACAGGGCATTTGTTTATTGTTTTAATACACCCAATGTTGTTCTGTGGAGAACAGGTAGCAGAGCATGTTACTAAAATAGGCTATTTAGGTGGGACCAAGGACTAAACTGCATCAACTATTTAACTGTCTGTTTTCCTTTTTAATAACTGGTGTTCTTATCCTTTTCTTTAGCGCGGCAAGTGTATTATTGCGGGTGAAGATGAATGTCAGACGTCACCTACGAGAGAAGAACACTATACCTAAGATTTTTGCGGAAACAGTCCAGCGCTATGGCGACAAAACAGCGCTGATCTTTGAGGGGACTGGGGAGAGATGGACCTTTAGACAGTTAGACGAATACTCCAATAGAGTTGCTAATCTGCTGCTGCAAAGAGGTTTCAAGGTGAGTCTGTGGAGTAAAATATACTTGAAATGACCAGAAAAAATACATTTTGGAACTCAGTTCCATAATGTCATCCTTCAAAGCTTCACCAGTTTGGCTCTTGTCTTTACCTGATGGCAGTTAGTTTGATGAGACTTTTTTTGTTTGTTTCTCTTAAGGAGGGGGATGTTGTGGCCCTTTTTATGGAGAACAGGTCTCAGTATGTGGGCCTCTGGCTCGGCATGGCCAAGATTGGAGTAGAGGCTGCTCTCATCAACTTCAATTTGAGACTAGAGGCCTTGGTCCATTGCGTCACCATCTCCAATGCCAAGGCTGTGGTGTTTGGCTCAGAGATGACTGATGGTAAGAGCTGTTAAAATGATTTGTTTAATAATAAATTAATAGACCAGTAGACCGTAGACAGCATTAAGTGAGCATTTAAGTATATCATGTGTTACACAGAACCATGATACATTGCCAGCCTTAGCTTCTTAATTGTAAGACTGTGTTGCTTTGTCATTTTTATGCTTTTAAATACACACAAAGATAAATATTTATGTTTTTATACATTCTAATGTTTTTGTCATTTATGTGATTAACTCAAACAGTAAGTATTGAGAAATAAAATTTTTTGGAGTCCTGCTTCTGTTGAGTGGAATGACTCAAAAGCTGTATAAGCCATTTAATATGATTTGGATATAGTGTAAGTATAGTATATCCATCCATCCATCCATCCATCCATCCATCCATCCATCCATCCATCCATCCATCCATCCATCCATCCATC
>JAPTYQ010000005.1:7870327-7884969 GCA_029814465.1 Ostorhinchus cyanosoma | reverse complement strand
AAAGCTCCATATGGGCACCCCCCCATCCCTTGTATCCCGTACCACCACCCTCTCAACCCCCCTGCAAACAGGCAGATGTCAAATGAGACGTCCCTCCCTGATGGGGCACAGGGTCACACTGCACAGGGGTAAATAACAGAACAGGAGGGAGAGAGAGAGAGAAAAGAGAGATGCCTTCCTGCCAACATCCCCACCCCCCAAAAACACACCAAAAGAGATACACACACGCACATGGTCCAAAAAAAAAAAAAAGCTCCACATCACAAACATACCAACACATAGCCACAAGCAGTGTCTGCAAGAGTGAGCAAGAACTGGAAGCACTGGAATCAGTGTCTATTTCCTTTGATCAAATCAGGTCATTTTCTCAAACTAAGAAAAAAATCTGTCAAGTATGAATAATAAATGTGGAAAAAAATAATAGACTAATTAATCACTCCCACTTCTATTTCCTGAGTGGTGCAACACCTTGAAAATTTCTTGTGGGTTTTATCATTTTCAAGGTTTGGACATTTTTCATATTTTCTATTTTTTGGAGTTTAGGCTAAATATCTTGCATTACATTTGTACATTCCTTAGGATTTGAAGATGTACACAATGCATTACTTATTTTTAATAAAATGAAAGTCAAATATTTTCACATCTATGTCTACTTTTTATCATTGTTCCTATAGAGAGTTGCATCTATATTCATTGTGCTACAATGTGCAATGACAGTGAAGAAATTCTATTCTATTCTATTCTATTCTATTCTATTCTATTCTATTCTATTCTATTCTATTCTATTCTATTCTACTCTATGTATTTCATTGGCAATGTAGGATTTGGTTTTTCTTTGTCAGTAGAAAAAAAACCTTCTTTCTCTTATTATCAAATTATGAATTTGTTTCAAATAAACAGCCACACACTAACCAAAATAATTGTAGAATTTATCTAGAAAATGTGAACTGCTCTGTAATATTTGGGATGAATTAAAAGACTCAGCTGTATATGCACAAAATGCAAAGTGGACACAAACCGTTGTGTGCTGATGTGTGGATACATATGTTATCTGACTGTGTTTGAGTGCAAAGGGAAATGCAAGTGCTTTTCATGGACAGGTGTCAGTTCTGTGTGGAGGTATGGGCTGCAGTTCTAAACAAAGCAAGGGAATGGACACACGCACACACACACACACACACACACACTCACACACACACACACACACACACACACACACTCACACTCACACACACACAGGCTGCTCTCTGTGTATTGAGCTCTGAATGGTTACGCCTGCAGGGCAGGAGTAGGGTTACTTTACATACTGCACTTACAGCTCCCTTTACCACTGGGGTATAAAATGGATTTGAATGAGAAAGAGGGGAACAGAGGGGTGGAGGAAGGAGGGAAAAGGGGAAAAGGAGGGCCTGGGGACTCCCTTTGTGTAACAGGAGGTCTGCTGCTGCTCTGGCATGGCTATGGAGATGGAGGAGCGGGGTCACTCTCCCTGCACTCCCTCCCTCTGTCCTTTTACTATAGGCTGCCTGCTCTGTCTCTCCTCCTCATGCCTCCCTCCCTCCCTCTATCCATCCATCCCTTCCTCCCTATTAGCATAGCAGCTGCTTGATACAGGGTGTAGGGTGGGGAATGGCCAGGTTGCTGTGTGCATATGTGTGTGAGGGTGTTTTGCAGAGGGAGGTGGTGGTGGGGGTCCAGTCAATGGCGGTCCGTCTGGCTGGTGAATAGCAGCTAAAGCCGGCCCCCACAAGCTAGACAAAGGAGCCAGGGAGGGAGGGGACGAGGTCGGGGTGTGTGAGGGGAGATGGAGGGAGGGAGGGAAGGGTGGAAGAATGAAGCAGTGAATGGAGCGCCTTGTCACTAGCGCTATGGAAAGAAGCACAGAATGAACTGGAAGAATGAAAGAAAAGTTCAAAAAGGAGCGGAGGGCAAGGAAAAGACCGGCCCGACCACCTGTCTCTCTCTCTCTCTCTCTCTCTCTCTCTCTCTCACTCACTCACTCACTTTATTTCTTTTACTCCCCTTCTTACTCACAGACAGACTTTGGGGAGGGGGTGTTCACTGGTTGTGTTTAGCGACAGACATGTTTTTGTTTTCAGGCAGAGACGGACAGAAAGTGCAATATCAGCAGGATTTAAAGCTCACTGTCATTCACCAGCAGCCCTGAGTCAATGTGTTTACTGCATCACTGTGGTGTGCAGCTTAAAATGGGTGATTTGACCAAAGAAAAAGAAATATCCAGTAAACAGGACTGTGTAAGAATTTAGAAAGAACTCCACCAATAAGGCACAGTAGATAAAATTAAAATAAAGCTTTTAAGGGAATGTGCACATAAACTCACGACTAAAATCCAAGCTAAATATAGTAGAAACTCCCAAATACCATTGTTATTTATTTGACATGATCACCTGCCCTGGTAGAATTAAAGACAGAGGAGAGGAGCTTGTAAAATAATTTATGAAACTCAGTCTCTTTGCAAAAGTGGCCCATCAGGTCTTTTCAGGTAACACTGCTGTTCATAACTCAGCTTCATTACTTTATGTAATAACCTGCACATAAATGACCCTTTTAAATGTCAGTCAGTCTGTGGAAATCACACAGCTCTTCTGCTCTGCAACATAAATACAGTGTTAAGAATAATAACAAGATAAACACGATAAATACATGTTAGTTACACACAACAAAATACTTCGAATTTTTCACGAGGTGATGCTTATGCAAACGACAACATGCAGAATAAATAAATCATAGACTTCATTCATTAAAATACTCACAGGATTTGCATCAACAGTCTGATTCGTTTGGGTATCACACTGTATCATATATGAATCTACTGTGTCAGTTTGCTGATTTTGGGGAGTTTCTGCACATTTACATGTCACATAAAAATATGCAGAAGCTTTTATTACAATAGTAAAATAAATTGTAAGTACGCACTAACTTACTAAGATGTCACTGTTCATTCTGTCAATGGCATTACCTGAATATGCATCAAATCACATGTAAAAGACTCATGGCAAATGTAAGGGATCATCTGTGGTCACAGTAGCCATAGAGCAGGAAATCTAAGAAACATTTATTTTATGTTAATGACTTAATCTTCATGCACTTGACTCGGCAGATAAAATGCTTATATCACAGCATGAGTCTTTAAGTATGACGTGGCAAGGTGCTCGTGGCAAATAAAACACTGGATTATAATTCAATACAATTTGATGTATATCCAAAGGTGTCATAGACTGCATTTTTAGGGTTTTCATATAACTGCCTCCTCCACATCTTTAAGTCAGTTCAAAAATTTAACATTATAATTGCTTAAAATAAAATGACTAATTTGGCTGATGTTAAAGTCACCACAGTTAAACATGTTATTTTATGCAAATTTACCTCCAATATAATTTATATAATACCTCCACACCTATTTTACTCCCACACAGTTAATTGCACTCAAATGTTTTGTATTTTCATGCATGTAGAGACAAACTTCTATACCGATCATTCTCATTTCAGTTCAACCAGTCACAGCTCTGCACACTCAGCAAGAATCACTCAAACACTACAGATATTCACAGTACCACACTTGACAACAAGAAATAAAATCTCAGCCACCTGTTGCTTAACATCTGATCAATGTAAAAACTGTTAAACGTTTCTATGAGTTCCTCTTTATGGGGCCATCATCACTCAACAGGTTCCTGCTGCAACTCTTTAAGTTCCTCATCAATGTTCTTGTATTGGACTACGTGCCATTATAAAAACATTTGTATTACACCGTTAGTCATTCAGAGATCAATTTGGGCAATACTGGTCTCACCATCAAAGTTCATGTTGTTCCTACGTTGATCACAGTTATAATAAAAAAAGGAATTTAGTTTTGGGAATACAATTAAATTGCATTTTCTACATATCACAAGACTGTCAGTTAAACTTTAACCACTCATTTGAGGATGTAGGAACAGGTATGATGCCTGACACAAAAGCCTTTTGGTTGTAATTAGAAATAAATCACACTAATACACTTGACAGCTGCTGTAATGTCAATTAGCAACCAATAATTAACTTGTAAGACACAAAAAACACTCTACTGTCAAATACAGATTTGAAGGTAGTTATTTTACCACTGTGATAACGTCGTAAAACCTCAACATTTGTCATAAATGTGACTCGTAGAGTTTTTTTTTCAAATGCGTGAGAGACGAAAACCTGCCAAAAGACACATGAAAAGTTTGCTTTATGATTATGATATTTAAATGAATTACAACAGAAAGGATTTTTTTCTCAATAAATAAAACCATCTAGCAATCCAGAACCTTCCAACGACAGAATACCAAAAGGTCAGATTAAAGGGCTGTTCTAATGACTTTCTACAGAAAATCACAGGTGGTCTGATGACTTCTCCCATGGCTGTGAACTGCACACACATAGGAACAAGCGAAGGTATGTATCAGATGTCACCTGTTGAGTGCTCTACTTAAATGACTCTAATTATCAATGAACACTTATGTCTCTGAAGTTGTAACAGTTCTCGGAGCAATTCATCTGATTTTCTCTCATCGCCTTCTCTGCAAAATTCCTCCCAAAATGCCTTGTGTTGCTCCAGACCAAGACGAAGGAAAGCCAAGGCACATGAAGAACCTATTAGGGGGCCTAGCAGCCAGCAGCAACCCTGGGAGGCCAGCCAACTCAGTGTGTGAACAATGGGAACCCAGCTCAACAAAAACATCCTGCAGAAGTGAGAGACTGGGAGGGAGAGAGGGAGGGAGGAAAGGACAAGCGAGCAGCAAGCCAGATAGCCTGTTCAGCCTGACACGGTATCAAAACATAGAGGGGCTGGTGTTTAAAGGAGCAAACTTTCCTGGTGTTGAGTTTATATCGGAGTCTTTTAACAAAGAAACACATTAGATTGGTGCAACTGATGTGGTAAGTTCAAAACATTTGCGCTAAGGTCATAGATGGTTCAGCTGCAGCTCAGAAAGTTTAACAGCTGCTCTAACAATAGCCCAGACTCTTACTTGTCAGTCACGACCAGATGCAAAGAGTGGTGTTTCATTTGACAGAATCAGTATCATGCTGAAATAAAAATGTTGCAACCGCAGTGTAGCTGAGAACTGTTAAGCTATTGCCTTCACATTTGCTAACTGCAGGTCTACACCCAGTAAATGTTGCAACATGAACAGGTCGAACATGTAGAAAGATGTATTGTCGTGTCAGTTTTCCCACGACCCTCCCACAGTCATGCAATATCAGTTGCAACTCGACATTTCCATGAAACGAGGACAACATGAATAAACAGGTGCTGAGACTTAACAGTAATAATCTGAGAGGTCAGTGTGATCCTCCGAAAAGGACGCTGGTCACCTTCTTATGTCTTGTGCTATTTTGTGTTAGAGTCGCAACTTAAATATTCGCAATTAACTTAACCTGAGATTTCAGACTGCACACACTAACACACTGTTTATGAACATCTTTTAGTTGCAAATGAATCTGTTTTTGCAGCTCTTTTCCTTTTTGAATCATGACAAACCCAAATAAGTTTAACAGATTTCACATTCATTTGATGCATATGTTGACAGGCCTGGAAGTGCATGTCATACATAAAAAAAAATAAAAAAAAAACACAAATACACATAAATAAAAGTGTTCTTTGCTTTAGTTTCCGTTCAAGTTGAGATCTGAAGCCCCTATCAGCTGATAGAAATCCAGCATGCTTTCTTACATATGATAGAACTCGTGGAAAAGTAGGATAAAATGAAAGAAGAAAAAGTATCAATGGAGAACATACTATAGTAACATGTTACGTGCAGAAGTTCGCAGTGAAGGGAGGAACAGGTTGTTAGTGGAGAGTTGGATTGCAGTGCAAAGCTTGGGTCTTAATCATTAGAAAGAGAGAACAAGAGGAGAGTGTGTGTTGGAAAGTTTTTGAGTGTGTGGGGGTAACATAAAACCAGCTCTCCTACAACACACACAGGGGAGGGGACCCTTCTTTAAACTGAGCCTACCCACAATGCACCAGGCTCTTTTATCCCGGCAGTGAAAGGATGAGGCCAGATGAATGACAAAAGGAGAGAATGGGGATCTGGGTTGGGCCCGGCTTGGAAGACAGGGAGGGAAAAGAGAGGAGGATGGGGGTGTCTTTCCCAAACCAACCTTTTCTATGAAAAATGTAGAAGAGAGGTGGGGGGGGTGTGGGGTGGTGTGTGTGTGTGTGTGTGTGTGTGTGTGTGTGTGTGTGTGTGTGTTTGGGGGGTGGTGGTGGTGGAGCCAGTGAAAACATTTGCTACGGAGATGGGGAAGAAATGTATGCATACACAGAAAATTTGAGTTTAATGATTTCTTTACTGGCTTGTACACAAACGTACAAAAATAATACAGCACTCATCTCCACATGACATCACGTCATCATCACAGTGTTACAAACGTTCAAAAATAAAAGAATACAAACAAAAACAAACAAAAAAAAAATGGAAACCAAAAGAATCAAACATGATGGAACATCTGCATCACTCATGAAAAATCTGCTGTTTCCACTTGCTTGAAATGAAGCAAAACCAGAAACACAACTTGGTCCAAAGAAGTCAGCACTTTTTCTTAAAAAAAAAAAAAAATCATCTCACTCATGTACACCATTCTGGTGGCTGGCTTCTTACGTCATAAATGTTATGACCCTGATAAGCCAAACAACCACACAACCGTGCAATTTTAATCATGTTACAATGATCTTACCATCAAATGTATTATTCCCCCTTCAAAAAGAAAAAAAAAGGAAGACAGCACTTCAGAAAAGAAAGTGCCCCAAGATTTCATCATTATCAGCGTTGATATATATATCCATATGTATATATACATACACCCAATCACAGAGATACACGCATCTTTGTTAAAAAACATCATGTTTTTCCACAAAGTAACACACACATTAGGACATTATCACCTGGAGCATATATTTATACAATAGTATTTTGTTGTGTTTGTCTTTTTTCTATTCAGAAAAAATTTAAATGTTGACACATAAAAGCCAACTTTTCAACAACAGTCATCAGTGCAATATTCAAACAAAAAAAGAAAAGGAAAAAACATCAAGTTTAAGACAAGCGATGCATATTTCATTTGTTGCCTGATACCAATCTATACCTTGATGTGGTGGATCTATCGCTTTGTGGTTGTTCCAGGTTTTAAAACGGGTAAGATCTCAGTCTGGTTGACTGTTTAACACATCGACACAGGGCCTCATGAGAAACATCACACATGCTCACACATACACAATTCACTTTAAAAAACACACACAAACATACTCCGTCAACAGCTTCTCATGAGGTGAACCGGTGTGGCTGTGAAGCTTCTATACAACTGTTGGCCATTTGAGCAGTAGGCTTTAAAAAATAACATTAACAATAACAAAAAAGAAAAATACAAGCAGCATTGATACAAATGTTAGGGTGCCATGACTTTCAAAATGCAGCAGGCAAGTTTATGAAACCAAATTCTTTTTTTTTTTTCCATTTCTGTGACATCCTGCAATAGTCATGTGTTGTTGTTTTTTTTTTCTTACGTCTTCATCGTCCAACAGTAATAGGGTCCTGCTCAGTAGTAAGTAACTATTCCAAAGCCTTGACTCCTGCAGTTACCCCATGCAAACACTGGGGGCGCACAAGGCTCCGCATTTTTGTGCAATAAAACTCCCTGCATTTACAAGTCATGCAATACAATTCCACTTTTTGTATGACTGAAAAATAGAAAACAAAACAGACCATACAGGCTGATGAAGACAGAGAGAGAGCGACGTGGAGGTTTATAGGGAAGACATGCAACAATGGCAGTGTATGTGAGAGAGAAAAAACCACAGGCTTCCTTGCAGGAAGGCTAAATGATGCTTTGCTTGTCAGAATTCGTTTGGTTGTAGTGTAAAATAAACTGTCCCGACTGAGGATGCAGAGAGGGGTTCATCGCATCTTCTGTACTGAAGTCCATCTGCCTGTTAGGCTACATAACCAAAAAAAAAAAAAGAAAAACCCTACTTGTATGCGGATGATCACAGACAAATTGTGAATCTCTTCAGACCCCAAACAAGGTGGCAGAGTGGTGAGAGAAGTGGAAAAAAAAACTTGAGAATACTTTATAGTCGAGGTAGCTGGCAAAAGGCAACCAAACAAAGTCCTTAGATGGAAGAGTGAGGGGAGAAAATCCACTTGAGAATCAACAGATGATAATAGAGGGCTTTCTGTTGTGATGATGAGTGGGGGGGGAGAGTGGGGGAGTGGCAGGTCTACCTCCACATGGGACAGTTTATACTACAAGTCTGCAGCAGCTTGAGTCACCCTAGATATTTTTACATTTATAGATTTTTTTTAAGATGAACCACAACATATCAAAAATGCATCTTCTCAATGTACCTTCATAAATAAAAAAAAACCCAGCCTGCTTTCACAGTGATGACTAGGATGTTAATAAAATACTGAAAGGAGATTATAAAGTGAATTTCAAATGCGACTTTTTGATACAAAGCGAAAGCAGCGGTTTTTAGTAACACAATGACCATTGGCAAATTGGTCGCACTGGCCTGAAAAGTTGGACGCCAGCATGGCAAGATCTGCTTGCAGTAGGCAGAGCGCATTGAGCTACTGTCTCTTTTCTTTAAAAAACAGAAACAAAGTAAAGCTATTGTGTACAGTACTTCACAACATAGTTGAAGTCAATTGTTGTTACATTATGATTACACATCTGAAAAGCGAGTTGGATATAATGCCGCACTTTGAGTTAAAAAAAAAAAAGAAAGAAAAACAAATCAATGAATTTATTAAAGAAAATAGACCTCTGGTAGCCAACAGAGGGCAACCCTTCTTCTCTTATTCATGCGTCTTCCCTTAGATATTCCAGCATGCAGCTATATAGCATCAAGTGCCGTGTTTCATATAAAATAACTTAAAAAGGGTCTTAGAAGTGAACAATGAGGAGCAACAGGTCAAATCTGTGCCCCATAAAGAAACTATTCAACTGTACTGAGGATGGAAGGCCATGGATAGAAAAAAACTGGGCCATCTGCACTCTGGAGTCCAAACACACACACACACCAATGATCCACAGAAGCAGGCTTCTATTAGAGCGAACCACACGATCTAGTAGGCTATACACATTCAAGAGGAAAGCTTTAGTACCAACAACCCCATGGAAATGGTGTTTTCTTTTGTTAAAGGTTTCGTGTTGAAGCGCTGTGTGTGTGCATGTGTTTGACTCAGGAGTGCAAAGAAGGCCCCGTTTGGTTTACAGTGAGGGAAGATTATTATGCAGGCCTAGGTTTTAATTTCCTTTTATATAATTTGGCACAACTATGAAGATAATGACAGTTTCTGCTTTTCAAGAGCCTGGCTTTCCCGTGTGTTGCAGTTTTATTTTCTACTTGTTGTTTTGTTGCTTTTGTTTTCTTTTTTACCTGACAGCAGAGACAGATCACCGGGCGCCAGAGGAGTACTTGGCCTTGGTGATGAGGTATAGCACAATGTCTTGGTGGCCCCCGAAGGCGGCGATGTGTAAAGCGCTCCACCCTTCCCTGTTGGCCAGCCGGATATCTGCACCAAACTTCACCAGCAGTTTTACCAGCTCCAAATTCCCGTCAATGACGGACTGGTGGAGGGCCGTCTGTCCTTCTGGCCCGAAGGAGTTAACGTTGAACTCACAGTTTGTCATGTTCTGCAGCAATGAGTGAAGCTCCTTGGTGTTGCCCTTCTTCACCGCCTCCTGGAAAACCCTCTGCGGCGCGGAGCAAGTCGACACATCCGCCTGGCTCATGGTTGCAGCTCGCTGGAGATGGGGGACCAGTAATCCTGCCTGGGCTCTAAAGCTGATAAGAAGCTTCTCCTGGTTGATCGTCTCTGGTCTGGTAACTATGCCACAGTTACACTGGATTACAACCAGTTATTAAGGCACTTTAAAGGACTAAATCAGAAAAATCAGATCACTGTATATATCCCAAAAAGGACAAGAGAAGAAACACACTTAGTGTGCAAAAATGTTTATATCTGAGAGATCCTGAAATCTCTACAATATGAAAAAGGGTGCTTTCAGATCCAGGGGTCTTTTGACTTTTAATCCCCCTCTGTAGCAGCAGCAGGTAGCCTAAAGCAGGGGATGGAGGAGACACCTTCACTTGGCGAAAGTTAAGTATGACCACTATCTCCACTGGACAGCCTTCTGGTTGGTGTGTCCCCCCCACAGGGTTTCCTTGAACGGTCCGACCTGTTTCCCGGCTACACGTCCCTAATGTCGCTGTTCATGTGGCCAGGGCGTCTGAGAAACACAGAAAAGACAAGAGAAGTCCACATGAATTCCGATTCCTCCCCACAGACCCTACACATTCCGCCACATCCAAACGGACACATGTCCATGCGCACACGTTTACGCACGGATAAAGGCTGGACTTTTGACTCTAAACATGTCTCAGAATACAATCCGTCCGGGATTTGGGACTTACCTGTGACAGATGGACGGGTCCGTAGCGACGAAAATGATAGAAATCCACCGTGTGGCCCGGTCTGTGTCCTCCGTGCGTCCGTGAGTCTCTGCCCTGCGCTGCGCTTTGGGGGAATATTTTACGCGTCCTTTATTTGCATGACAATACCATCCCAAAGAATCAACTGTAGAGGAATGGGCGGAAACCCGGGGAGGTTATAGGCTACCGGCTTGGTTAGGGGGAGGGACCAAGACCCTGTGAATCTGCTGGGAGGGGGCGTGGTCTTTCGAGGGGGAGCCAAATGTTGCCGCAGTAATATTAAACAAGCCGCCTGCAGCAATATTATGGAGAGCTCTATATCCGATCTCCTGTAGCTGACCCCAGGAAGCGGACTGAAAGCCAGAGGCACGGTGCTGCCAAAGCTGTAAACTGCTGAGTTGTAAAGGATCATCCACTGGATTATATCATCAGCAGGAGAATGAAACAAAAAAAGTCAGTCAAGCACTTTAAATACCATGCATGTATGAAATATTCAGAAATTATTTTAGGGAAAAGGATAAAAGATAAGAACCAACTATTTATATACGGTTAAAGAAAAACTGATGGAATAGACCACCAAACAAAACAAAATGAGTGATTTTGATTTACAACAGATAAAATGTTGCGTAAAAAGCATTGACCCTCATGAATTTGATGCTGATTAAATAAAAATGCAGCCAAATGAGTGAAAAACTATCAGAATGAACACGTTTTAGTACAGATTTCCCTGAACTCGTTAACACACTTTGGTGGTGGCTAATTGGGGGCTGAAAGGCAATAATAATGACAAACCATCAAGTAGAGGGTGGGGTTTACAACTATGCGCAGCACTTGGAACTACGTGGCACAACTTTCTCTGTTGTATGACCATAAAAATGAATGTCAGCAAACTGAAACACCTCCATTCATCAAAGCAAACGTTTGGATTTGAAGTCCCACATAGGCAACATATCCCAAAAAATAAATAAATAAATTTAAAAAATCTAAATCCTAGACCATCCATCCTCTGGTAGGACAGTTGCTTCCTAAACCAATAGTGCAATAAAAGCTCCAAAAGGCCGGCAGTGTCTCCACAGCTCCAATATAAAAACACCTCTGCAGAGGAGATTATAGGTGAGTGAATCATAAACTGCGGATATATTCCAGTTGTTTTTAAATGACTGGACTGGGGGAGGAGGGGGGGACTTCAGATAACAAAAGCCCTACGCTACTTCCTTTTTGCAAGTGAAAAGAGGTGACGCTGTGCGCAGATTGACACGCCGCTCAGCTGCCCCCACCACCGTGGGAACTGGGTGTCTGTGAGCGTGTGTGTGGGGCTGTGGTGAGTGAGAGAAAGGTAGTAATACTAGTAATAGACAGATGAAATACACATAAACAAGAAGCAGCGTGCGTGAATATGTGAAGGGGTGGATAACTGATAGAAGCGAAGGGAGAAAGATAGTGAAACCACAGCAGGTAGAAGTCAGCCAACCTCGGGCCGTTTGCTCCGTTTGTCCGCCCAGACTGCTCTCATTTGTGTAACACTTTATAAACCACTCTCCGCTCTGATGGTTTGGCGGGTTTCACACTGTCCTCTTTTTCCCACACACAGATCTGTACATTTGGCGCATGTCTGTGGCTGCAACTGCCTGCAGGAGTGCGCGTATATGCCTCAGTGTGGGAGAAACTGCAAAATAGATCCTACAAATGAAGGTCATAACCCACTTTATTTAATCAAAACGATCATCATAAAGATAATGGAAAACATCCGCAGCAAGACATTAATGTATATGATTATATTTTACTGCTGGACCCCAGAGACTTATTGTCTATTAGTGGGAATTGTGCAAAAATAAGTGATCGGTGCCATGTAAGAACATAAATGGATGTATTAAGTGAAGGCTGAATGGAAGACCATCCAATAATAAAAAAGATGCATGTTTGAAGTATAAAAAAGCACTTTAATCAGTGTCACCCAATGCAGTATTTTTCATTTCATTCAAGCTTTATTAAGGACACATAAACTTGGTCCATAAGATAAAACAAAAACAGAACAAACTAAAAACAGTAACCATGGCCTAAACAGAACTTTTGGTGCTTTTCTTACTCCAAAATAATTTTCTTCACTTCATCATACATTAAATAAGCATCAAACAGAAGTTCCATAACTTTGCATCATAGCTGTACCATCTACACTTTTTGTTGTGTGATACAAGGAAGATAAAGACACACTGCTTAGAATTCTGAACAGACCTGATATGTTCTCCAGAATATAGATGACAGTGTCATTGTGTGTAATGTGGCTTTTTCTGAACCTGTGATTCACATGTTTTGAACACATTTATGCTGATGTGCAGGTGAAGTTGTGTGTATCACATGCTGACTATTTTTGTTTGTTCCTGTATATCAAGTCATACACAGCTGGGAAAGCTCTAGAACAAAGAGCGTGGCTTTGACTCATTCATAGAAATGTGGTGAATACCTAACTCAAGGACTTCATAAAGGCTACAGTAACAGATGGATGTGCCCGTCATACAGCTTTGATCTGAGCTTGTAGATCAGAAGCACATGCACATAACTATAGGATTTCTTAACAATTCAGTAAAACTGCCTTTTTGTTTTTTTTCTCTGTGGGGCTTAATGAATGGTGCAGAACATCTTCTGGAAAATCAGGAACATCTGTCCGCTATCAGAGCTTTTGGCTGCAGTATGTCTGGACACTTGGAAAACATTTGCACAGACCGCAGGAGCCAAAAGTTTCTCCGATTGGATGAGTTTCTCCCCCAAACTCTGTGGCATTTGCTCTCCTCTCTCTGCCCCCCCACCTCCTTGCTCTCGACTCTTGGGTAATGTGTGGGAAAAAGACAAATCCAGATACAGACGTTACGTGTGTTGTAGGTAGCCACGTTCGACACAGGATGAAATACTTTGCGGGCGGAAAAAGGCAAAAAAGCATTTCATACGTGCGTAAAAGCGCACAGCGAACATCACTCGCCTTTCTTTGGGAGTCAGTCTATTTCTGCTCTATTTATTCTAATTGGGCAGTCGTATCTCAGTTCTATTGCTATGAGTTTATAAACAAGACGTGTTTTTGTAGATAACATGCAGTGCACTGCTGTGTGGCTGCCTGCGCTCTGAATGGAGCACCGGACGGAGCACGGCAGCGCGGCGCTCTGGGCCGCGTTTTGGCGCCGAGACCCGGGGTAACTGGGGCCAGACAAACGGGAGGTGGGTGTCTCCTGTCCGGTCCCGTCCTGTCCGGGGGATGTGCACGGTTTGGGTCTAGTTAGATGAAGTCCCACACCGGTGTAAAAGCTGAGAGATGAGTGTGGAGTTTGAGTTAAGATGAGTTGGTGATATTAGTTATGTTGATCTCTACATTCATGAGAGAGAGAGAGAGAGAGAGAGAGAGAGAGAGAGAGAGAGAGAGAGAGGGGTGACGTCTAACAGGAGGGAGGGGCTTCTGAATCCAATTCATTCCGGGCACCACGTGTCCACAGAGCGTGGGAAAGAGGCGAGCTTTTCTTCCCAGCAAAGAAAGAGCAAGGATCAAATAACACGGTGCTGCAGCAGAAAGCTCGCGTTCTGCACAGAGACTACGACCACCCGGACAAGGACGGGACAAGACACACAGAGAGGGGCTTATTTGGGAGTTATACGCTGTCGACTTATTCGTAGCAATAAAAATACTTTTCCAGAGTAGAGTAATGTTACTGTAGATTTAATACGGGGTGGTTTCAAAAGCGCACGGGCACATGACAGGAATGTTTATCCTCCGAATACACGGAGCATCTTATGAAACCCATAGAAACCGTAACCTGTTTGTCCCAAAGGGTAGAAAGTAACTTATGCGTAAGAACATACAGAAATAAAAGAATGACTGATTCTTCATTTAGTGCTCTACCTCCCCATGTTTCAGAACACACTTTTATTTTGAAATGGAAGAGTGACTTCACTTTATTTGACAAATGAGAATTTTGGCAACCACATTTCTTATAAGATTTTGATTTATGGAGGTAACAACCAAAAAGACAAAAATAAATGAAATATAGGTTCTGTTATGAATCTGAAATTGTGATTAGATCGTCAATTTCCGTACAGTATAAATAACGTATGTGACACAAGTGTCAAGTAAAATGCACAATGTAATGAATATACAAAAAGCTCCAGTGTTTTCAGA
>JAPTYQ010000005.1:7832607-7853289 GCA_029814465.1 Ostorhinchus cyanosoma | reverse complement strand
ACTGTGGTATAATTGCACCTACAGTGTAATAACTAGTTTAGAATCAACTGGTTCCATGTCAGCCTGTTATGTTGTTTGCTGCCACAAAAACTGATGTAACCCTCAAAATCTTGACTTAAACCTACAATTTTGCTCACTCGGTGTTTTTGTACTGTGATCTTATTGCTGTGACTTCTCAGACAGTAAAACATTTGGTCTGCTGCCAAAAGGGCTCACTGGTTCATCATACGTGAGCGAGAAGTGTACTTTTAAAGCATGGCTGTGTGGAGGAGTTACCAGGCTACTTAAACAAGTCCCTATGTCCCTAACTCATGGTCATATGAACTCTAAAGCATTCAGCTATTTCTTTTTTTGTAGGTATTAGCTTTTGTTGATGAGTTCCTGCAGTGTGTGCAGCAGTGAATGAGCTCAGATGGTTTGCTATGTTGCAGTGCACGCTGAGTGTGGGAGAATGATTTATGATTTACTAAGCTGCAAAGACTGAAGATCACATTTCACTATCGCAAGGGAAACCATTATACCATGACCACTGACACAAAGACAGTCATACCAGCAGAATCTGCAAGAGGAAAACACAATTGTAAGGGCTAATTCTCACAACATTTTTCTTAAGTTACCTCCTTGATTTCATTGATGGGAGCAACATATAAAGGAAACTCTTGATGAAATAGGAGCAAGCATACATGCTGACTAATTTTAAACCTTTTAAAATTTCAAATTAAACTAACATTGACCTACTTTTTTTTTTTACATATGGTGTCAAGGTCAGGATACGTTTTCCCAAATGTTTCTTTATGTAAATGTAAAGAACTGTGTGTAATAATGCATCTTTACTGGTATAATATCTTTTCTGTGTGGTACTATTGTCATTCGGTGACCTAAGCCTTGCTATTACACTGCAAAGAATTTTGTCTCCCATAGGAGACTATTAAGAAGCAGAGGGCAATCACTCACAGCAGCACAGTCTGGCTCTGCAGCTACTGTGCTCTGCAAAACATGAGAAACTTCCTCTTTATGTGTGTATGTTTGAGAGGAAGGCATCAGTAAGTGGTTCCCTCTCCCTGAGCGGCAGGGGAAAGTAGACCCTCTCGAGTGCCTCTCGGCTTCCCCACCTCCCCCATGAGCCAATAATGCACTCAGACAGAGACACACACATTCATGCTAACACACATACACACTCAGACACACAGTGTGGTTTCTCCTCTGGAGGGGAACATAAACAGGGCTGTCTGTCTGCGAGCAGAGAGCTAGTTCTCATGACATCACCACCCAGCAGGAATGCTCTGCTCTGCCCCGTCAAAACCCCTACATTGGCCAGCAACTAGCGCACACATACGCAAAAACACATGTTGAAGGATTTATGTATATCCGCATTTCACAAGAAAATGTACCACATACACATCATACACCTAAGAGGCTTTTTGACTTATTTTATGGTCTGACTTTTTCTTACTTTGCACTTGTTTGTCATTTGTCACTGCTTGCAGACATCCTCTTCCTCTGTAACCCTTCTCTTATCTTTAGCACTCTTGTTTTTTTCCTAGTTCGGACTCATAATTTCTCATTCTCTCATATCTACAATGCCCTGGGCAGTCCACAGTGTCAGACCACACAGACCACAGAGACAGGGAATAAGCATAAAAAACAAATGAAGGAGACCTAAGTAGAACCAGCTGAATATAAATCATGGTATCTGCACACTTTCTGAAATAAATGTAATGCTTAAAATGACTTCAAGTAAGGAAATTTAATATGCTTTGCACTGCAGCTGTTCAGTGCTAGGTGCAATCACAGTCACCCTATATGTATCACCATTAAAAAGCAATAAGTTAGAAATATTTTTCCAAGTACATGATCCAGATTTTTTTTTTTTATTATCACTGTAATGTCACTTACTCATGGAAATTATCATGTTGTTTAAGACCACTCAGAAGAAAAAATAAGAATCTTGAAGCCATTACAATACCCTTACACTAGACCTACAGACACCCCAACAGAAAATAAAGCTATATCACCAATGAGAAACTGTATGTGTGTTTGTGTGTGTACGTTGTGTGTGGGTGTGGGAGACATGGGAAATTACGCACTACTTCATTGTATTGGTGTTTGGCGGAAAAGCCCTATTGAAGCTCTCCCTCCTTCCTTCTCACCTCTCTTCCTCCCTTACTAACTCTCTCCTCCTGTTTCCATCCCTCCATCACATCCTGCTTTATCTCCATCCTCCCAGTCATTTCTATCTACCTTCCCTATTTTTCTCACCCTCTGGCAACTCTCTCTCCAACACAATCTGTCACTATCATGCATTCTCATAATTTCTCTCCACTCTGTCCTTTCTGCTCTGTTTCTCTCAGGCTTTTGGGGAAGGGAGCAGGGGCAGGAAGCAGCTTGGCTCCCAGACAATGGAACACATCAAAAAGCAGCACCAGCCTCACCAACTTCACACACACACACAGAGCAAGACAAACAGGACATTCCAGCTGCCGGCTGCACCGGATTCCTCGCCTTGGCTAATCTGAAACGGAGAGTGAGACTGGGAGTGGAGTAGAGCAGGGAGGCAGGGTGAGAACGGTGGGTGAGGGAGAGGAGAGCAGGGGAGATGGGGAGAGTCAAACAGAGGGTAAGAAGGAGAAACTGATACAGAGATTAGGAAGAGAAAAAAAATGTGTTGGGGAACAGAAAAGGGGAAATTGGAGAGGGGATCACCAAAGATAAAACAGTGGAAAGATGTTTGCAAGAAGTGACAAAACTGTACAATAAAACACCAAATGCATGTACTCAACTCTTCAGCTATTCTGTTTCAGTTTTGATTTCTGTCTATGTCAAATAATGACTGACTTGGACACTGATATTCTGGACATGCAAACAGCATATTCCGTTTGCATATTCGAAATCCAGCTTTATTCTACATGAAACATTTTCAAAGGAAGATGTGGGATAAGCCTGTGGTCTTTAGGTTTTAGGAGCATATCAAGTTTTTGGCATATCTACAGCAGACTTGGAATATGCGCCCCAGCTGGGTTTTTTCTGTAGTTTGCAACATACTATGAATTCTGTGCATTGACCACAAACAACCAGCCAAGAGTATGCAAGGCTGGGGTGGAGATATATGCCCAAAAGAAAATCCACATTTTTGATGGGAAGTACATCTACTTTTAAACATCACGAAAGACTTGGATATCAACAGATGTGGAAATATGGCTATGCCAAGATTTTCAAGAAGGTGGGTGAAGGAAAGAATGGAAGAGGCTGTGTTTGTATGGTTGAATCAGTCCACCACTAGTGGAACACAAGGAAGCCAGAGCAGCTCCATCTAATCCACTTTTCCATGCGTTTACGTTTTAACCAACATGTTGCTGAATAACTGATTTACATGTGGTTGCATGTAAAAGGCATATAAGGTTGTTGAGCTGAATCACTATCTGATGTAGATGTCTTATGGTGCCAGTGACACCATCAAGTACATCAAGAAAGTACTTGACATGCTGGGTGAGTTAAAAATGGACGTAGGGTGGCATCTTAATATTCCCAATAAGAAGTACAGTTTATCATTATGGATAGGAAAGCTGTTTTTGTCCTCAGTATACCTTACACAACTTTGAACTTTTACTTTGAAAGAAACCTGCTGGACTTATAGGGTGGTTATGTCAAAAGGAAGGACAATATTGCCACGGCATTGATTCTTAGATTTATGATGAAATCTGCCACAAAAGAAGAAATTATGTACAAACTACCCAACCTCTCTAAGCTTTAAGATGAACCTCAGAAACCTCGAGGAAACTGTGTGTATGTTACAACACACATGCATACACACAGCAGAAGCATGCAGACACACATCAAGTGTGCACGCACATGCACAGGTGTCACTTCATTGCTATGCTATCCTGGGGCCAAAATGACTGTGGGAAAAGTGAGCAGGCATGCTTTCTTTTAAACCAGATGCCTGGAGAGTGATGGCTCAACTTTATCCTTATCTAACTGACTTTTTGTGTCTGTATCTGCTATTGTGTTTGCTCAGACAGTCATGGGAATTGACTACAAAATGAGTCACGGACATATGGACACAATAATCTTTATATTTTACAAATGTGGAAAAGTTCTTAGGATAATCAATACGGTAAATAATAGTTAAGAGTGAACAGTTATGTGATGCAGTTTTAATGTAGTTCTTAATATATGGCAGCAAATGATGCACATCTACATTTGGTCTGTTTTTATTCTGTTTTGTAGATCTTGGCTGATAATTATTGTGTATTTACATGTAATATCAATAGTTATATGTTCTATTACACTACATATGGTCATACATATAAATATCTCTTTATACTGAGAATAAATTAAGACTGACATTTTCCTTGTCATATGATGCAATAAGGGTGTTTGATTTATTTCTGCTGTCAATTCCAGTTTAGCAAACGGGTATTCCGTTGCTGATGAATAAAGATTAATTCCACTCCTCAATCCAGAAAAGAAGTCATTTCCCAGTAAATAACTTTACAGAGTACTGATGTTTTCAGTCACATCTTACTTGCTCACTCATTCATACCTTTGGAGTGACAAAACTATCACAATGGCCTTTCCTGATTGGCCTCCTCAGCATACAGACACAGCGACAGCATGTCGCCCTCAAGACAAAAAAACAGACAAAGAAGATGTACAAGCAAACGGCCCATCAGTCACTCATAACTGCATAACTTCTACCGCTGACTATCTACATGTGACCACACTATAAAGTGTGAGAGTTTTGAGTGACCTGTGTTAGGTTCGGGCAGCAGCTTTTGTGTGTACATTCACTTTCAGCACTTTCTCAAGCCATATTTGTATGTGTGTAACAGGAGCTGCGAAACACTCGCCACACACAGTGGGAAATATTTGGGATGGTTTTCCTAGGAATGTCTTGGCGTGCCTATGGAATGCCCCCTCCCCATCATCTCCTCCTCCCTTCTCTCGTTGTCACTCCCTGTCGTCTCTGTGGAGGGGAGAGAGTGGGAAAACGGCGGGACACACAAATTCGACCCCTGTTTTGTCACCACATTGAACAGCATAATCACAGAGACGGCACACAAATGCAGACAGAGCCACAAACTTCGAACACACTTGAAAACACAAAGAAGATTCACACAGATTCTGTGAAAAAGTCACAATGCATGTTTTGGTTTCACAGTTTGTGTGCTACCAGAGTGGGACACTGCATATTTGTGGTTTTCAAGAAGACCTATTTGCGTGTGTGTTGACACATAACAGGAAAAAATACTATTGCAAGGGAAAGGAAAGGAGAGGAAAAGTGAATTAGTTGTTCAAATGTATTTTCCTTCACAGGAAGAAAGTAAATGAGAACGATTATAAAGCATGTTTACAAAAAACTATTGAACTTAACTGCATACAATTTTTAAAAAATATTTTAGGAAAAAAGAAAAAATACAAAATATTGCCGCTAATTATTCTATGCAGTAATATTTGAGTGAAAATGAAGTCTTCCTCAAGGTTATTTTATTTTTACATTACGCTATTGTAATTTACCAATGGACAAGCTCTAAATATTCATTCCATCACTGGTGAGAATATAAAGGCAAGTATTGTCTGTTTTCAACTACATTTTAACACATACACACATTCTAAATACGACAAACCCTCTTTCACTCAGGCACTCACACATGCACAAATATACACACAGCCAGTGAAGGGTAACTTTAAACGTGTCTCAACCTCTCACATTCCTCCTGGTTCTCAGCCCGCGGCTTTCTTTGTAGATCAAAGCTCAGACAACAAGTCTTTCTATCGCCTCGCCCTCCTCCACCGCTCCTCTTCCTTCAATGCCACCTTTCTCAGACACTCTCTCTTCCTAACTCTGCAAACACTTATCTCACTGATGCAGACGCTGATTATTTCTGATTTTGTCACTCACAGCCCTCCAAATTTAATGTCTCTCTCCTCAGCACAGACTTATTTATTTATTCATTTACATTTGCTTTCACTGCCGTTCCTTTTCTCTCTTGCTCTATGTTTCTTTACATCCCTGCCATCACCTCTGTCCTCACTTCTCTCCCCTCCCTCCCTCTCTCCCTCCTGTTTTCCTCTCCCCTAACCCCCCATCTCTCCCACCCCTCCCTCTCACGGTGTGGCAGTTCCTGTTGCTCTTGTTTTCACTTCCCCAGTAGTCTGGTGCGTGGGAACCAGCGTTTCTGCTGCAATAGTGTCTAACACTGAGTCTGTGTGTATGTGTATATATATATATATATATGTCCGTTATTCTTCTATCCTGGTGGGGACTTGAATGCACACTGGCCCAAGGGGACTCATATCAATGTGGGGACAAAAAATTAAAGTTGTCAGGGGTAGAGTGCATTTTCTGAAGGTTACAGCATCATTTTAGGGTTAAATGTAAATGAGGTTAGGGTTAGGGGCTATGGCTGTCAATGCGTATTCTTACCCAGACAGTGAAACAAACTTGCATGTGTGTGTAGGTTTGTGTGTAAAGAAGTTAAGGTGTGTGTGCGATTGTATCAGTATGCTTGTCAGCTTTGGCTTTTGAATGTGTGTGCGTATCACTGTATGTGTCAGTGTGTGTGTGTTTGGTTGGTTTGAAGTCTATCTTTCAGACAATCTCTGCTATCTCAACATGTCTATAAAAGGCCAGTATGGGACATCTGATGGAACTGTGCAACTGAACGGAAGTGTGTGCGTTTGTATGTGTCATTGTGTGTGTGTGTGTGTGTGTGTGTGCGTGTGTGTACGGAAAGTATAGTCACAGCAGGCATTCGTGGCAGGGATAGGATATAGCTGAATAAGGAAACTGCAATGGACCAATTGCCAACTCCACCCTCTAACCAAACCCCCTGCAGGAATCCACAGATGAAATTTAGACATGGTTTAATACTGTGACAGATGTTGACAAGTTGACACAGTTACCTTGATCTTTATACAAATGCAGGGAGATTTTCATATTAACATAATATCAAATGACAAAACAATCTCATTATTCAGAATATAATACTGTAGATAGTCTTTTGTCATGTGTGACCTTGAACTGTGAAGATTTGACTTATTAAAGAAGGTGAATAATTAGGAAAACCGAAACGATTATACTGTTGTTGGACAGAATTTACTGTCTGTGAAGGACATGAAAATCACCCATATCCCACCAAATATTGATTTCTGGACTGATGAGGTTTCTTTGTATAACTTAACACCTGAAAACTCACTATTTTCTGGAAATATCTTCTTTAAATGACATCTTTTTTTAAGTTTCAAATTGCAAAGTAAGGTTTCAGTAGTTTAGCAGACACAATAAAACTTAATTTTACTCAAATATATACTTTTACATAGCAAAGACAATAATATCGTTAATATTTTCTTGAGCTGAACAGCTGTAATACCCTTGATAAGGTAATGGCATTGTTGGCACTATTTTACATTTACATTGCAATTTTTTCTCAAAGAAATACAACCAATGGAACAATATAGCACAAGTTCTCTACATTGATCTGTGCAAGGCCCTGTAATCGTATTATCAGCTTGTGTAATTATATATTTGCAAATGCCTGAAATTTAAAATCCCACATTTAGGATGACTTAAGTTGATCTAAATGCAGAAAAGGAGGAAAAATAAACACAACCTCTGTTACACTGTACTTTGGATTGAGTGACACTGATTAGTGATGTGCACTGTGCAAAACATGCTAAATTAACTTTTTTTTTAATACTAGTTGACGTTTGTATGTGTGTATTTTTTTTCCATGTTCATTGTTAGTCAAATTGAAATCACAGTGTGATTTTTCCACCAAATAATGCAGTCCTAAATTATATACATTTCTTCTGAAAACTTACATCTACAACTAATCAGTTTTGTAGTACCAACTATTATGGAATACTAAGGTCAATGGTCAATTGGTAATTACAGCTGTCAATCATGTATGTAACTTTCTACCTGTCTGAAAATCCCTGATTAGCCAAACTCTGAATGCCACAGCGCAGATTTTCTACAGATTTTCTTCTATGCTAAAAGGTAATAAAGGATTGTTAACCCTGTGCCACTAAAAAACTATCAAGCACTGTAGCTTTAATGACATTTAAATGAAAAAAGACATTTCCATATTTTTCTGTGTTCGTCATCATGGGTCAAGAATTCAGACAAGGACACGCATACATATGAGGCCCTTCTCCATCTCTCTTCCCCTCTTGGGGTCTCCCTGGTGGAGACACATTCCTAAGCTTCTAAAATCTGTGTGGCCTATTGATATACAGACACAAACATTAACCCTTTCTTTGCACAATCTTCACACATGTACACAAGCTTGTTGTTAATCTCCTCTCCCCTGTCTTTTTTTTTTTTTACTTCTCTTTCCTCATGACATTCACCAGCGAGCATGAGGTAGAGCCACAGAGAGACAAAGAGGGAGAAACTAACCCATCCATTGCTAATCAGAGAGCTTTACAATCAGATAACAAAGGGGTTAACTTCGCCTGGGTGGGCCATAGAGCAGCCCCGAGGTAAAACTCTTTCTCTCTAAAACCCACTCATACACAAATCAGGTATCCTTACATTTAGTATTAATTAGTATTTTCCTTTGACTGTAACAAAGGAGTTTTTAACAGTCAAAATGAACTGGCAACCCACAGTTACAGTTTCCTACAGTCGTAATGACACATAATGCATGAATACAGGCTATATATTTTGATTCTGCTGATATTTAATATCCTTTTGTCAAATAATAACACTGGAAAAACCAAAACCAGCCATGAATTGATCCTGCAGACAAGTATGGCCTGTTCCTGTGTGCCATATAAACCTTGAGGAAGTTATAGCTTTTAGTGGGAAACACTAAATTATTTTAGGGTTCACATTTGGCCCTCCACTGACAATATTAAATCAAAGTCACCCTTTGAAACAGACTCAGGAGTGACCAATAAACATTTTAAGAGTAACTACCATTTGGCCACTAGTTATTTGAGCTACTAGTCATCAGGATGTTCTCTGTGGATGTGTGTGTGTTTGGAACATTATTCTAAGAAAATAGGAGGTAGATTCAAGGTGGCCCAACTTTTAACATTTTGGGTCTTAGACAAACATAGCTCAGTTCTTGCCACATTTGAGGCCCCCTGCTAGGAGCAGCCCAGAACACCCAAGTTTAGAAGCTGCCCTACAGAGATATCCCTCCACTGCCACACACAAACACAAACAAGCTGTCGTAACACACACAGGTTTCCCTAAACAGCCACCCATGGAGAGATCCACAGGTCAGGGACTGTAAATTCTACAGTGACTGAAGTCTGACAAACATCTTTTCCAGACTTCAGGACTACAGGAGGACGCAGATGAATGTAGTGCAGGACACAATGGAGAAGGTCCTGTAAATGCAGAAACAATGTCACTGTGGTGTTCATGCTGATGTTTGTGCCCAAATGCCACCTTTTACTCCTGGCAATGCATTCAGTTTGGCGGGCAGAGTCTGGGCTCTATCAAGATGTTTGAGTCACACCAGTGCTCTGCAAAGGCAGTCCCAACTATGTAGAGGGTATTGGAGAAATCTGGCCATGTGTACACGTTACAAGGTTTCTGCTTGTCTATTAATATGAGTATGAGAAAGTATTTCAGGTACTTTCGGTTCCGATGTGACAGCACTGGGGTAGTAGAGTATTAGGATTTATGCTGATCAGCACAGCTCTACAACCAAAGACAATTCATGGATCTGATCCAAACTGTTATGGGTTGGTCTTTGGCTGATGCTGTACCCTTCTGCCAACTTGCACGGATATCAACTTTGTAGGTTTTGTGTAATCCTGTTCAGAAGCAAACTAATAAACAAACACACAAACAGTAATGAAAACAAGCTTCTAGGTGGGGTTAACAAATCAACAATCAGATAAAGCTGATAAGAGTTAGTTCTTTGGCAAACAATAACTAATCCAAGCTTACAACATAAAAGCTTACTGCTGCTGTTAAACTTGAGTAACTCCTCACTAGTTCATAATATATTGCTTAATGGTAATCAGGTTATTAAAGTGTTACTGTGATCACTAGTCAGATTGCAATCACTCACTCTAGTTTGTCTGTCCCTTTAAGAATACAGACACTTTACATCCCCAAAGTCATATTTCAGTATTTCACAGCTCCAGACATCACATTTTCTCACATTGGCCTTCCAGTTCGCCTACCGGCCAAACCACTCCACTTTTCTCACAGACAGACCACAGTCAGTGTGTGCCGGCAAAAACACCTCCAGTGTCATTTCCCTCAGCACGGGCTCTCCCCAGGGCTTGCGTCCTCAGCCCCTTTGCTGTTCACTCTGCTGACACATCACTGTGTTCGAAAGTCTGCCACTAATCATATTGTGAAGTTTACTGACGTCACAACAGTGGTAGGCTTCATCAGAGACAACCGGGCCTACAAAGAGGAGGTGCAGCAGCTGGTGAGATGATGTGAAGTCAACAACCGGATCCTGAACATCAACAAGACCAAAGAGATCATCGTGGACTTCAGGAAGATCCAGCCCAGCCACGCCCCTCTCCTCATCAACAACACAGCCGTGGAGGTGGTCAGCAGCACCAAGTTTCTACTGGTGCACAACACAAATGACCTCACTTGGTCAGTGAACACTGTTTCTCAGGTTAAGAGGGCACAGCAGCGCCTGCTATTCCTGAGACGGATGAGGAGAGCCCACCTGCCCCCGCCCATCCTCACTGCATTCTACACGAGTACTGTATAGAGCATCCTCACCAACTGCATTTCTGTGTGGTGCGGAAGATGTACTGCTGCTAACTGGAGGAATGTGAAGAGAGTGGTGAAGACGGCTGACAAAATCATTGGGAGCTCCCTTCCTTCAGTGCAGGACATTAGTCCTCAGTACTATGCGTCCTGGGCCAGAAACATCATGAAGGACACCTCACAGCCCCACCATGGAGTTTTTTCATTTCTGCCCTCCGGAAGAAGGTTCCATAGCATCTGGTGCAGAACCTCTAGGCTCTGTAATAGTTTTTTCCCCCAGGTCATCAGGCTTTTAAAGCTATAGTCTGCAACAATACTATTGCACAACTGGCACTTTTAACCCGTATTTTATTACATTTTGCACTGTACTTTGCACTGTTTTTTGCATTTTGCACGGCCTATATTCCACTGTGCATATATTTGACATATTTTGCATATTTTACATTTATTCTATACTTTTATTTTGTTATATTTATACTAGACTGGAGCGAGTAAATGCAACGATATTTCGTTCTGTACATGTATATCTGAATGACAATAAAGTCTGTCTAAGTCTAAGTTCTCACAGAACTAAAAGAAAGGCTTTCTTTTAAAAGTAGCTTTTTACATTTTATTAACCTCTTCCCCTTTCACTCCCTGTTACACAATATACCACAGTCACCACAAGCTTGGTTCTCATAATTCAGCAGTGTTTTATAGCCACAGAAATATTGCCTGAGCATTGATGTCGTTTCTTTTCACTGATACAGGGACTCAAGACGTTTCCTCTTTCTCACTGAACGTTTTATGTATGTAATTGTCCTTCATTCCACATTTACCATTCATTGTGAGTCCAATTGTCTCTCATTCCCTTGCTTTCAAAAGTGATTTTCAGCCTATTTTGCTTTATGAGCTCATAATTTAATGAGCTCATAACCATCACTGTTGTTGTGATTTATTTAGATGTCAACAATCCTTTTGTTTTGAACACTTCAATTCTATGGGTTATCACCATTTGATCCTCATTTCTGTATCATATTTATTAGGAGTGGGAATCACCGAGTATGTCATAGTACAACACTATTACAATAAGCTGGTTATAATAATAATAATAATGGTATCACGATGGAGTAATTGTGCATTATCTGATACAGAGCAATATAATTATTTATGATGCATGTTTGCATAAGTGAAGAAGAAAAAAGATCCCTAAAAATGCAAAAATCAAGAATTAAGTATTTATTCACTGCACTATAGTGTCCATTTCATGGAGTTTTACAGCAGATAATTTGACTTACTACAGGAGAGGAAAAAAAGATTATTTAAAATTTATCTGTTTGATCTGTTCTATCTTGGTGTCCCAGAAAGCCGGCCCACATGAACCTAAACCCCAGAAATGATGCAAATGTAATGAAGCATTTATGAAGTAGCATAATTACACCTGTTCATTTTCTGCCATAACAAGTCAAAATGTCATCTGGAAAAACATATTTGGAGCTTGAGATGTAACTATGTGAAAAGTGAGTTTCAATGTGTGCCTTTTTAATACAAAGAAAGTTGTGACACTGGTAAATCAGATTGACTGGAAACTTCATTTAGAGATCCTTTATGAATTTTATGCCAGTGCATCAATTAGGTCTCGCAAGGGTAAATAGAATGATTTACTGTCATATCAGTATTTTGTCTGATCCTTAATAATAATCAGTACAAATATGGTAATCGTGGTGTGTATGTAAAATTGTATTCTTTACCCAAGTTTACAAAAGCACAGTACAAGGATGAGTTTAATCAGACACACAAACATACCTGACAGCGGCTGAATATGTCACTGGGAGTGGGCTGGACATTGAAGTGTTTGAGGACTCGAATTGCCTGGTCCCTGGCCTTTTCTGAACAGTCCAGAGAGAGACAGCGACCTTCACCCACCTGGGACCGCAACTGCATGGAGACACACAGAAACACTGTGTTCACACAAGGAATCACTGGATAGACTCATGATTATAGACCTGATCATTATTTTATAGTAAGTATGACTTACACTTTGGAATGGCTGTCCACATGTGAGTATGACACGGCCTTCAGTTTGTGCCAACTAACACACAAGATCACAACAAAATACGAAGTTAACAGTATATGTAGTAAATCTTCTGTGTTTGTCTTTGGCAAAGACTAACTCACTTTTGCTGCTTCTCTGTGATCATCGGTGTTCTCCAACATGACCACATCAACTCCTAAACACCGCAGGTACCTGCCGAGTCCCTGCAGCATATTGTCACAAACCACCCGCAACTGTTGTGGGGGTAGAGGGGGGGAGTCTTCACGGGGCTTTTCACCACACAGGAGCCTTTTCTCTATGTCAGAGCAAGAGGGACTGACCCTTTGAGCTCCCTGACATTCCTAAATGGAGAGAGACAATAATGTGATACTTAACTGATCCCCACAGGGGGATTTTCTTTTCACTTGCACCACGGTGAAGGGAGGTCAAAGCACAGGGTGAGCTATACAACTGCACCCCTGGAGCTCAAAGGCAGTGCTGTAGAGTCTTGGTCAAACACATATCATCCCTCCCTACAGGTCAGATCATCAAATGTTCATGAATTTCACTCACAAGCTTAGTTTTTCACGGAAGTATGACTGTTAAAGTATCTGACCTAAATTCCTTTTAAAAGAAAGGACTGTCATTAATTTATGACAACAGGATGTTATATATAAATATATAAAATGTTCCTAGTAGATACGTTATTCAGCAGCCGTTGCTTTTTATTAAGAAAGCAATCGATGGTTAAGATACAATACTGTTGTTGATCGCTCATATTGTTGTTGTTTAATCTAATAAAATACAACAAAAGAGCCACAATTGCTGAACTTGTCTGAACCCTCTTTTGTTGGTACATCTATTTGGAAAATAATAGTCTGTAGGAAAAAGAATACAAAATAACGTTATAGGGCACATGACAACAGCAATGCAGGATCTTCCTTTTTTTGTGAAAACAAAATATTACTCATCTGAATGTGTTAATTTTCTATTTACTGACCTTGTGAAATACTTATTTGCTCAAAACGACATTCAATCAGACTAAATAATCACCAGTCTATTTATCCCAAAATGCTAGCTGAATTAATGGGTATGTAATTTAATCTCTAGGGAAAAAAATCTCATGCACACTGTCTTCTTTCTTGCAGATAAGTCTTTATGTAAGAAAAAAAACTAAATTAAAGAAATATTTTAGTTTTAAGATTTGCTTAAAGTAGTGAATAAATTCTTTGTTCTTCATGTTTTATCCCATTTATCCTCTCTATCTGAGGCACTACATGTATTGTCTTATGTCACTTAGCCCTAAAAGAAATGTGAATTTATCTATTCAATACCTCAAAAATATTTTATGCAAGTAGCAACTTCATAAAAATAGGTTAAACATCATCAGTTACAGAAATAGCAGTTAACTCCTGACCTTTTTGCTGCGGGCCTGTTTGATTTCATTGGCCTGTTTATTCTTCTGTTTCTTGTCTTTGCCCTTTTCTGATTGGCTTGGTGAGATGCTCCGCAGGTCAGCTGGAAGCCCGAAGGACGCTGGGGTCCTGCTAAGGGTAGCGTACACATCTAACAAGCAGTAGGCATCAGCCACTAGAAGGAAGTGCACAAGCAAGAGAAAGAGAGTAACAGGAAGAGTGATTATGTTAGTTTGCACAATATGAGCAAAATGATCGGTTATGAATGGATATATTCTGTACTGAAAAGCGCAAAGACCATCTGTCTTTCAGTCATTGTGTTTCTGTGCATGCATAATAGCTCACCTGCATATCTAATTTGGCTGATGCGGAGAGGCCGTTTCTCCCAGTTGGACATCTGCTCCGTCTTGTCCAGAGGCCTTCCAAGGACCTGCTGTACCAGCAGGCTAAGGCCTTTCTCTCCAGAGTTCTCTCCAACCAGCACCTCTGAAGGACCATTACGAGTCCTGTTGGACTTTCCTCGCTGGATCTGTACAATACATTATGATCAATGCACAGATCACAAAAAGTATAGTCCAATTTCTGGCATCCCACTTTTAAATATTGTTTTAACTTACTACTAAGATGTTCAAGTTGCAAACTCAAAGAATTTTATGAATTGTAATTACTCTAGGATTTGGGACAGTCTGAAGCCCCAGATGAGCAGTCCCTCTCATTTTAAACAACACAACATCGTATTAATAAAAATGTTTACCATCTCCGGCAACATGTGGCCACCTCATCAATCTCGTTAATTACTAACCAGAGTTACCAGTTACTCATTCCTCCAGCGCAATTTGACATCAGCTCTTAGGCTAACTGTTGGCCTACATGACCAAACTAGGACTGGATGAAGCTGTGGACTGCATTCACTAGAACCACACAAAATTATTTACCTTGGCTTTCTAAAACCTACTATCTAGTCATCAGAAACTGATGCTTGTCAAGCTCAACTTAAAACTGGGACCTGAAGATCATTTAATAATTGTTTTGCAAAATCCCTTTTATATTACCCAGTTTCTTAAAATAAATAGATATCATATATTTCTTTATATGACTTCATATTCTTTGCTTTTTTCCTAATTATTAGACCACCTGATAGATTTTTAAGAACCCAGTTCTGTCATCTTAAATGATGTTTAACATTACCTTTTGGTGTATATTCAGAAGATCTAACACCCCTTCCATCTTAAGCGGCTCCTCTAAAAACTGGTGCCAGGTGGCCAAGAGACACTTGAGATCCCCTGCCATACCATAACCTGGGAGGGGAGCGACAAGCACAAACCATCTGTACAGAAGATTTACTCAGATGAATTTGATTAGCCTGTCTTGAATCTGCCACCTACCTAATTTAAGGAGATTTGGTTCAGAAAACAGGCTCCTGATGAAACTGACAGTATCTGGGTGTTGACAGAATCCTTTTGCACAGATGTCTAATAAGAAAACGTGATCAGACACTGCCAGCTGTATCAAGGCAACTTGCTCAGATGACATACAACCAAATGTTGGCTGCCACTCCATGTCAACTCCCACTATACCACCTTCCTAGAAAAGGAACATAAGAATGAAGGAAAACAGCATCATCATACAACGTTATGAATTACAGAAAGATTTCCCACAAAAAAGTTGGTTGAAACTAAGGACATATAAACTTTTTGACTGTACCTTCAGCACGATGTCCCGACATTTTTGTAGAGCCTCTGGTGTGTCCACAAAGTGAACCTTATCTTGGGAGAGTGGAACCTGGTAGAACTTCTGAAGATGAGATTCTGGTGGCATCCACCCTTCAGTTAGTGATGAATTACTTGGTTGTACTTGTCTGAGCAAGGAAGATAAATGTTGTAAATTTTAAGGTCATCTCATGGAGCAAGAGGGTGAAAAACAAAACAACATTAATAGAAAATTAAAAGTTAGAGAAGTTACATTAGAGAAATAAGATGGAAAAAATTTTATTAATCATATGTCCCTGAGCATGAGGTCTCAAATATTAGAAAAATTGTGTCAAACCACACAGCCAATGTTAATATTGAAACACATTCTGTACATAGTTTCTAAGAGGACATAAGGGGAGCAGACATGAGTAAAAATGTAAAAAAAAAAATAAAACAAAAAACAACAACCCAAAAAAACAGATAACTTACAGTAAAGTGACACAATGTGTGAGTAAGGGGATGTGGTAAAAGATTCCATTTATAAATAAAATGTTCTTTTTAGTATAAAGGGCCTGTGGAAACCACATGTAGCATAGCAGAATATATTTCTGCATATTTTGGTGAACTTACCGCAGATGAAGTGGTAGACTTTCCTGAGTTTCCCATACTCCACAGGGAAGTCGATATCTGGGGACGTCGTACCTCAGTGACCACTGAGCGGCTTTCTGAAGGCAACTGTACCTCACTAACAGCTCCACCAACTGGATTTGCAGTTCCTTGTCATCTCCTACTACATACTACACAAACACAAGACGAACATGTTCTTAAACATAACACATTCAGTAAACATTCTTTAATTAAGACTTAACATTAAGCAAAACATACCTGCACATGATCACACCAATTCTCCTCTGTCATGCTTTTCTGAAAGAAAAAAATTATTACTCATCAGGTATCAGACAGTCGAGTTCCTGGAGCTTTGTTTCAATATTTCTGTCGAAGGGTTGTTACTCTGTAATAGTACTAAGATTGTGCTGGTTCTCAATTCACAGCACACTACACAGAATTTTGTCATTGCTCTAAATTTAAAATCCTTGTCTTTAACATTTGCATGCACAGGGGATGAGGTTTTTTATTCTTATTTTGCTGTATTTCTTTAATCCCATAGATCAAGTGTTCAAAGTCAGTGGGTGAATAGAATCAATATTATAAAAGAATATTAACAAATAAGACATATTCTTAATATTACTAATTAATTATACTATTATTATAAGAATATTTAGGGTAACATATCAAAAAACTAAATCCATCTTGCAATTATGAGATTAGGTTCATACTATTTAAACATAAAACACAGAATTTTAACAATTGTAATTTAAAGCATTTTGTAGTTAATTTCAGATACCAAGGAATGCTCAAAGGTTTTCATGAGACTGTACTTGAGCGTCTCTGCTGTATCATAACTAATCACATTATTCCACGTACATCACATAAGACAACATGTGTACTCCTCCTTCACCCCCATTTTAAAAACTGTCAAGAAAACTACTCCGTTGGAATTAGAAGCTGTACATAGGTACGATGAATCCCTTAAAAGCCCCATTTGAATAGATCTTTGCAGACACACCATTTTAGTTCATTTACAGTATAATCTTGAAAATTAAAATGAAATCAAAAACGCTCAGTAGTCACATAGTTCAAATAATAATAAGAAGAAATATTACAACACCCCCATCTAAGGGATCTATTATGGGGATTCATAAATTTACTTCAGTTTTGGCCATTAGTGGATGGGGTGGGATGGGAGCCTCCAAAAATCCAACATAAATGTCAAATCTTTAAGCTTTGGATAGAAACATAACTTTGGAATTGTGATGTTCAAGAGATTAGGAGTAAAATATTTCCCATGTGGTGAGAAATAAACATTATTTGTCAGTAGTGTGGAACTCTATATAATGTAACAAACCAATTATGATTTTAAAGTTACATTAGCAACATTAGGAGAGTTTGGTTTAATGCTACTATGGAGACGGAGAAATTTGAAGAGTGAACTAGGTGAAACTAACAGAGAGAATAATTTGTTTTACTGTCTTGTTTACAAGAAATGAGGACAAATAATTAGATTTTTAGTGAAATGTCTTCATTTAGGTTTATTTCTTATAGTTTATGATTATGAAAAACTTAAGATGTGTCTCTGTAACTTAGAGAACAGAATATTTTAAAGACCAAACTGTAAATGAAAAAGGAATTTTTTGGATGAATTGTAATGAAATATGACCACTGGCAAACTGATGATCATTATGGACTTATGACCCAAATAAAAACCACTCAAACAAAAATGACTCAGTGATAGACAAATATAACAAACAATTGAGTCACCCATAATAAAAGCAAAATATCAAGTGTTTAAGGTATACACACACACACACACGCGCACACACACACACACACACACACACACACATCACAACTATCAATTTGCACTAACCATACCTCCACAAAATGCTTGTATATAAGGAAGCGCAGAGAGTCCAGCCTTCTCTTATGAACAGCGTTTGGGCACAGTCCTAGGTACAGAGGAAACATATCAGAAATGCCTTTGTAAGTAACACAGCTTAATACATGTACGCAAACACACCTTGATCAATGCTGAATTTCTCCACAAGTCTTAGGACATGTTTGGTGAGCATCTTTGGCTGGATCTGTCCCATCGAGTGCCTGGATAAAGAGAGGCAGGTGACCTGCCTGTGGAAAAACAGACAAACACAAATGATATAGTACACACTCGATGCCTATGTGTGTAGGTCTCCACATTCACTCATCCTCCATACTTGCTTATCTCCTCCACACTGAAGTTGGGGTGGCACCAGGAGTCAAGCAGTGTGACCAGTTGTTGTTCGAGATGATGATGGCCTGAGACATAAGACTCCACCAAAGGCAACTTATCCTGCAGGATGAGTGGTACACAAATCTGCACAGGAAAGTTGGAAACAGCAATGTTGAAAGTTGATTAGAGAGTCTTAGACATGCTTATATCTTCATGCTTTATCAATAACCATAAACAAATGTCTTACTGAGATCTAAAACGAAAATGTTAGCCTCACCTCCTCCATATTCAGTTCATTCTGTAAATTCAGTTTTGTGCCAAGAATTGCTGCCTGTGGAAAAGAGAAAGATTATTTAGCATTTCTAGGAACAGAAGTCTTCTGTACCAGCACTACCACTATAAATATTGTTAAAATCAAGAGAGACTCACTTCTTTATAACACTTAAGTGCCTGCAACCTTGCAATTTGGAGTTGTAGTATGGATGAATCCAAGGTACACAGTTGGTAGATGCTGATGAGACTGTCCATAAAGCTGGGCTGGGTATCTGTTAATAAGCTCAATGCCCTCCGCTGGAGCACCAGTGCTTGTTGGTCCGATAGTGAACTCAGGGTCACCTGGTAATGACAAATAAATTACAGCCAACATATGCAAACATGTATTTTTTGTAATAAAAGGATATCAGCAAGTTAAATTTAAAACTTTACAACTGGTACAAATGTAATTTTATCTACTTATTAGTGTTTGTGTTGCACATTTGGTGATGCCCCTGTCCAGTGATTTTATGTTTTTCTCACTACCCATACAACTCTGATGACTAATACCATATTGTAGGACAGCAGCTGGGTATGCTCTGGTAATAATTCACGGTAGGTAGCACAGTTAGCATCCGTGGTTACAGGTCAGGTAAATCTCAGTGAAGAAATTTTCCTGCAATGATTTCTGTGCGATTCAACAGACAATTTTGTGTTTATGGTAAAAAAGGTATATAATATGCAGTACTAGAACAGGTGGATATGCTGCAGTGACTCTCCATATTCTATTATATATCATAATCTTTGTATTACCATAGTTTCCAAATATACTGAAGGCATTTTCTTCATTTCTTAGTAATTTCTGAAATGTGTAGTGCCAGCAAATAGGTGTAAGAGTATGTATCAATTATCCACAGGAAGATGCAGACTGGACTGATAGATCAGCTCCATTAGTGCATGTCTGAAACTGCCAGCACTGTTGAAATAATAAAGTCACGTGTATTTAATCTACCTGAGGATGTGCCTTCATCCATGTATGGAATTCCATGAGGATGTGATGGCCAAGGGTGTGGCCTCGACCTTTCTGTTTGCCTGGACAGCCCTCCAAGATTGTTAGTATGGCCTCCAGGGGCTCAGGGAGCTTTGAAAATCCCTGGAGGGCTGCCAAATGTAGCTGTGGGGGGCAGAGGGAGGAGGGAGTTTAAAGAACATTTACTTAAATGTAACAGAAGAAGAGTTACTATGTAAAATATAAAAGCTTTGTTTTCCTTTTCATTTTGTTTTTGAGGTAGATATAGTATTACAGAACAATTTTGAATGCTCTCACATCAAATATTGGTTATTTCTAAGTAGAATTAAGATTAAGCTCTTGCAATTTTGGTACATTTTTGTAACTCATTTCACGATAGCTGGCCATAACAAACAGCACACTTCCCGCTCCCTGCAGGCACTGGATTCTGACACATTTTGGATCCCAGCTTAAGAATGCAAACTCTGGCATTAGAAACTTCCTACACAAGAAAATAATATCTGTGTGAGAATGCCTTTGCGCAGTGTCTTAATTTGCAAAACAGATGTCATCCACTCAATATCCTCCTCACACAGATCTCAAGTTCATTCAGTGCAGCACAAATTCCTTCCTTCCTACTGACAGACACTCTGGTTTCCTCATTAACAGACACACACACGCACAGTTACACACACTAGTGAGATTCATTTAAACATGCCGGTATCCAGGCTCCCTCTCTCTCTCTTGTGTTCCTTCCTGTGCAAGTGCTTCT
>JAPTYQ010000005.1:7796432-7812690 GCA_029814465.1 Ostorhinchus cyanosoma | reverse complement strand
ACACACACACACACACGGACAAACGCCGGCGAAAACATAACCTCCGCTTTTAGCGCTCCGCGCTTGGCGGAGGTAATGAGTTGGCAGTGCTATATGTTAGTGTTAATTCACTGCGTATATGTTGCATATTATTTCTATGAATAATTATTAAATCCCTGGTCACTATCTGGGCCTACATTTCCTCTTCTTAATCCAGATAATCACCATTTGCTGTCAGTGATCGTCATCATGTCAACAGCTTTAATGTGAGGCAGTTTCCTCAGATTATTTTGCATCATTATGTTTCCTGCTTACATGACTGGAGTGATGCCTTTTAGAGGAAGGATGAGTTGCATAATGTGACCAAATGGCTACTCTGTGGAATGCCTCTTTCAGAACTGTCTGTTTATTGTAAAGGTAACAAAACTCTTAAGAGGTTTTCATCCAAGTGTTTTTAATATTCATACAAAGTACTAAATGCAACATTCAACAGGCTTTTCTAGTCAACTTGATCTTTGCTGTTTGAAAGCCTTTTGTGGAAGGGGAAGAATGAAGCCTCCTCCCCTCTGTTGGCCCCCAGTTTGATTTTCTGCCAAACAGCACTTTGGAGGAGGAGGAGGAGGTTTTTTGTGTTTTCTCTAGCAGAGAAAAATGGCTAGGCAGGAATGCACGCCAACGTCCAGAATGTGAAGCGAAGCTTCGCTTGCCTGCTTCTCTACTTTTCAGTTTTGGTGTAGTTCCTCAGTCTCAAGATGGATTTTTTTTTCCAATCACTAAATTTCAGCTTTGGCCATGTTCCTGAAATGTAGAAGAGGCCGAGTGCAGTTGCATAACCCTTTTAATCCTCCAACTAGGAGACAATAGGTTAATCCCCCAGTGTCCCTTTTTCTCTGCCTCATCTATTTAGACTTATTTTTATGTTAGTTGTCACCTGTGAATGATTTGTGATCTGATCTTCTGTTGTGTGTCTGTCATCCTCCACCAGGTGGCAGAGTACCATATGAAGCGCTGCTTAGATGCTGGACTGTGGACAAACACAGGGAGGTGGACAAAGGAGGACAATACAGAAACCGATGAAATACGCATGATGGAGACCTCCTAGGAAATGTAGAGTCAGCCCTTGCTTTTTGTCCTTCTGCACCATCACCCCATGTAGGAGCCAGCCTGAGTTTGACGCCTTCGTTACACAGCAGGCTCTGCTGAGAAAATTCAGTGCTGCTGAATTTCCAATTACAGCTGCGTAAGGCAACACTGAACATGTTTAGTATCACGTGTGTCTTGGTGTACTCAGCTTATCCTTTTCTATAAATACATAATGCAGACTGCTGGTTGGTTGCTTATTTACACATTTAAGTACCTTGACATTTGTCAAAGTTCGAAGCCTTCGTTATACAAAAGAACCGGCTGAGAAATGGCAGCATAGACCAGGAACAAATGAAAGTCAGATCAGCTGTGGCTGACATTGTCTTATCAGCTTTCAGTAGCGCTGTTCCGATGTCAGTGCAGTTTGTTAGTTCTCTTGCAAGTTGGTTCAGTGACGTTTCCTACCAGCTAAATGCATGTGTTGTGCCATGGCCCTGATTTTGCAGATGTTGGTATCCTTCCAGCCAGTCTTTTTTTTTTTTTTTTTTTTTTTTTTTTTATCCTGCAGAGAAACGTACACAAAATGTACTCTTTTCCAAACAATGAACAAAAATGACATGGAAAATGAATCCAGACAACACAAAGAATACTTAAACCACAAAGGTACATTATATAAATTATGCAGTCATGTATGATTGTGACTTTTAGCTGTTACTGAGCAGTCTACATAGAATATTGTAAATTTGTAGTCTGCTTAATCTTTAGGGTCAATGTTCAGAATGACGTGTGATTTACAACCATAGTTGTTGAATAATTTGGCCTTTCTCATGATGAAAATACTTAGATGGACAACTATGAGCATATGACCAAAGCAGAGATGTGTTAGCCTTATAAATAATCTTATAAGTGTTTCTGACTTAAAAGTCACTAAAATGCCAGTTGTCTCTTTTAATCCTCTGTAGAACAGAGGACATTTTGCTGACCTGTTAAATGGTGTTGTCTGATTCTGTAACATATAAAGCAGCAAAAGTGCTTCAGTTTGTGGATACTTAGGTTTGCATGATCTTCAGCTTAGCAGGTGAGAGTAATAGTTTTGAAGTAACCCAGGACTTGGATCTGCGGATCAAAGTCTATCAATTTCCCTCCTTTGCACACTTTTTAAAACGAAGATCAGAACAAATATTTTCAAGAGCAAAAATGACAAGGGTTTTCCCAGAAGGTATTCCTTAGTGTTGTCTGGACAGGCTTAAAACATAATGTTGGTGGACTATCTAATGTGATCCTCCTTTATATCTGTCATTAACATGCATCTTTGACATTCAGATTTTATGTAGCTATTGTAGATAAACTGAAATTGAACTGTAAACCCAATACCAACAGCATATGGTTAAAAACTCGATGCAGCAGAATTTCCAATTAGGATGCAAGTGCCTAAGAAAACACGATGTTTAGTGTTACGCGTTTGGGTGCAGCAAATCCTTTATTTATGCAAATATGTAATACACTGCTAGTTGGCTGCTTATTGACACATTAAAGCATGACATGCCAATGGTGTGTGCTCTTAAATAAGCATGATGAAGCACATGGCTTTTGATGCAAAAAAGCACAAAATTCTGTCAATTTTCTGGAAACCTCTGACACATTTAAAATTTTGACAGTATTATACATATCAGATGTGTGAATCGTCATTGGTTTCACAGCTCAATTCACATAGGAAACAAGAGTAACCAGGTCTAGTTTTTTCAGTCGATACAAGCAGCCACATAAATCGAAACTCTTATTCAGAAAGTCCTCTTGAATAATGGTACATGAACATTCATTGGTCTGTATCATGATGTAGCTTTGACACAAAAAAATGTCTGTTTCTCTAATATATTTCTAGGCCACATCTGTGTGTTAGACTCATGATAATGAAGTTGTAAAGGGGGCACCATGTTATTCCGTTACTATTCTTCAGCTGCTTATGTTTCCTTGGAATTCATTGAGCAGATTAAAATGGCACAAATTCCAATCAGAGTAAATGACCTGAAATGCAGTCAACTGAGTACATGTCACGTTTAAGTTTTCATCCTATGTATTTTTTTTTAAGTTGCATTTTCTTTACCAGCTGTCCCTCTTCCAGTTGTGTGATAAACACCAGTTTCCTTATACAAGTGCTCTGTGCAGACTGTTGTCCGTAGTGTTGGTTCAGCTGCTCCGTTCAGGGATCAACACCCAATTCGGAAATGGAAAGCACCAGTGTGGAGGACAGAGGTGAAAGGGCTGAGCTTTGCACCAAGACTTTGACTGTATATTTTTTTATGCAGAATGAAGCTCTCTGAATCTGAATGTGTCCTGCACTTTATATTTCTCTTTTTGAAACGGAACGTGATTTTAAAAAGAAAAGGTTGAAGTGGAGCGTGTGAAACACTTGATTAATCTTCATTATACACCGTCATTTTACCTTCGTTGCTGTTTTTGTTGTCCTTATTCATCCAGAAAATGAACCAGGAATTTCATTTTTACAAGCAAGCCTTTGAATAGCTTGTTTTTGTGTGATATTTTTTTATCTTTTTGTTTTCTTTTTTTCCTGATTTTTTTTTTTTTTTTTTTTTTAAGAACACTGTGTTCAAAGGTGCTTTTGCCAGAATTTTCAGGCTTTAAGCAAACCGTCCCCTTGGTATTAGTATTCTCTATTTAACAAAGTCAGTGTGAAAATCTGCTACACAATATGGTCAGTAATATTTTTACTGCAAACTGTGGAATTAAAAGTACCAGGTGACGCAAAGTACATGATGTGTGTTTGACTTTAAAGTGCTGTGCAGACACATTGTTGCCTCGGTAGTGCACGTCATCATTATATTACAACTTTTAACAGGTATGCATCTGCTCCACGTAGCTCAGGGGCAGCTCACACTGTAATATTTTTGAGTATTATATACTTTAAATGGCAAGTTGTGTTACAGATGTTTTGTCTGCACCTATGCAAAGGAATTGTTGGGCTTAAACTGTTGTACTAAAGTTGTAGCAAGTTACTGAGCGGTCTGTATATAAATAATCCCCAAAACTCAGTGACAGAATCAGAAACATGAAATTTGGCCTTTCTACCATTTAACTGTACAATATATACTAAAGTGAACATAAATGCTTGTATTTTAATTGCTGCAAAAGTGGAACTGGGAAGTAAGCTCATTAAAAACTGACTGTGTGACTGTTAATGTCGTCAAATGAAATCAACTGACAATCTAGCTGTTATTCTGGTGCATGTGTGTATATAATATTCAGGACAGTTAAAGGTTGACTCAGGAAAACATCTGCTTTTTAACTATTCAAGAAATGCACACTATTTTATGCATACACAAAAAAAACATTACAATACAAGGTAGGTTAACATGGCTTTTAATGTGGTGATTCTTTTCAGACAAAAGTGCAAAAACATACAACTACAGATATTTTTTTTCTTTCAATTATAGCCCTGAATAAATTTTAAATTAAGTCACATTAAAAGGCAAAATATCTGTATACACATATAGACACGTTTACATCTCATTTTGTAGGCAACTTTCTTAAGACTTTAGAGGTGAAACAAAGGAGTCATGACGCAGAGGCTAAGTTCAATAAATGTGATCACTTAATACATTGTTTTATCATTTCCTTTTAGATGCTGATTATTTACGTAGCTACAAATTATTTACAATCTACATTCTCTGAGCTACCTGATTATTTTTGAAAAGCAGCAAAAGGCACCTCTATCAGAAAGTACATTTACAGTAATTTGTTGTACACGTGGCACATTTCCCTTTAGGGCAACTACAATAAGAACAATGTTGCCTAGAAAAAGCTCTAACAAGGCATTTTAGCACACATTCTCTCACTAGTGTTAAAAAAAAAACAATCATCTGGAGTGTTACTGCTCAAGACAATACCCCTCATGTTTATGACTAGAAAACAAAAAAAATTAAAACAATATTGATAAATAACTCCTTAAGGACATGCATTGAAATTCTCGCCTGCGAAGGCACAAAGTGAATCTCTGGATGAATAACATGAAAATAATTTTTTTGCAGAAGTTCATGTCCACATCCTAATTGTTCAACAGTCGAAACAGTGCAACGTGAAGAGTTTTGGAGTTTTCCCAACAACTGTGCTTTTACTATTGCTTCATAAGATAAACAGTACTTTCTTGGTCCCCATTCTGAACATTATTGCTATATCACCGTGACTGGGCCTGGACCATGTGGAGAGTGGTTTCAGCTGGTAAACATTTCTCAAGTCATGATGTTTTTAGGCAATGTTTTGGTTACATATGGAGAACTTTTTTTGAAGAAAAGTCTCAACGTGTGGCCAGATCTTGTTGGTTTCTGTCCCAGTGAAGGTTTCCAACACACCTTTACTTCTGTAAGACAAAAAAACACACCCTCATGAGTCAATTGTTCCTAGTTATATAACAGTATATTACATCGACTCCAGTATACGTACTACTAACACACAAGTTTAAAAAAAATGACAAAAGTGCAGACTATCACTATGTTCCGTCTCAGTTCAGCGAGGTTCACTGTTTTCTCTCCGTGCTATTTTGGTTCAGATGATGAACACCCTGTCAAATATTGAGGTAAAAATAAGTGGGTCACACACTTGGCACATCCCTGAGGTTTGAGGTAACACAAAGCAATGTGTTTTCCTGCTTAATTAGTCTAGAAATAGAAAGTGTGATACCTGTACTTTCAAACTGGGTCCAGAGCCTAGCAGGTCTTATGTTTGGATTTTTGTTTCTTGCTTTTTGCTTCCGTTTCACCCCTGAAAGTGAGGAGGATGTTGTGCTGCCTACAGCTATCACATTGTCGCCTTGGAATGTGTTTCTCAAGCAGTCACTCAGTCGTGCAGTAATCCACACACAGGGGAATCAACCCTAAGGTCAATGTTCAACGGTCTTTCACCTATTTGGGCAACAATGTGAAATAAACTATGCAGAGATAGGGCTGTAATGCAATAAAACTCCCCTTGCACATGTAACTAGTTTATAATATTTACTTTGACACAAAGGGCACAAGCTAAGGATACTTGGCGGCTGACATTAAAATCATAGTAGTGTAGGTTTATGTATCTGAAATGTACCTGTAGAACTCTAGGACAGGTTCCGTCTGAGTCTCATAGGCTTTCAGTCTCCGTGTTACAGTCTCTGGTTTGTCATCGTCCCTCTGGACCAGAGGCTCCCCCGTCACATCATCAAAACCCTGGAAATGCACAGAAACAAAGGCTGCATGATTCAGTGAAGAGTTACTGACTAAAACACAGTGAGATGTTACCAACAGTAGAAGATGTAATGAATTGAAAGTTTCATTCACACTTTCTGTTTAATACTGGAAAACAAAAAAAAAAACATGCATATTTTTACCCCAGAAAGAGTTGTTCCTTAGAATGGTATCTACGTTTTGCTAGATTACAATCATTTGCAGACCAGCCTAAAGCCAGACACAGAGAATGGAATGTAAACACTGCTGAAGAAGCCCAAAATGCTACCTGTGTTTTACAACCAGTTCACCAAGACCAGAGGCTGAAAGCAGTATATCTACAACACTCAGACATCAATACTTAACCCATAAACTGACATAAAATGACTAAAAGCAACTACTGATCTAAACTGTTGATCCACTAATCCTATAAATACATATACAAAAATTGGTGTAAAATACAGTTTCTCATCTTCTCATGGTCATCAGATATGACCCATTTGGACATTCAGAAGCTCCGTAGTGAACATGGAAACACCGTCATCTTCTAAAACATTGATTCACCAGTAAAACCCATGGAGTTGAATCAGTGACAGTGGATGGACACACTGGGTTTAAGTTCAGTTAATTCTATATTTCACTGAAAAAGTCACCTTTTCTTTCGTTTTTTTCTGATTTGATATAATAACCTTTGACTTTACTCTGAGCTTTTATGAACATCTACATGATCAGTCAATAAAACATCAGAAAATAGATTATCTTAGCTGAAAAAAAAGCTAAATTCAGAGGATAATATCATAAAAATGGTGATAAATCACTTAGGAAAGAGAAAAAATCATTTTAAAATTGCCACAAGTTCCACTAGTTCCATATGGGTTAATATTAGTCATTAGAACAGATCATTATTTCATTTATGTTGCGTCATTCTCTTATTGAGATATATTTACACACATTACCTAGCATGTACATTTAATCAGATGTATCCTTTGTTCAGCAAATAACTGCTGTGCAAGAAATATTTGCCACCATATGTATGCTTTTTATCTGTAACTCGTGTCTAAATGTTAGATCCACACAGTTTTCAGTAAAGACAGTGTACAGTTAAAACCAGAGTGAAATCCAGTGAGGTTTCATCAAAGAATATGCCTTTTATAGACTAACTCTGGTGGTCTGCATATTTCTTCAGATGTTTCCAGAAACCATGCAAAGACAGTTCTTTCAATACAACCTTGTATGTACAGTATACAGTTGTGGAAAAATTATTAGACCACCCTTGTTTTCTTCAATTTCTTGTTCATTTTAATGCCTGGTATAACTAAAGGTACATTTTTTTGGACAAATATAATGATAACAACAAAAATAGCTCATAAGAGTTTAATTTCAGAGCCGATATTTAGTCAGTTTCCATGGTTTTCTTGTTAATAACCAAAATCCCTTCACTTCTTACATCATATCTATGGCATTGTACTGACAAAAACTGTGCTTTTAGGCATTCCATGTTTTCTTTTCTGTCTGTTTTAGTCACATGATGCACACAGGAGCTAGTACTGGATTGCATAACCATTGTTTCTGATGACTTTTGATGGTCTGATCATTTTTCCCGCAACTGTATGTATGCATGTTGTCCTGAACTAATGTGGAGTAAAAGTCCAGTTTAAGACCCTGTGACAGTCTTATCTTAAACAACTGAAGGAGATCTGACAAAAACTGGCATTAAATAGTCAAAGCTGATGAGTTTACCACTAATTCAGCTCTAAATGATTACTGATATCTCTGATTTATTTAGTAAGTCATCAGACCTCAGACTGATCATCAGGTTATATGATAAGTGAAGTGAACTCAAATCTTATCTCCTTTAGTCCAACTTTTATGTGTGATCCTTCTATTGTCCTCTCTCAGACAGGACTGTGAAAAACAAAGAGAGGCAAATGATTAACCGTAAGTGTATCACGCCACCGGATCTCGGAGAAAATCAAGTAGGAACATGGTGTAAATCACAGAAAGAACAGACAGACGTGACTACAGACGGGCAACTACAGGCTGTGAATCATCATTTCAGTGAAGCGCATTTATCAGAAATATTATAACTCAGGATGATTTCTGTTGAAGTAAACTCTAAATGTCATTGTCGGTACCTGCTGCTGGTGGTAATTGCAGAGCAAAGGTCCCTGCATTGAATTTCAAAGTGAACCTGCCTGTTTGCCATTATTCATCCATTCTGTCTTCATTACTCTCTTTGTATGCTAATATTTTTTTATTCAATAGAATTCAGTTAGTCGTACTATGCCTTTAATCAATCTCTGTATAATATCCACCCAATATCCAGTTTATTTAGATTCAAATCTGTACCTTAACATTTTTTTCTGTTCTACTTTAATCTAGAAGTAATTTCATGTCAGTATAGAAAAGCCAAGCTGCAGTTTTTCCTTTAACTCCCAGTGCAGATTCAGTAATTTCACTTCCTTCTTTCTGCCTTTTTTTTTTTTTTCAAACAAACAGTTTTAAAGAACTGAAAAACAGAAGTTCAGATATTTACAGGGACTTTAGGTGGGTTGAATTCAACATTATAGACTCTGCCGCTGGGGAGGTGAGTCCAACGGGAGGTGAGTCTCTGTTTGATGGTCTGGAAGGGCACATTAAGGTTGATGACTGTGTCCACACAGTGGGCGTCATCCAGAGACTCTGCCTGGGACACTGTACGAGGGAAACCTGGCAGAGGGGAGAAGACGGCAAAGAGGGACGGGATTTATACAGTCAATGTCCAAACAGTGATATCATAAAGCAGGGGTGTCAAACAAACATTCCAGTCAGGGCCACTGGATGAATTTGAAGGTGCAAAAATTACACTGAAGACATTAACAGTTAAAGGTGTCAAACTTGAGTTCAGCGGCCACACAATCTGATCTCAAATAAGTCAAACCAGTAAAATAATAACATAATAACCTAGAATTAATGACAACTCCAAAATTTTAACAATATTATACCTTTTACTATACATTTTGTGCCTTTGTAGATCCATTGCAATCTGTGATGCACATGAATAAATATAAGGCATAATAGTGTTGAAATTGCACTTATTTTTGAGAAGAAATTTCAAGTTGTTCATATTTGTTTAATTTATGCCCTTTTTTTGGAGACATTTTCAGAATTTTCCTTTTTTGCACTAAACAAAGACAAAATTTTGAAGTTATAATTCTTTAAAATAGGTTATTATACTATTATTTTACTGGTCCGGCCCACTTGAGATCCCATTGGGCTTTATGTGGCCCCTGAATTAAAATGGGTTTGACACCTTTGTTTGGGCCCAAATAGAGAGAAATGATGATAATGATGATGATGAAACTCGTACCATCGAGCAGCCAGCTGCTGCCGTGCTCAAGTGATTTCAAGTCCTTCAGGATGATACGAGCAATGACGTCGTCGGGGACCAGCTGACCCTGATCGATACAGGACTTCATCAGCAGGCCGAGCTCTGACAGAAACACACCGAGATGATGAGACTGGAGGCTCAACATACTTCTTAACATTCTGACTTTTTTTTTTAATCTTCCTGCTTCTGTTGTAATGAGACAGTGACTGAAAACCCAGGACAATCTTTTTAGTTTGACACAATAACCTACAGTTTTCACATATACTAATAATATTTTAGCTTCTGAGGAATGCAAATAACATGGCACACAGTGTCTAGAATAACACTTGGATGTTTGTGGACAATGTTGTGTAAATATCTCACTCGAAGCTGTACAAATAGATTCAGAAAAAGACTGTAAAATTACAAAATGGTAAAAAAAAAAAAAAAAAAAGAAGGTAATCTAGGTTTCAGAGAATAAGGCACAAGAGGTATAATTCAGACAACTTCTACTTTAAACGGTCTGTGTCCAGCCAAACAAAGGAATTTCCTGTTAAGCCTTGTATGCATAACCTGACTGTGACCCGAAGCTGCTCTAATTTCACTCTGAAATAGAGAAAAGGGTAAAGTGACTATAAAACTTAATGCTGAGGAACTGCTCTGCCTTTTGGTCTCTGTGAGGCAATAATCTGTGTTATATAACATTTTGTGTTCCGTGTGTCTTTAGTATGGTCTTGGTTATGGTCTATTATCCAGCCCCCTGATGAGGTGACTGAGGGTTGGCCTCTGCATGATCTCTGGGTTTCCCTCTTTGATTCGTAGAGTATATACACTTTTGTATAGTATTTCCATGATACTAGCAAACCACAAACAATGAGGAAGAGTCTGACAAAAACAGTAGTTTTATTGGTTTGGTGTGGCTCTACAAATGAGGCTTCCTTAAATGTGATGAATGTAACAGTCCAGTGAACTCTCCGGACAAAGTGCTCAGAAAGTGAAAGCACTGTTGCATGACCAGTTTGTCAATGAAAGAGTTAGCAAATAGACAACCAGAGAGGGTTTGTGAAATGATACATGTATTACTCATTTTTAACGGTGCACAGTTTTAGCAATGCTTCAATATAAAACAGACATTACTACTACACAGGCTGACATGTGAGAAGGTTAGCAAAATAGTCCCAAACAGTGGAAGGTTACTGGTGACTGGATCCAAGAACTGTTAGGGAACAGCCGAGGAAGGAATGTCAATAAGAAGATCTGCTTTTGGCTGCCAACTGCCCCAGTGGAGCTACTCCGCAGGTCAACACCGAAGGGATTTTACTCACTTCAGTGTCAGAGCAAAATGAGGAAATAGCTGACTTTAAATAAAGGTTAATCTTGATTATGCAGCTGCACTGGATTCCTGTTCAACTACTCGCCTCACTATAGTGTATCAGCATTTGCATTCCTCTGTAATTCCTCTTCTCAAAGGGCAAAACTGGACAACGTTCCTTATCTTTATAAGTCCCTTTATCTATATTCAAGGTGATTTGTAGTAAGCCTCCTGTAATATTCACCTTATGTTGGGTGAGGTTTGTTTGTAGTGTCAACATATAACAGCACCCTCTATATCCTGATAATGACTTTGACCTTGACTAGAAAAGTGTAGATTCTACTCCCTTGTATTTTCTGTCATGTCAAAGTCTGTGGTGCCACTTTAAGATAAGAAATAACTGTTATTAGTGTAGGTGTGGTGCTGTTATCACAAACTTAGCAGCAGAGTTTGTACTTTTCACACACATGTGGTCATGTTTGTGTGAAATAATCAAATCAAGAATTCAGTAAATGATTTCTAAAGAAATGTATGTATGTATGTATGTATGTATGTATGTATGTATGTGTGTGTGTATGTATGTATGTGTGTATTTATGTATGTGTGTATGTATGTATGTATGTGTGTATGTATGTATGTGTGTATGTATGTATGTATGTGTGTATGTATGTATGTATGTGTGTATGTATGTATGTGTGTATGTATGTATGCATAAGGGAAGCAATGTAGTTAATAATGTGATGAAAATCAATAATTTAAGCATTCTAAAATACTATTACACGAAGTTTTAGGATTATGTGATGTTTTGTCTAAGTTTGGACAGTGTTTTACCGGTTTTAGCGTTGATATTGGCTCTCAAAATATCCCCACTTGAGATGTGCGTAAGTCCAAAAGTTTTGGTGATACGTGAAGACACAGTTCCCTTCCCTGAGCCCGGAGGTCCCATTATGACAGCACGAACAATCCTGTGCAGAACCATCTCTCAGTGGTTTGGATTTTAGATGCGTTTGTGTAAAATATGATGTCCGTGTGTATTCCCATTAAACTCTCCTGTGCGTTCTCAGAGGAACTGCAGGCGAATATCGGCTACTTTCTTTCCCAAGACGCGCGCAACGTAGACACGAGTGGGCGCGTCTTCTGCAGCCAGACTCCGACTGGACCTTGACTCCTGTTTCCATCAGCTTCAGAGTAGGAGGAGGAAGAGGAAGAGGAGGGAGAGGATGCGACCAGGGATCGGTGCGTTGTCAGCTGGGACAGATGATGATGATGATGGTGGTGATGATGATGATGATGCAAGCGTCCTGTCGACGCAGACGCACCGAAATAAGCGAAAGGAGCGAGTTACCCCCAATTTAAACCAAACTTCCCCTCTCGTGTCACTGTTTACGGTTTTGTTGGGGAAGTGTTTATTGTATAACGCGGTTATGTAACGGTCTGCAGTCGGAAAAAGCTTGTTGGCAAGGTTGCAGTGATTAATCCCTTCCGAGCTTGGATCCCTCCTGCAGGCAGAAGTGCAGACTGACAGGCAAAGGGACGGACAGTCTGCTATTTTAATAGAAACTGGACGAGCTTTAAGCCACTTTTGCAAACTTTACCTATACAAACAATTTCAGTATCATAAAATATGAACTAATAACTTTTCTTTAGCCTACTAGTTGTTTTCACATTCTACTATGAGACCTGACAATCATTCTGTCTGTCTCACAGAGTTCATTTCAGGTAATTTTGTACAAATATGAAAAAAGATATGAATAAAGTCATTCTCAAGTATGCATCTGTTTACACTTTTTATAACGATTTGTGACTTTAAGACGAAAAAAAACCCGTCATCGAATCACACCCATGGTGTTTTTTGAAAGATATTCTGGCACCATCTAGTGGTGATCATGAAGCAGTGCACAGGCCTGTGGGCAGTTTGACCCTCCTGTGTTGCCGTACCTTCGCTTCATATCATCGTCTTCCTGGGCAAACACACGTGGATTTCCACTGACGCCAGGGAGAAACAATAATAACATGGCAAGCCATGGACTCGAATACGACGGTTGCAATTTCTTCAGACAGCGCCTGGTTTTGTCCACCCTCAGCGGAAAACGAGTGAAAATAAAAAACATACGATCTAAAGCGGACGACCCGGGGCTCCGCGGTGAGTTTGAGGTTTGCTGTTCATGTGGCGTCGCAGTTAGCCCCGTGGCTAACGGGCTAGCTGTTACGCAGTTGGGAGTGTGTTTTATCACTGGACGCCAGAGGTGGAGAAATTATGGGACAGCACAGATAAATGTAATCTTACTTTACAGGACAGAGTTATGACGTTTATTTGCGTAATAGAGCTTTAAAACATCGCTGCACAGTTGTGTCGCATGTTGGATTGGTCTCATTTCGGGTGTGTGAAGGAATTCTCTTTTCTGAAGTTCCCATGTGTAAAGAAAATACTTAACTCAGTTCTTATATTTGACTAAAGTCCACAAACAATGAGAACGGACTAGTTTATATCAACCCACCTGTTGACTGGGAAAAGCGTTGAAGACATGAGTTGGACGCACTGAATGTTTTTCTTTGTTTTGTTTTTTTGTGTTTCAGATTTTGAAGCCAGTTTCATCAGGCTCCTCGACAAAGTGACCAATGGATCCAGGATAGAGATTAACCAAACAGGTGTGTTTTCAGTGTTGCATCTTAATGTGCGATTGTAAGTTGAGTTTTTATTATAGAATGAGAAAGTAGAGTTTGGGCGTGGAGACAGCAGATACCCTGAGCCTAATAATGCAATCTGACATATTGTGTATTGATTTTTTTTTTAATTCAGTCTCAAAACAATGTCTGTATTGAGAGTATTCCATGTTATGCGGAACTTTCCCACCCTCATGGATTTGTAAGGCATCAACACAAGGTTGCACTGTTCATAATATTTCACTTCATTACGAAAATGTCTTTTGGGAACAGTTTGGTCCAAACAAAACATTCTGATATTTCTCCCAGTGCTTGGGAAATAAAATCTGCCACAAAGAATATTGTCTACATGAAGCAGAATTGAGGTTTTTCCAGTTGAAAAGAAATAAACATGATTCTGGACATCATACTCAAGAATCCCTCATGTCTTTGTGGAGATAACAGCAAAACATCAACTGTCACTTTCAGTTTCGTTTCACCCTCTCACTAAACTTGTGGATTTTTATTGTTGATGGTAATTTTCCTGAATATAACTGTAAGGCTTATTAACTTTCCTTATATTTTTGTTTTTTCAAGGTACTGTATTATTCTACCAGCCTGGCCTGTTGTATGGAGGTGCTGTCGAACATGACTGTAACCCACAGAGATCAATTGGCTACTATCTGGAGGCGCTGCTCATGTTGGCTCCATTCATGAAAACTGCTTTGAAGGCCACTCTGAGGGGAGTTACCAATGACCCCATAGATCCAACGGTGAGGAAACACATGGTGCCTTAAACCAATCAAATTTCATCTATGCACAACTCTGGAGCACATTACCTTAAATACTAGCCTCCTGCTGCACAAAACCTATAAACCTCAGTGTAAAGAACTCATGAGTGAAGTGTTAGTTTCTTGAATCCAAGTGGACACTGCCCTCTAGTGAATGCATCAATGTATGCACTTATCCCAGTTTCACACAAATAATGAAAAGAATGGTTGGAATGTTGTAGGAGAAAGCTGATTTCATTGAAGATATTGTTTAATGCAGTTGTTTAAGAGATTTGATGATCCTTCCTCAAATCTTCACTTGAGAAGAACTGTGAGACCAAATAAATGACTACAAAGATTTTCATCTTTTTCAGTTAAAGCCAAGATGCTTGTCTCTTAAGTTTGTTTTTGCTGTTTGGACTCTCAGAATTACTTTTCCATTCCAAGAGCTATATTATTTTAATGCATATGATGTTGGTAACACTGCAGCAGCCAATCAGTTTTTTTTTTTGGCTGTGCAGAGAAAATCTGCATCCATTCAGTTAATGGATCAGTGGTTCCAGTGATTTTAGATAAATTCCACTTTACTGTCGGAAATTATTATGGTGGGGTTTTTTTTACTGTTTTATCTATTATGCTAGAGGTTATTTGCACACAAAATGATAAGCACTAAAGGATAGAAACTATTGTCAGTTGCAGCCCTAGATGTCAGGAAAACCACAGCCAGGGGAGCAGCAGGAAGTGGTGATGCTGGAAAGAGCTGTTGTCATGGAAACAGTGAACAGCGTTTTTGCTTGTTGTCAAAGATTCCAGTTTACAGCAATGTTCTGACATGTTTTCTTTTTTTTTTGTAATTACCAACATGAACTTTCTCTGGTGCAGGTTGACTTGCTGAAGACCACAGCTCTTCCTCTCATGAAGAAGTTTGGCATCGATGGAGAAGGTTTTGATATTAAGGTGAGACCTGGTGACAGACATTTGTAAAATATTAACAAATGTAGTTCATCAAACATTTGTGAGTGATTCAGTAGATCAACCTGTTTCTGCAAATTATTGGAACGAGAGGTGTTTCTTTTACATAGTGTGGTGGAATCATGATTCCACCTTTATCATGGCTCTGTTGCTACCTACTGAGCCACGATAAAGGTGGGACCAAATGATCCCACCATTTTGTTTGCACAGACGTCATTCCAGTATAAAGGTGAAATATTCCTGTAACAGAAGTGCTGTGTAAAAGGGGCTATAAACAGCAAAGACACATTTTGACCATTATAAGTAAATGGGGAGAAAAAAATGATTTGACAAATTAATAAATTGTAACTTTGGTCTACTTTTCCCAAAATCTAATGACATCCACTCTGGGTCACTGGCTATCTATCAACTCAAATTGGTATGAATTCAACCAATAGTTTTGCTGCTAGAGTGTTAAACAAACATACAAACAAACCGAGCCAAAAACAATACCCCTTGCCTCCCCTTTGAGGGGCGGAGTAATAATTTCAGTTATAGTTTTGTACTTCATCCAATTAATTGTTGTTGTAGTGGTTGCAGTGCATGGCTGATTTGAGCAAACAGACTATAGGAAATTATTGTGGTGAACATTTGGCATTGGATATTGTTCTTTTTTTTTATGTCACATTTGATCGGTTTCTTTTATAGGTGGTGAAGAGGGGGATGGCTCCTGGAGGTGGTGGAGAAGTACTCGTAACATGTCCTGTCCGCAGAACTATCAAACCAGTTCAGTTGAGAGACCCAGGCAAGATCAAGAGGATCAGAGGAGTAGCGTATCCTTTATCAGATGCACATGAATGACACTTTTTTTTTGAAAAAACAAAAATAAACATCTATCTATCTATCTATCTATCTATCTATCTATCTATCTATCTATCTATCTATCTATCTATCTATCTAT
>JAPTYQ010000005.1:7781201-7791406 GCA_029814465.1 Ostorhinchus cyanosoma | reverse complement strand
TTATTAAAATGAACTTTTCTACTACACACAACAGGTACAATCTCAATCAAAAAAGTAGTCACGCAAGTTTAAAAGTACTTAAAATCAAGGTCTTGTGGAAAAATAGCAGTTTTGAAAAAGTCTGGAATTTTCATTTGGATAAAGAGCAAAGCAGCTTGGATACAGTCGCTGCAGTTTTAGGAGTTTGTTTGGCTGAGAAACATCTGACCTCCAAGAACTTCGGTTGGACTCCTTCATGTATTTTTTTTTTCAGTGGAAATTGCTATCAGTGTTAGATCTAAAATAATCTCCTGTTATTGGGTGGCTGACTTCTACAGTATCTCCACCTCCATGACATGTTGTTTTTGTCGCTTAAAAACACGTCGCCCATCCCCTTTCTGTTGTAGGGCGGCTGCGTGGATTCGACCAATCAGAGCCTGGCGTTGCTCTTGATGACCCTTGGCCAACAGGATGTGTCGAAGGTTCTGCTCGGACCTCTCTCCCCCTACACGTAAGCCACCGTCATTCACTCACAATAGTCCCCGTCCCACTGAACCTAACAAAGCAGGAACTTGGCTCCTTCATACGTTAACCAATAAATGCAGTCGGACCCTCATACCCTACATTTAGTTACTCTTCTACCAGTTCTCTTTGGCAAAGGAAGATGTTCCAAAGTTCTCCACAACAGGACTCAAAATGCTAGATAAACAAACAGTGATGAATACAGAGATCAGATTCCTACTGTTTGTTTTTACACAGTTGACTTTAAATGTTCTCTAAAATGTAGTTTTAATCAGAACGTTCACTGTCATGTCACACACAATATCAAAAACTACCGAGTTACTGATAAGTCATCTTCAACGATGCTGGTTTTCCGTCACAGATCTTTTTTTTTTTTTTCTAACAGTCACAGATCTTTCTTATGCTCTTGCGTTGTCACAAGACTTGTGCTCACGTGGCTATAAAAATTGACATTGCTATGTGTGATGAATGGAGATGTTAACAGACAGCGGTACCCTGTTACGGTAGTTGTTACTTGCAGATTGTTTTCTACCTGTTAGTTCTTCATGAAGGAGACTATGAACTGTCCATTTTCAGTTATCATGGTACCGGTGCTGTGTCCCTCTCAAGTACAGTACTATGATAACTGAAGATTGGCAGTGCCATCACAATACACTCTTCCTCTTTACTCAGGTAATGTTGATTGTAATTCCCACTGTATTCATTCAAACAGACTCAGTTGAGGACCTTGAATTCAGTTTTTCACGTGTGATAATGTTTTCTGTATGTGGAAAGAGAAATTTAATACAATATACGGGAGATAGAGTGGATTGCTCTTGATATTTTGTGGCCTCATTCCTTTGACATTTAGGAATAAACACAACATTTTTCTCCTCTCCATCCTCCACCCCTCTCTCTCTGCTCTCTCCAGAATTGAATTCCTCAGACACATTAGAGATTTTTTCCAGATCATGTTCAAGATTGAGGTTCAGAAGCCTCTAGAAGACGAAAGAAAAGGGGGAGACAAAGTCCTGATGACCTGCGTAGGAGTCGGATACAGCAACATAAACAAAACCCTTAAATAAAGTCTTTTTTTATATATAAATCTTATGTCTTGTGTCTTTTTTCTTGAAACACTGATTTATTTTCTTAAATGTGAAGCTACTCAGAATTTTATTACATTTTTTTGTGATACAAAACAGCGTAAAATACTGAATAAGTACACTTTTGAGCAACAGTTACAAGATCAGGAATACATGAATTTCTGTATTCAGTCATCTTTGTGTCCGTTAAGACATTAAACATGTATATTATGAATATTAAACTCCTCATCGGTGTGTTAATCCTCCAGTATATAGGACACACTGGTGTTGAAACATGAGAATATCTGCGTATCATTCCTGGAATTCCACAGTAGAGAGCGTAGTTAGTTCCAGATGTTGTTACAGTTTAGTTCAAGCCACTATTTCAGTAAAATGCTCCTGAATCATGACATTCCTTCTCATCAGCTAAGGGGTTAGGCTGAAGTTCACACCACATGTTTCTCATCGCATCTGGGGAGGAGTTAGTCATCTTGGCCGCACAGATGTTTGAGGGCGTCGCCATAGTTACCCGAAACCTCCGACTACATAAACAAAGGAAGAGAAAGGGGAGGGAAGCATTCAAATGTGTTTGTGTTTTATATTAAACAAAACTAATACATTTGCATGGCCACAAACTGTGACAACACTCAGTTAAACATATAGAAGATAAAATGTATACATTTCTCTTTGTGTACTGACCTCCAACTGGGAATAGAGAGAGTAACCAAACAGCTTCTTGTACTCAGCTCTGATGTCCAGCAAATCGATTTCAGAGCGGCTGACAAGTATCCTGGTCAAAGTGGACTCTGTGGTCCCCAAACCCTGTACAACGTAGTCCATGAAGGAAGAGGGATAATGAGACAAAGAGTATAGTATAAACATACACCATTCCAACACACTATTGGTTTGTACTTGATCCATCGCACCCTTTTTTGCACTATTCCAACACTTATATTCAACTAGTCATGTCTTCGACTCCATGAAACACATGTCAATGCTCAGTAGTGCACATATATGGTTCTTTAATACATTTGCATTGGACTCAAATGTGTTCAGTTTCAATGGGCATATATGCAGCTCAAACAGGTAGACTAGTGCATCCCTCATTTTTCAACATTAACATCTTAATATAATCATTATGGCCTTTAGAAAAATGATTTTTGTGGAGGTGGGGGGTGCACTATAGGCCCCTGTGGAGCCGCCAAAGCTTTTGTCCTAATGGCATTTTTAACCCCTTTCATTTACTTTTCTACTTTAAGTAGTTTTGAAACCAGTGCTTTTACACTTTTACTAGAGTAAAAAGCTTGAGGTGATCCTTCAGCTTCTACAGAAGTCTGTTTAAACCTTAGTATCTAAACTTCTGAGTAATGAATGTGAATACTTTTAACACCTTTGTACACATTGCAGGTATGCATGTACTTGAATTACTCATTTCCATTTCCTGCTATTTAATACTTGTATTTCACTCCATCTCAGAGGTAAATGCTGTATTCTTTACTCCAGTACATTTATCTGACAGATTTAGTTTCTAGTTAGTTTAAGATAAAGAATTTACACAATGCTTTTTCCAACAAGCACTTCAAATATAGCACATTGTTAAAGATTAAACCAGAGGTTTCCCACCTTTTTTATCTTCTAACTTCACAAAAGGACTGTGTAGTCAGGAACATACTTTAGATTTCTTGGTGTTATTAACAACTACAATCCATTCTTTGCCTTTCAGTGTTTTTTGACTGGCTCTTTTCAATGTATGTTTAAATATCTCACAAAAAATCTATTAAAAAAAATCCAAAAACTGACAACACATTTTTGCATCATATGTGTTCTTTCTCCTATCAATCATGAGGTGAACCCTTAGACTTACTTGGTATCTGTCTCTAAACTGGATATGAAGTACTAAAAACTCACCCCACCTCCGGTAGAAACAACAGTAACATGCTGCAACAACACGGATGCTTCAGTATTAATCATCCAATGATGTCATCTGTCCGATGGACCAAACCAGTACTTCTACTTCAGTACATTTCATTTTGCTGCCAGTATACTTTCACTTGAGTATGTTTTTTCATACAGGATTGAAGTGTTGTTCTTTTACAGTATTTACTTGAGGATCTGATCACTTCTAACCACAGTCAGCAACTACTTTTATCACTTGTTCCTGCACAAACACTTTCCTGTATTGTGTAATACTTGCAACTGTTGTGTTTTTTTGTATATCTTCTACTGTGTGGGACACTTAGTCAAAGTAGCACCAATAAAACAGTGGCTTAACATTCCTTTCCACACCACTGATGACCAATACAATTGGCTGAATGGGACATGAGTGCAACCAAACAGTTTGTGGGTTTTCTATTCACAGCGTTTGATAAAAATGTAGGCTTCAAAGAACTCCAGTGACCATGATGAAAAGTTTACCTCTGGTTATTAGTAAAGTGGTCCCTCTCACTCCTAAATTAAGCAATTTTAATTTTTACCCATAAAGCTTTTTAAATGTCTTACTCAAATGATGTATAGCTCACTTTTTGAAGAAGCAAACAATCTGTGAACTATCAAAATGTCTGAAAGAAATGATTTGTTTTCTTGAATTGGAAAAATAACGTGCCCCACAAAAAATAAACCTGTCAAGTTCTGTGACATATGAAACATGTTCTATGACTTCCTGGATAATTTCATTGCACGAGAAGATTGACTGAATGACAATGAGCTAAACCAGTGTTTTTCAACCTTGGGGCCGGGACCCCATGTGGGGTCACCTGAAATTTATAGTAATTGACTAAAAAAATTGCTAACAAAACATATATGATGAGTTGAGAGAGACAATCACTATCCATAACTGACATGACAAACTGAGTGTGAAACTGAAGCTGTGGTTGTGTTTATCTGTCAAACGTTCACTGTGGTTAGTTTCAGATGCTGCAGCTCTTTCATAATTCAGAGTTTGAGTTATTGTTCGTTCAGTATTACTTGTCAGCCTTGACTGACTGTACATATCCTGACCAAGGGAAATAATAATCTCAACTTGGCTTTTCTGCCTCCATCCATAATATATATAGACTAAATATCCTCTAAAATTGTTTATTTGCAACATAGTACAGCAAATTATTACATGATCAAAAACAAATTAATTTTAGCAAAAAAAAAGTGTCCATTTTGAATGTCTGGGGTCATCAGGAATGTGTGATGTTAAAATGGGGTCAGGAGCCAAAAAAAGGTTGGAAACCACTGGGCTAAACTAAACTGATAACCTGCATATTTTTGTCTATTCCTTTTTTCTTTTTGTATTTTTGATCAAATTCAATAAAGACAGTTCAAAAAGAAAAGCATACCTTCATGCTCTTGAAAAGTCTCTCTGCAAGGTATGTTGGGACGCTCTTCACACACTTAACTGAAGAAATGTTTGAAAATGAGTCATAAGTAGTTCATCCCACACAAAGTCATATTTCAGAATGCAGCTCCACAGGTAAGAAGCGAGAAGTGAAAATTCTTCTCACCAACGGCTACGAGCAGTTTCTCCAGGTTTCCAGACATCTCACTCTCAATGCTCTCCTGGAGGGTCTTCTTGCTTATGTTCTTGTACTCTACCAAAGCTGCCAAAACACAACACATATTTGAACATATTTTTTTTTCTGCTGCTGAATACATAATATATATTTAACAACTGAATGCATTCTGAGCAGTGCATTAACAGTATAAGTGTTAAAAATGTGCACCCACTCTGTCGAAGCTGTGGAATACTCCTGTGGCACAAGATGTCGATGAATTTGCCTTCATCCGTCCCCCACTTTTTCTCGCCTGCTTCATACAAGGCCTGGATGTGACAGACAAGTAGAGTGAGAGAGAGTTTCCATACAACGCAGTTTCAAACAGTGAAAATGTTCTATGTGTTATTGGAACGATCAAGGGAGTATCAGGTCACTGGATGAAACAATGATACCTTTGCATCAGCCTTAGCTTTGGCAGAATCAACATGGGTGCTCTCATCTCTTTTTCCCTGTAAGGAAAGAAAGGATAACAGCTGTGATGGGGCAACGTATTTGGTATACTGAGGTTTGTTTCATATCTCGGACATCATTTGCATATGAGTCCAATCAAGCGAAAGTGAACATCAACATGAAAAAGTACATTTGCACATATCATTTATCAAGGGGGCTCAATTTTTAGCTAAAGGTCTGTATTTTATGGAACGGTTATTCTTTTTAAAACACCACATCTGGTAAAAAAGTTACAACTGATTTTATTGATTGTACTTTTTACATCATAGCCATAGCTCAAATTTGAGGCTAAAAATTATATCTAAAAACATTTGAAAATGTTTTCAATCTGTTGATTATATAGATAATGGTTTCAAGTAGAGTATTAGATTTTCATTATTTTGATTTTGAAGATTTGTGAGTTGCTTAAAAGGCCCTGTCTACGAGTTACCACAAAAATACCAATTTTTAGTTTTCAAGTTACTTATAATTCAGATATTTGAGTGAAACTTTGAGAAAGTGATGATCTTTTGATAAATTTTGGATGATGTGTATACTGGTACAGAGTCGTTGATGTGTTACTATAGCAACCCGTCCACATGACCACATTCTCATGTCAATAAAACTAGACTTTTCAATATTTTTCTCCAAAATGTATTTTCAGCATAGCTGAACATAATATCTAAAAGAATTTGTCCTACTTGATATCCATATGTGTTGAGAACCACATGTTTTGAATGTTTGTGTAAAGCTTATAAAATGTATGTCCGTTTGAAGTCCACATGTTACCGAACAGTAATTTGACATTTTTCACCTAAATATTTTACGACCCCAAATTTGGTTAAATATAATGTTAAAATGCTTATAAATACCTACTCAAATATGTATAATCCATGCATATAAGTTACTCTGTTTACATGACAGAGACTGTTGAACACGAAATGTGTCCATGTGTTAGCACTTGATCGGACCCAAAATCAAATAGTGATGCTCAGTATTATCACCAGAAGTACTTTTTTATGTCATGTTTGCAACCTCATATTGGTATGAAAATAAATGCATTAATTCAGAAATAAATATCAACCCCATTTGGGGTCTTGTTAGCAAACAAAATCATCGATTACACTCATAATTTGCTGCAAAGGATAGGAAATGATCATCTGTCTGTTTAAATACTAAATCCACAGTGAATCACTGATTAGATCAACTGTACCTCAGCTAAAATGAGCAGCGCGTTGCCATAATCTCCAGACACCTCCAACTTCAGATCATGAAGCAGTGATCTTCCGGTTTCTAAAATGAAACAGCACAATCAATCAGCAGAGTTTCAACATCATCTCTGCATGTTGCCTCATTAACAGTTGCCACATTTCATGAGTCGGTATCTCATCAAGAAGTTACGAAAATGCTGTGTGTTAAACTAAGGACAATAACCTTCAAAGTAGATTTCAGACAGGGCACAGATCTGTCTGTTGGACCTGGAGGCAAATATTTCAGTCAGTGTGCTCTCGGTTGTACCAGCACCCTGTATGAAAAATGCACAAAGCACAATAAATAAGGATGCACGTTATATTATCACCAGAGGGAGAGTAAAGGGCAGTAAAGTTAGTGATCTTTCAAGTCATAAAAATAAATAATAAAAAAAATGGATTCACCTTGAGACACGTTGAACAGTGCATACCACACATACTTTAATCTGAAGATCATATCCAATGTTTTCAGTGAGATAATGATAATTCAATGAACAATAATCACAATATCTAAAACAGCAAGACTCAATTGTTGATACTCAAATGTCAGTACACTGAAATGTCATCAGTTAAGACTAATCTGAATCAAATTAAGCCAATTTTAAATAAACAAATGTGCAGTGAGTGTCATCTTAACTCTTTATTTCTCACCTTGATTGCTTTAATGACTTCATGGCAGTCGTAAACAGCTGTAGGAGTCACCAAGGCTACTAACAAATCCTCAAAGTCTCCATGGGTGTCGCCCTTCAGGTCATCCACTAATGTCTAACACAGGAAAGTAAACCCAGACACATGTATTAGTCTCTTACCATCAACCTCATTTCCCTTTAGAAAATCCAATCATGATTTAAATCTTCTTACTCTTCCTGTTGTTTTGTGATACGCATTCGCAATGAGCTGACGCTGAGCGTTGCTTCTTTGTGTCAACACCTCAACCAGCGTCTTTTCTGTTGTACCTAAAACAAAGATAGGACAAAACAAACTTAAAAGTGCACCAACTTTCACCAGCGTGCAACTCTTTAAGAAGACGATATATCCATTTGCATCATTCTGTAGAAAAACAAACAAATGTGCAAATTAGTTTGACCTTAAACTGGTAACGGTAACTACCTACCCAGGCCTTCTACAGCATTCCTCAGTGCAGCCACATCCTCTTCCACTTTGAAATTTGGCTTATCTTTCACAGTTCCTCTTGCATTTGACTAACAAACAAAATAAAAACAAAAAGATCAGTAACCAGTTTGCAAATGTAAAGCGGTACCTCCACACACTAGTGACTTTGGTAAGTGGTTAATTATCATAACTTTTATATTTGGCAACACTTATCCAGGAAATTATCATTATTTTGTAAATAGGATGTCCAACTTACTGTCACAGTCAGTGACGACGGGGAGTCTAAAAGGAGATCCAGGTCATCCTACAATATACACAGAGAAAAAAAAAGTCAATTTAAATAAGTAAGTAAATAAGTAGTAGCACATTTTATTTGGAGAGCACTTTTCACAGAGTCACAAAGTGCTTTACAGTATGATTTAGAAATAAAATACAATTTAAAATATTAAAAATACAATAGAATACAATTTAAACATGAGAAATACATAAAGTGCAATCAGTTGGTAGCAGCCATAGGTCAGTTAGGAAATCATTATCTCGCATGTTGTGTTGTGTTGTGTTGTGTTATGGTCAGGTACTCACCCAAACAGACATTGTAGTGGTTGTAGAAAGATATCCTACAATTTAAAAAAAAAAAAAAAGTTTCTCATTAAAATAAAATTACCATATAACACACACCATATTATGTGGAAATTATGTATCCTTATCTTGTTAATTGTTCGATAATGTTTACATCCTTTTTATTTTGACATGTTCGAAACCAACTACTATTGCTACAACTAATTATGCATGTTTAAATCCAGTTTCATCCTCTCAAAGCCAGGACATTATAGGCTGCCTCATCTGTATGATTTGGAATAAAAAATAATTTTAAAAAAGTCCATCTTCTTGTATAGATCTGAATGTAACTCCGGTGTACATGCTTTCATCTGCCATGCACAGCTGGACAGGCCAACTTCACATCCGACTGACACGTGAACTCTAAATATCATAAGCCGAAAATACTGGATCATCAAACTTTAAAACAGTCAACATAAGCACAAATACTACAGTAAAACGTTATAGAAAGATGTTTTTGGACTTACCTAAGACAGAGGTGGATTGGATTGATGTGACAACAGATTTTTGCAGTGTACCAAAGCCACAGAAGCCACACCTTTCACCCAGGCCGAGCAGAGCAGGACAGACTGGACACGCCCACCATTATCCAAGGAAGTGGAGTCATGGAGACTTTTCTCTTAAACTCCTCCCCTTGTGCAAACACTAAAAGAAATACTCCCCTGTAATATTAGAAACGGGAACATTTCTATTTTTGCCCTTTTCCCTTCTCTTTTACTGAGACTTTTAGACATAATAAAGAACCAAATGTTATCTCTACAGGGAGGGCATTAGCAAAGGCAGACAGGAAGTGAACAGAGAAACAGGAAAACAATATTTACTTTCTGAGGGGCTTTAATTCCTTAACCACTCATGACATGATCTTTATTATATATTTATATATATTTATCTATCTTATGTTTGCTTTGCTCTGCTATGCCTGCTTTTATACTTCATGGATAAGTGGTTTTGCACTCATCTTATATTACTGTTATATCATCTTAGGGTGTATTTTGTTTGGTCTATTTGACTTCATTCAGTATGATCTTACAGCTAGGTGTGTGAGCTAAACAGTAAGGCTATGTTTATCTAGAAAGGGGAAGGAAATATAAGATTTTTCTTCTTCCTGTTCCTTTTCAAGTATGGTTCTGTGTATGTTTGTTCTACTGATGTTTATTGAATGTCTATTGATGAAGTGAAGTGCACATCCATAAACGAAATAAATAAACGTAGTAATTAATTCATGTTTTTATCATGCTTTTACAGGTTTTATATTTGCATTTTTATTTATTTATTTTAGTCTGTTTTTTTATCTATTATTTCTAGTCTGTTTTAACAATGATCAGTGAGCTGCTGGGAGTACCTGTCCATGTCTTTTGTTTGTGCTGGGGGTTTTTTTGTTTTGTTTTTTCTTATCTGTCCCCTGTGTGTGTCCTGTGGTTGTAATGTTTATTGTATATAATTTTTGAGATGCCCTCTCTACACTGCAGAACAAATTTACCTACGGGTATTAATAAAGTAACCTTGACCCTTGATCCACATGTAGATTAGTAAAGATGTGGAAAAACACAGGGACAGGGATGGAGGAAAGAATGCCTTGATTTGAAATAATGCACATGAATCAACAAAAATTACAGTTTATCAATTACTTTTTGAACTTTTTCTATCAAGAAAAAAAAAATCTTTCTTCATTCAAAAAGGGGTAGTATATA
>JAPTYQ010000005.1:7749139-7764084 GCA_029814465.1 Ostorhinchus cyanosoma | reverse complement strand
TATCTATCTATCTATCTATCTATCTATCTATCTATCTATCTATCTATCTATCTATCTATCTATCTATCTATCTACTACTTGAACATTTTAAACATTACAGAAATAGTAGACTTCAGATGGCTACATTTGTCTTGTTTGTTCATGATTTAATATGGCTTCTGTTCTGTCTTCTTACAGTGAATGATTTAGCAAATCGTTTCAGTGACTTGGCCATTCTCAGCTGGACTTGGTTGGACGTGTTGCACATTATTAGAGCTCATTTCTAGATCATTTGTACTCAAAATAAGCTGCAAATTCTAACCTAGAAAAAGGAAGATAGAAAGTTGACATTCTTGCACTGCCATGATATTTTTTCTATCAGCACTTAAAACCAAAAAAAAATACCCAGATTAATCTCCCCAAAATAACAAAATTTCCCTTTCTTGAAAATCACTTTTTGCAGTGTGAGAGTGGGGAAGCTACTCACTATTATACACTGAGAGTCCAACATGTTGTTTGCAGTAACATGTTTCTGATGAAGTGCAGGTTTCAGATGCAGGGCAGGAGGTGAAAAGCAGAATGTAAAAGATGGAGGGAGGTCTGTACTGAGTTTAGAAAACATTGGCATAAACAGAAAACTGTAGCATATGTTGGATATGATCATTTTGTTGTGAAGAACGGTGATTTTGTTTGATTGAGAAGACTTGTCTAAAAATGAGGCAGGTGGTCGATATACTGACCAACTAATAACTCCACTACAACGTTGTGGTTGTTTGGTCTGTGACCTTGGTATCATGGTTCTCCTGTTGTGTAGTTTTTGTTGGGCTGAAGTCATTGTCTTTCATTGTCCTGAGAAAATCTGTCCTCTTGCAGCTCTATTTTAAGACTGAATATGCAGATAGGTGTCATCGTGGAAAAATTAAATCCACATATCAGGGTAGGTAAGTGGTCATGTTGGTTCTATGTTGAGCCACAGAGGTTTGACAGCAGCTGGTGATTACAGCAGTTAATAACACTGATTTAAGTGGTAGTGGTGTGGCCTGTACATACTGTTTTAGATATAAAATCAGAAGACAACTTTAAATGAAATGGACACAAAACACTGGAGTTGAAGGTTTAACCCATAAAGACCCAGTGCTACTGTTGCATCAGTTCCCAAATGAATTTTTCTCTTTCTTAAGTGATTTATTACCATTTACTCTAATGTTATCCTCTGTATTTTGAAAGTTTCACTGTAAATCATGCATTTTTCTATATTTAATTATCTATATTTGATTCATATATTCGGAATTAATTCAAAGGTGTATTATATCAAAACAGAGAAAAACTGAAGAAAAACTGACATTTTAAGCAAAATCTATCATTAACTAAATATAAACCCAGTGTGTCCATCCACTGTCATTTATCGAACTCCATGGGTTTTACAGGTGAATGTTGTTGAATGTGATGTTGTAGAAGATGATGGTGTTTCCACGTTCTGAACGCCCAAATGGGTCATATCTGATGACCATGAAAAGATGACAAACTGCATTTTACACCAATTATTTACATGTAATGATGGGATTAGTGGATCAACAGGTATTAAACAGTTTAGATCAGTAGATGTTTGGGGTCAATGGTGGATGTTTGGGTGTTTTTTTATGGTCAATTCCTTAAATTCTCCCTTTGTGAATAACTTTGCCCAGTAAAGGATCTCTGTGGCCTCCGTCTCACACCAGAAGCATTTTCGAGAAATCACTTCCTGCCCTTCATCTCCAGTTTGTGCCACAGCCACAGTACTGATGTGACGTCATATGCAACAGTGATAAGTCACCATAGGTTCCTGTTTCCAAGCACTGGGATGCACTAGTGCTTGTGGTGGGTCCCATACCTTGAGGACGGGGCAGTATGTGTATTTCAGTGTTTAACCCTCCGTAGACTGGTGCGCTGCACTGACTGAGCACCCTTTCTCACATCCACCCCCACCTGGAGCAAGGAGGGAGGAGGGAGGGAGACAACACTCGGACCAGTTAACTGCAGTAACCTCTGCACGTAACCAGAGCGGGAAACTAACATGTGCATCCACTGGTCAAGCACTACAGCCCCGACAAGAACCAGTGTTTCTAACGTGTCTGTAAAAACAGATCACAAAGCGTGTGGCATTTGTAAACGTAAAATACTGTTGGTGTCATTTTGGTTCTATCAGTCATTATGTGCAGAGGTGAAACACAGTGACTGTCATTCTAAAATAAAAAATGATCAGTTATAATTTTGTTGTCACATTCACTGACAGACACTAGAAATATTTAACCAACATTTATCTGGTGGCTGCTGTTAATTTCCCACCCTTTGTGCCAGGCTATGAGTCATAGTAAAATGCTATCTGTTTGTATTTTCAGTGTTTGTGTGGGATTATATGACTCAGTGCACTTAGTGAAAACGAAAATATGACAGGTCACCTTTCTAGCGAGCACATTTCCATGTTCCTCAGCAAACTGCCCTTCAGTAGCAAATTCTTCTTTCTCTTCCCTCTGTAAAACATAACACAATTTATATTATTAATGGATATTTTTAATGTTTATATTGGTATAGTGATAGACTGCTTATAATCTTAAATGTAAAACAGAACCAAAAAATTTTTATGAATCTCTAACTCCATGTGTTGTAACATACAACACATATTTCTTATCTTCATCAAAGCCATCAGTTTTGATGATTGTTGTGCGGCTGAGTGAGAAAAAACTTTGTTGATGGTTGTGAGCATAAACTCAAATTGTCATCTGATAATACGAAAAAGCGATGTCAGGATGGACGGGATGTTCCCCCTCGGGCGCACGGAGCCGCGGGTGGTCGGCGTGGAAACCTGACCTGGCCCCGCCTCTGCTCCTGTTCCCATACTCGCTGCCCAGCCTCCTGGTGAGAGAAGCCCAGCCCCTTCTCAAATGGCTGTGTGCCTTGTAGGAGGCGGCCACGTAGCACATGAGAATAACCCGTGTCACACACCGGAGTCAGCAGAGCCTCCTGGGCCACACGCAAGCCTGGCATGCTGCTGTCGCGTCCTGATGATACCGAGCCCACCCAGCCCTGAAGGGAGTCCTTCTCTGGTAGGTAGGGTTGGAACGCTCCACCTCCCACAACCCTGAGAACCACATACAAACGAACCAAAGGGACAGAGACAGACGACATGTGAAGAAATATGCAATACAGAAAATGTCAAAACTATGAAAGGTCAATGCTATGAACCAGTGTTGAGGAGCCACAAAAATCCAAATGGTGGTGGTTTGAATATACCACCTTTTGGGGAAAAAGTCTCATCTGCAGAATATTGGAACATTCATTTTGTTGTTACACATCTTTTTAGCATGTGAGAACGAGTTGTTTTTGCCTGTGAAAGTCTTTATATTTAGCAGAATATGCCAAGGTGTAGTGTTGTTATGTTGTTTAATCCCAATCAAATCAATGGACACGACTCTTAGTGACTCGGTCTGCCATGCCTGATGCCAACAGCTGACCACACCATGGTGGGAAGTTAAGTCAAAGACCTAAGAGCGTCTTTTTGTCCTGAAAACACCTTCCCAACACTGGTGGGAACATTTCTGTATTAAGGCTCAGTTTAACAGCAGTTACAGCTGACGTACCGGTTGTCTTCGCTGTACTCGGGCCCCCGACTCAGTCCTGTCATTTCACATCGCTGGGCGTACACCTGCTGGCCTGCAACAACAGAAATCCCTTCTACTGAACCCAGCCCTACACCTCCTCCTCTCGTGCCTCCAACGGCCCCGAAGGCCTCCCCTCTCCTCCCGTCCGACCTCTGACCTCCAAGCTGGCCGTTCTGGCTGACCTTGGGAACGGCGCCACTGGCTCTCACCCTGTCTCTTTCAGCCAGAGCAGTTGCTGGCTCATGTGGTGCCTCCTCCTCCTCAACCTCTCCTTCCTCCTCATCCTCCTCCTCCTCCTCCAGCTCCATGATGGAGCCACTGGCTCCACTGGCGCCGCTGCTTGGGCGACCCAAGCTGCAGGGAAGGGACAGCGTGGCCCCCTCTGAGTCATCAGCACGACTACTGCCTTCCAGTGACGAGTCCTCTACTGTGACCAGAGAGGGGCTGACCCCCGCCGGCCACACCTGAACGTCCGACATCTCCATTAACGTATCTTCCTCTGTGGTGGCGATGGGGGCACACTCGAGGCTGGACACTTCCTGCCAGTAGGGCTCCACGCCGAGCGGAGAGGGCAGGCTGTACTGCATAGAGGCCGGGGACAGCAGCTCCTCCTGCACCAGCCCATAACCTGCAGGGACAACAGGGGCGAGACAAGAGAAAGACTAACACCACGCAGGCACAGCGAGGGGTGGAAGAGGCAGGTGGACGCTTGACTGTTTCTCCAACCTAACAGGGAAACAGTGGGGCTCAGCCCTGTCCCAACATGTGAGGAATCAGTCCTGATTGAGCTTTGACCATTCATTTAGGATTTGAATATTCCTAAATTGGATATTCAATGGGATATGACTGGAATCCAGTTGCCAGAATAAATGTTAGCACTGTATGTTTCTATAAATCCTAGATACATATACATATACACATACATCTGCTACTGTTTCTGTACATCCCTACTTTTTCAATTATCCTCAATAGACAGGAAGTGGTTGACATGGATGGAGGCTCCAGAACTTTCACATACTGACCTTGAAGTTTTTAAATGTAGACAAAATGGTGCTTTGCTTAGATTTACAAATAGATTGTAGTTTGATTTCAACATGAAATATATAATATCAGTTCTATTTCCACTCAAGTGCATCATAGTGTACACTTCCCTTGCTCATATCCATGACAACAGCCTGCAGACTCATTTCTAAGCAGAGGAAGTGGGTCAGATTTTCCATGAAAATCCAAAGACGTTCTCATTCCTGAGTGTCTCAGACCTTTCCTTCTGCACCTCTACAGTCTCTGGAGTGCAACACTAGCTGTAGTTAGCTCAAAAACTGTGCCTGTCTACATCCTCGAATGAGCGTCTTCAAACACTACAGCATATTGAACCTTTAAAAACAGCATTAGCAAAATGTGGGTCATTTGTTATTTCCTAATCACATGAAACACTGACAGCATATGTATCCATTTGTTTTCATGAACGTACAGTGGCAGCATTTGACTCTGGCAAATGGGTTGATGGCTGACATGTTGAACGAATAAATAAATAAAATAAATGCCAGCTATTGTGTTTCAATTTCAGTCAAAGGGGAGACCAAAAATTTGAGGTTTACTGTCATTGGGACACAGCGAGGTGAGGTGAAGGATAAAACAGAAATCGTGTCTCATCCAGTGTGAAGTGACAGGCGCAGGCTCCTGTTTGTCAACATGTAAAAGCGTGACACTGCAGATCATTTTCTGTGTTGCTTGACAAGAGAGAAGAGGTGAGTCTACAGTTTAATGTTGGTCGGGTTGGCACGATATTCTTTCTTGTTTTATAGTCTCTCAGCCACAAGTGTTGTACACTGATCAGAAGTTCAATGCACACACCTTGAGCATAAATATTTATGCCCATGCCATTCCCAGATATAGAAAGGTTCATTATTGTCTCTGATGGTTAATTATAATACTGGTACTTAAAGAGTAATTGTTTATTTCTACCCAATTATAACTGACCAGTGAACTGAAGCAGAGGCTGCTCGCTGTAGCTGACATTCACATAAATGGCAGATCATTTTAAACAATTCACAGCAGCTGTGATAGAAAGTACAAAGCTGTATAAAAATGTCTTTACTATCGTTCCAACCCTTGTATAACAGGTTCCTGGGTAGGAGCCAACAGCACCTTGCACATTCTGCAGGAAATGCAAATTACTGTTGCTCTATATTGTCATTTAATTTGTACAAAACCATGCATTGTTCTTTGTTCATCCATGTCTCAAACACTCGAACACAGCTCACTCCACACACATAAATACACACATTAGACCAGACTATTATATTTTACAACCTGTAATAGCTGACTTAAACTTATACTTCTAAGTTATTTTCTACGCCATGTAAAGATCCAGTTTTATAAAGTCATGTAAAGTTTTTAGTCATCCATTTCTGAATGACTTTTGATTATAGTAAGTAGAAATCTTTAAATAAAAAACCTGTTATTAGATACCTATTAAACATGGATGGATGCCTTTTTATGTCCCTTTGTCTCTGTCGCTGAGAAACACTTTGCTGGAAGTACAAAATACACAAGGACACACTTACTGTATGCACACAATCACATACACATATACACATTAAGCTCAGTGTTAATCTTTTTAAGCTACTTTTAGAAATACTAATTTCAAACTGAGAGAAATGTGAGATATATTTATAGTGTGGTTCACGCTTATATCAAAAGATGAATTCGCACCAGTTTTAAACACTATGGGAAAACCTCCTTTTTCTTTACACTCACTTATTTGTGTTTCTTTAACATGTAAATATGTATTTTACAACATAATTACAAGGACAGGAGTAACAACACTAATGTATTGACTAATATTCTTGATTTTATTTTCTTTTTCTATAAATGTGCACGTCTCAGATGTAATACTTCTAATTTTTTCTTACACTTCTCGAACAATGGCTATAAAGGCACTGTATTGTATTGTGTTCTAAGAATATTGAATGTAATGCTTCGCTATTTACAAAAAACTAGCAATTTTTAATCGGAAATGTTAGATGAAATATGCCCCAGGTTGTGTTTGGTAGTCTGAGGAGAGAGGTGCTATTTGAGACAGGTTTGGACTCAATATTGTCTAATCAATAGACAGGAAAGAGAACTTCAGCTAAGCTATTATCATTCTAATAGATAATACTGTAACAAATAGCAACATTCTATTAAAAGACTAAAGGGCTTGTTGGTAAGGATGAATATTTCCCTATTAATAATAAATGTTAAAGTACTCCTGATACAACTCCTAGTCATAGAAATAATAGTAAGGCACTTTTTATAAACAAGTGCATAAAACACAGAGAAAAAAAAAGCAAATTACACTCAAGTTAATCCGCAACAGAACTCTGTACGAGCTTTCCTGACAAGAAAAATAACAGGTGACCAAACATCTTTAAGAATCAGCTACTATCCTGTTTTACAGTAATCTGATAAGGTAAACTCAAAGCTACTTTTCACAAACACATTCAGCTGATAAGTAAGAAGTGTTGTTGAAAACATACTATCTTTGAGAGCTGACACAGAAAACGGTTTCTTAGGCGGGTAAATGACTGGCATTTGTGCTCACTTTAAACAGATCTGAGGATGTTTTAAAGTTTAAAAATAGGCTGAATGTGAGTGAATAAATGTGCCAATGAGGTTACTTTCTAATCCTAACTGGAGATGCTTCGGATGAGTTAGACCAATGTAAAAATGAACAGAAAATATAAGATATGGATGAGACCGAAACATAAACACTCATCAATATAAATATAGAAACGCTTTAAAGTCTAAAATCTAAGGAGCTGGTCTGATTAGATGCACTCGTTCATTTATAAACTGATATTGATGATTTTGATGAAAACCTGCTGGTTATGTTTGGCCTTTCATGTGTCTTTAACTTATTTAATAGTAATGTCATTTATGTGATACTTGTATAAGTACTAACTTCAAATGACATATATTAATGGATAAAATACCTCCTTATTGCATTAATATATTGTTACATATGTTATATAATTGATCCCCGGGTTTTTTATGTGTGAGTAAGCACGTGTGTGTGTTTCTGGGATGGTATAGGGCCAGGATGATGAGAGGTGGCTTCAGAATGAGGTGAACAGGGAGGAATGAGAGTTAGAATGAGTTAGATGAATCTGGGTTAGCCTTTCCCTTCACTCCTGCTATTTTAACACAAACACACACATACAGGTGTCAAAGGCACAGGATGTGGTGAAGCACAAATACCACACAGATTGTCATGGAACAAGGAATAGAAGACAACACAACACACAAAACGCACAGCACAGCACACGACTCATCACTGTACATACACACACTCACTTACAAAAAAACACACAATATTCACTCAAGTTGAAATACAGATGATGGCACACTTTTGGCCAACAGGTGAGGCTTGAATAATATCTGCACACGCGCAAAAACATACACAAACACACCTCACATTGTTATCCCTGCTGGCAGATAACGTTTAGACAATGTTAACAGTGACAGTGTCATCAGACTTGGGCAAAACATCTTGAATTCAGTTATCAATTTGGGGAATTGATTTGATTTTAATCTTTATTTTTACTTAGAATAAAAAATAATATCTGAGCGTAATTTGAAAACAGCATATTTTCTCTTAAAATCTGTAAGAGGCCTTTTGTTTTGTAAAACCAAAGTGCCGCTGATGTTATCACTGAGTAGAAATGATTTATTCTTGTTGCCCATGAATGACAGACATCTCATCACAACAACATTGCACCTTAAACATTATGTGCTATGCAGCTGACCATGTGTTACAGTGTAGCTTTAAAACACACCATTTATTTTACATGAAAAGAAAAGAAACATTTGCTTGTTAATATAGCATTAAAAACAAGACTGAAATACGTCCATTGAACAGAGAAAACATTTTACACTGTGAAGAAAAAATTCATACATTGAAAGCATGCCATGCACATAAAGATGTCATAAACAGCAAACAGCAAACTTTATTTCATTCACAACAAATCGACACACACCCACACACATCCCTGTATCTTTACAGACAAAATTCATCATAGGAAGACCTGGGTCGGACTGTTTTTTAAGTATTAACTTGAGGTTTAACTGGGAAACTTTGTCATGTCTTACTTTCATAAAAAGACAAAAAAAAAACTGTATTGTGATACATAAATTCATAAAAAAAACCAGACTTCCTTTCAGTCGTTTTAGAATACATTGTAAAAGATGCATCTACTCTTTACTGTAACCCAGGTGTCAAACACATTCACACACATACAAACCCACACACAGAAAAAGATACAGTAACAGCACAACATGCAGCATGCACATGCACAAACTGTAGTACACACACAGAGCTGGACTGAGAGGAGGAGAGGGTCCCCGCTCGACTGAACGAGGGAGGAGCGCAGGAAAATAAGATGACAAGAGAAGAGGAGGCCCAGAGGTCAACATGAGGTCATATGAGGTCAGAGGTCGGACAGGAAGAGCTGTGAGGAAGAAGAGCAGGAGAGGGGAGGAGGAAGAGGAGCAGGGCGGCTGGGCAGCAGATATGACATGTCATAGGTTTAGAGGTAAAGACTGAAAGTAGGACAGACAGAGACACTCGCCTGAGGAAAAGACAAGATACGCAAACTATAAATTATGAAGCTAGATTTTTGAAGCTAATCACCCAATATCTAATCAATATTGTTGATTACAGATCTTATTCATTCAACAATTCTTGGCAATATTGTACGTAAATATTAATATTAAGGGATAGTAGAGAATCAGGACTTGACAAGTGTTTATTTATTAGCTACAAGTGCAACTCAAAGACATGACATAGATCTATGCACATTTAAGAGAAACTGTTAATTCACCTGATTTTCTAATATTTTCTAGAGGTCATCCATTAAACTATTTCTTACATCTACCAACGATAAGTCTAAGTATTTCACAACTTAGCGAAACAAGCCTGATGAAACTTTGTCTTTTTCTGAGGCAGAAAAAAAGAAAGGACAGAGAGAAAGAAAGAAAGAAAGGCAGAGGAATAGATACAAGGTATGAAGGCCCAGAGCACACTATCGTCTGTGTACTAGCACCACTTTTGATTAGTGTATCCATCCCAGACATACACACACATGTATGCACACACAGTCTGTGCACACACCAGCGCTCAGCTATGCATTCAAACACATGTATTCTTAAGAAGCATCCACTGGCAAAACTCCAGAATTACCATTGGATTAGGTGTCAGTTTGGGATTAAAATGTCTTAAAATGCTGTCAGTAAGCATGAGAGCATGTTATCCTCGTTTCTCATATTAAGTAAGAGAAGTAAAAACCATCATGTTCAGGGCTTAAGTATGAGGTGTGAAAAACTATAACAGAAAAAATGAGTTGTGCCCCAGTGAGGAATGTACAAAGGCGGTGTTAGTGCATGCTGCAAAAGGCCAGGTTCAATGTGGGAGACTGACACCATTCCTCAGACCTCAAAACATCACTTGAGACTTCACCATCATCATCATCATCATCATTATCATCCTCATTATGTACATGAGCAGCAAACCACCATGCAGCCAGAGTTCCCTTCAACTTACCCCTTCTGAAAAACGGGGGTCTAATAACTCGTGGCTTGTGCACAAGGCGTGATGGCCTTGTGTCCGTGATCTCTTGTGGAGCAACAGAGACAAGGTAAAATGGCTGTTACCCAAACTCAAGGGAAGCAGGGAGGTTTGTCAGAGGTGGACAGTAAATAAGAAACAAAACTAACCTTAGTGCGTCGATGAATTTTCCTCAAATTGTGCACACTATAGTTTCACTACATTCTATGTGTCTGAGCTATATGCTCTGATCTGCTGAAATTCTTCTGAACTTTTCCTCCACATTATGCTTAACCATAGAAATCCTGTAAACTTTAAATTTCTGGTGTCTACATTTCATCAAAAACAATGAATAGAGTATAATTTCCATAATTTTGTTTTCACTTTAAACTAGCTGAAACCAAACCTTGGTGAGATTAATGAACATCTTTAAGGCAGAATCATCATTTCCTGTTATGCAGTACTTATATGAACATGTGTTGCATTAGTTTGACTCCTGCCTTACCATTAATGACACTCGGGGACAATAAAGTGGAGTCACGGTCTCCGAGCCGACACGCTCCCTCCTCTGAAGACCCAGGTGCTGCTGGCTGTGCAGCTGGACCCTCCAGGGAGCTCACAATGTCTGCACGGTCAATGTTCTTCAGAGCAACGTACAAACTCTCCACTGAGAGAGGCGTAAGCAAGGGGGGGGGGCAGAGGAGAGTCAAAGACAGAAAAGAAGGACAAAAAGTAGACAAGGAGCATCCACACAAAGACACAAAAAAGAAATAAAGGAAAGAAAAACTGTCAGAGAAGGTCAGGAAAAAAATGTGACAGTGTACTAGGTTCAGAGTACGTAAAAGAAAAACATCACAGAGCCACAAAATAGAAGGTGACACTCAAAGAAAGATGATTTTTAAAGAAAATACTCAAGGTCTATCAGAAAAAAAACTCAGCAATTCCTATTACTATATATTATTACTGTAACTAACAATGTACTGTGTCTTCATTATCAGTTTTTGGCATTTTGTGCTTCATTCAGCTCTTTTCATATAAAATACTATTAACTTTGTTGTAGAGAACCTAATGTATTCTTGTGATGTATAATTTGACTCATATCCTATTCATCTACTTTAGTATCCAGCACTATTAACAATGAGGAGATGGATTTACATTTCGCTTTGTGAATCTAAACACAGGATCTCTTCATTTTCAGCACATCAAATGAAAACATAACAACATTAATATCTGTATATTTGATATATTGCATGTGTCATGTCCACACATGATCTCCGGAGTACTACCTCTGTTTATTTATATGATGTATTATAATAACATAAATAATGTCATAATCAATCATGTATATTATTATGGAATTACTTGGTGTTTTACAGCTTTGTGTTAAAGAAAATTTCCCTTCGTCTAATATCTGTGATTTATTTCAAAAATGTTTGCAGAAAATGTCTGACTTTTGTCTTGAAAATTCAAACTTTTTCTTGGAATACTACACCCTTCACCTGCCTCTTGTATTGCAGAAAAAAATGTCAGTCACTGCAGGTGTGTGTCCCACTTTTATTTGTAAGAACTTTTAATCCCCACTGAATCCTATGCCTACCCCAATGATGAAATACTATGGAATAGAAAAATTTGAAGTAAAGGCCTGCCTCCAAATCAAAGTTCCTCAAAATAAAGGCCTGGTACCTCCTACAGCTGATTAGCTCAGGATTATAAGGGCCCAAACCAGTACTTTTGGAAATGTGGCACATTTGTAACCTGGAAATGGTTAAAATTGGGATTTTTACACCTGTATATGTAGGATGTATTGAAAAATGTAAATTTAATGAAAAATGAGTATTTACATAGCTAATGTGTAATGTCTAAGGTATATACAGTAGTGTTGGACTCACTTTTAGCCCTTTTGCCTTCTCTGCTGGCCCACAGGTTGAGCAGGGCAGAGCTCTGGTCAAGCAGCGAGTTGGGATTTTCCACACGAATCCTGTTGATATCATCAACACCAAACTGCAGCTCTCGAGCCAACTCTGCCAGGTGGACAATGACTAACATAAATAGACTGATCTAAAGCAGACAGCGGTAAAGGATCTCAAGCTGCAGCAAATAACCAACCTGCCCAGCTCAAACCCAGCTGTTCAGATATGATGTTGATTTTGATCTCAGTCCTCTCCATGGCATTCACTGTGGCTAAATGTGAGAAGAAAAACCGAGAGGTTAGAAGAAATGCAAGACACATGAAACCAAATCTATAACAAATATTGATTATATGTATTATAAAATGAATGATGAAAAGTTTGTTGTTAAACCTTTTAATTATGATGCTGTTTATTATAGCTTGGACAGTCCAAAGCTGATATGTGTTCTGAGTCAACTGTGAAAATTCTGGTCATTTAAACATTAAATCAGAGCTGTCAGATACCAAACAGTGTTAGCTTTTGATATTTAGAAAATAAAATTTATGGCTTAAATGAATGAATGATTCTCTAAAAGGATTATATTAATTTATGCTGCACTGCTTACGTCAGTGATATCTGCAAGATAAACTGCAAACATGCTATATTTTCAGTGTAACAGGCCCATGGTCATATGAGTTTGCCTTAGAAAACAAATGTGAAAATTTTATATAATGGAACTTCCTGCTTATATAAATTTGATCAAGTATATGATGAAGTATATTATAAAAGTTCTGATCAGAGGTGATTTTAAATATTGATGGATATTTACTGACTGTGCTAAAGTCACAACAAACATCAATCTCCTTTACAATAACACAGCTGTTGATAGTTGGATTGTTAAACTCATGTGAATTATCTAGAATACTGTGATTGTGCCAGAGGCCGCTCTTATATCCCAGAGCTTGAATTTGATTTAGGGGGGAAAATATCAGTCTTGGACTGCCCAAATGTTTTTCAGTTATTACTTAAATCATTCTATGATTTTACAGAAATATTAGAGATTTTCTATAAGATTTAAGAAAAACATACCAGAATTAACTGACTGATGCTTCTAGTATATACAGGTTGTACTGATACTTACCTTAGAATATAGCATTGCTCGGTTGAAGAGAATAACCATAACACTGTTTTTGTCAAAATATTCCTCAGAGTTAGCACACCATATGGGCAAGGGGGTTAGAATTTAGGGTTCATTCAAGTGCTAGTCCCACCAACCAAAGTAGCATTCAGTAATCATTACAGAGGGACTGAAGTGCAATGTAGCAGCGCTGGGTATTTGTAGACAGAAAAAGCCTTGCTCTGTAATTAATCTAACCCACCAACAGTACTGTCATGACTCTGTATACATATGTCAGGCCAGCTCCTCTGTCTAGCTCCACTGTGAGGTCCTGCCCATTCCCAGTGCTAAGCAACAGTGATAATGCTAACGGTAACTGCTGCCATGCCGTTGGAAGTCGCAGTGGAGACACCCGCACCATGCAAAACCAATCACAGAAGTCATTCATTTGTTCTCATAGCTACCAGGACACTCAGGAGAGAAAAAGCTAATTTGCCGTGTGCCATGGAGCCATTTAGGGGTGTGTTGAGGACTGCTGCTGAAGTTTTGGTGCACATTCAATAATTTTCTCTGACTGCACTGCAAAGGATTCTGGGGCATACTGTAGAGCAGTGTATTGCATCCAAGGCTCAGTCTTTGTGCCATGCGTGCACGCAAGACAGATAGGGGAAAATATAGAGGGCAGAGTTGGAAGCAAAGGGTTGTGGGTAAGGGGGCAGTGCAACATTCAGTGCCCATCTCCGTTGTGTATATATGAGGAGAGGGCTGAAGGTCAGGCAGAGAAGGACTCACCCACACCGGGCTCGTTCAGCGCGCTGTAGCGTTCCCTCAGGGCGAGAGGGGTCAAAGTTCGCCTGCGCTCTTCACTGCCCACAACCTAAACAAGACAGAAAAGGTAAAGAACATGATATTTTACATGTACACATTTTATTACATGTACAATATAATTTGAGTATAGATTGATTAGACTTTTTTCCTGTTATGGCCATTTACAAAAAGAATATCCTGTTGTAGCAAAAGGCAAAAAGTGTGCAGAAAAAACCTTCAAACATTTGCTAAAAAGTAAATTTGACATTTCAAGAATCCAAACATTCCTTTAATTCCCAATGATCCATTTATTTAGTTAAGAACTGTAGATTTAAAGATTAAAACATAAAAAGCTTGTTTACGGAATTATTTTCTAGAGGAACTAGAATGATGTGCTTGTCTCTTAAAAAGGAAACTGAATGTAACTGTAATCGTAATTTACTGCATAGATGTTTATTTAAAAAAAAATCATGTTATTTTTGTCTTAAAGTATTATTTATTCTTTAAAATAAATAGTATTTTAAGAATGTTCAGCCCATAATATAACTTCAAACACTGAACAAACCACACTTTACTGAAAAACTGAGACTGAACTGACTTTAAACGCAGAATGCCACATGGTCAAACATCTGTCTCATGAAGCGCTTGGACATCTGGGAAAATTCAAGAACAAACATTTCGAAATGTCTCCTTGGAAGAGTGAGTTTGCAAACTATTTCTTACCTTGACACAAGGTGGCATGGTTATGTTAAGGTTACACAGTACATGCTGTGTGTCTTCATATTTGGTGCACTTCCGCAGAAACGATAAGAACCCAGTAGCATCTTTGTTACTATCTCTGACCTAAAAGAGGATGAATGAAGAAAGAAAGAAAGAAAGAAAGAAAGAAAGAAAGAAAGAAAGAAAGAAAGAAAGAAGGAAAGAAAGAA
>JAPTYQ010000005.1:7733134-7748888 GCA_029814465.1 Ostorhinchus cyanosoma | reverse complement strand
AGAAAGAAAGAAAGAAAGGAAAGAAAGAAAGAAAGAAAGAAAGAAAGAAAGAAAGAAAGAAAGAAAGAAAGAAAGAAGGAAAGAATATGTAGAGGGAAAGTAAATTAACGGGAGATAAAAGAAACAGAAAAAGAATGTAGGAATAGAAATAATAGGAATAGAAAAAGTGATGAACAAAACAAATATGTCAAGAAAAAAAATATCCAGAAGTGGAATGGTAAAAGGAAGTACAGAACAAGAGAAAAGACATTTGAGAAAAGACAGGAATGTAAGAGAGCAGGGAGGAGGGAAGAAAAAGAGATGAAAACAGATATTAGACACCTCCACAAAGTCACGAGCATGTGGCGCAGTAACATGGGACGAGGAGCAAAGGGGAAACAGGGATGGAAGCAGTCCACAGGCAGGCGAGAGGGAGAGATTTACCTGCACATTTTACCTGGACGTCTGTCAGACCAGACAGTTACAGAGTGACCGTGAGAGAGAGAAAGAGAGACAGTGAGACAGACACATACAGACAGGCAAGGCCGCAAGATAGGAAGGCAGGCAAAGAAAGTGAGGGAGTCACAGGACATGCAAACAATTACCCAACAGATGTCACATGTACATAGGTAAGTTGTTTGTGCTGCTACATAATAGTGAAATGCTTTTCATAGAGTATTGAGCTGGCTGAGGTTGAGCTGTGTACATCACATTGACAGAGACATAGACAGGAGACTCCCAAGGAAAACAAAAATGACACAAGGATGATTACAAGACGGAAATGACAGGGAACATGAAGTAAAACATATTATCTAGTTCTCTGGAAAAAAAAGGTGTACAGGGACACCGACACACGGTAGATTTACTTAAACAAAGGATATGAAATGAATACAAAGACAATTTACATTTTATGTCACGTATGAATAAACAACATATAACCTTTAGATATAAGCAATGAAGACCAATAAATCTGGGATAAAATGTGTATTTAAAGGGGAGATATGTAGTATTTCTACGTTCTAATATTTAAAAAAAGGCAATGGCTACTGCCACAGTACCGTGGCACAAAATATCAGTTTGTCTGTTGCCACAGAGTCAATAAAATATTAGCATTTGTAGTAGAGCCAGTCAGGGATACTGTTCCTCTTGTTGCCACAGTACTGTGCTGATTTATATTGAATACTTCAGTGTATTCTTTTGTGTATTTTGCTACCATATTACTGTGACAATTGATGGAAGAAACGGTAAATTAGTGATATTATATAGTATAGAATAGGAATTATTGTTTCTAAATACTCTATATGTTGTTTTATGGTGTTCTTTGCTCTGGAGGCTGAGGAAAGTGGGCGGCACTACATGTTAGATGCAGCAGTGTGCTGTGGTTCTGTGGAATTCTGCACTCTGAACATTGGCCCAATGTCGAATTTACCTAACCTGGAAAATTTTTAGAAAAAAAAAACAACCAAGTGAGCTAAATGTCTGCTGTGTTTCAGTCGGACCTATTCGCTATATGATTGCCTTGGTACTTTTTCGGGATGTAAGTTACCAGTCTAGACATGATATAACGAGGGCGCTGATTAGCTCTGTGGGAATAGACAAACTGATATTTTGTGTCAAAAGCCACTTTGTTAAAAAATGTCCTTAAGATATCATTAGACTGTTGAGAATACAGAATACAGCTCTAAAGTAATGCAAAAGATGCCCATGTATTGGTTTGTACAGATATGAACTGAATATACCTCAGATGCACATATGGTTTGTTGGTCTAGGGGTATGATTCTCACTTTGGGTGCAAGCGGTCCTGGGTTCAAATCCCAGACAAGCCCTGACCTTTTAGGGCAGGCATGTGCAGTCAATTCATAGGCAAAAGGTAAAGGGTTCAATTCTGGACCCTTAGTCTGCAGTGTGTCTAATGTCCTCATCTTCAGCTAGTGATGGTTAAAATGTGGACAGTTTCAGTGAGTGTGATTGTTGATCCACGGTTCAGACTAAACTGCCACAGTTTGGACCAAGCTTGGATGATTCCAAACAGATCTTTTGTGCAGATATAACACAAACCTTACAGAAAACACAGGTGATTTGTAGTTTTACTGTGTCTGTTTTCTGTCTAAAAACAGAACCAGCTGATGCAGAACTTGAAGATTTTAAAAAACAGCATTATTTTTACAGCCTGTAAAATAGCCAACGATGGGCTTTTGTTTGAAGAAAACTTGATACAATAAAACAAACGTGTAAACAATGATGTTTATCCTTTATTCAGTAACTGATAAAGTCTGTGGATACATAGTGTTGATTTGTTGGTATTTTTGGTGGTTAAGTGTGTTCCATTACATGACTTCCTTCTACTGGTGAAAGTTTAGAGTATCAATACTACATATAACCCCTTCAACTTCTGTTATTTAAACACAGATTTTTTTTTTTTTTTTTACAAAGGGATATACCACAGTCTTAAAGGAGGAACAGACAAACACAGATAGACAACATCTAATGAAATACAATAACAGATGATTATATTTAATATGTACCTATAGCATTTACATATGAGGTTGTGTAACATGTAATTGGTGTGTAATTACTCTGTATATCTTATCTTGTATTCAAAGTGTTTATATGTGGACAGTAGGATCACAGAGCTGCGCTGATGTCTAGAGTTTTCATGCTGACATATACTGTATGCAAGTGAAAAGCCACAAAAGACACGAAATATATCATCAGCAGGTGAACAGAAGGGACTATCTGGCGAGAGGATCCTTGACACACCAACCCCAATAATGGCACAAACAAAACCACTATATGAATATGTAGCGTCTGATAAAACCACAGGCATGTAGACAGTAAGAGTGAGACAGACCTTGACAGAGACAGGCAGTCTGTTATCTCTGAAGGCCTGGAAGCTGAAGCTACGAGGCTGTTGGGTTGCCTTCCTGATGGGCACCAGGTTCCCAGAACACTCTAGATGCAGTGGCATGCCCTCCATTAGCTGTGGAAAGCATTGTAAAATATGAAGGGTGACAGGGTGAATCATGACCAAGCAGAGTACATGTGAAGGATTGGACCCTTATAAAACAGCCAGAGTGTGGATCGATTTCACATCATCCCCGAGAAACTCATTAACTCCTACTCCTCTGCACATTTTCAGTTTCAGGGTCACGGCCATTTCAACAGGAAGTGAATTTAGCTGCATTTTTTTTTTTTTAAGTAAGCAATTATTGATTACTATAATGGGTAGTGCTTAAAATGTATGTAATGTAATGTACAGTTAGTGCCACATAAACTATGTTGCAGGTACAGGCTGTTTCTACAGATAGTCAGCGTGCACCTGCAGCCTGGAACAGCATGAAAAAAATGTTAAGCTTGCTTCATTTTTCCCCCCTTGTTTCACTATGTTTTAATTATAGCTGTTCTTGTTTTCGACACGGCCTAAATTATCCTGGATGTTTCTAGGTATTCTATTCTATCATTCTACTGAATTATCTTGATTCCATGAATTATTCTTTGGTTTTATTATTAATGAACTCATGATTCTTATCGCCTTTATTTTCTTGGCTACATTACAATCTGTTCCACTAAATAAAGGTTGAATTAATTGCTTCTAAGTGATCCTGAGCACTTTTAACAATGTTCCGACTGTAAAAATCACATCACCTTTTGACATCTATACTTAAGGGATAAACTGGATAAAGGAGGTTGATGAGGCCAGAGAGTCATTGTCCATTGTAGTGTTTGATTATGTCTGTTTGACTCTGAGACTCTAGTTTGTAATTTTTACCATTAGAATACTGTTTTTGAGGTCATGTAATAATATTAGTGGAAACTTTGCAAAATAATGATACCCAAAAATTATTTAATTCCCGAGCAGCTATATCATTTAGGAAATGCTCACAGCAATATCAGCTACTGGCTAAATGTTAGCACATACACTTGATAACACACTACTTAGCAGGCTAGTTATGACACAACATAGCACCAAATTAATGCTAACATTAGCTGCTAAGTAACAATAAACTTTCTAAAATATTAGCCTTACAAAATCCTGTGCCCATCTTTTTAGAGAAACTTCTTAAACACAACTACAGATGAACTCTCTTATTTAGTAAGCAGATGCTCTGAAACACTAATTCAGCTGTCTCTGCAGACTCTACAGTCATTTCCCAGATGGCAGACATCAAGGCCTTCTAATTAGCCCTAAATCATAATAACAGAGGAATAATTTACACAAGGACAACCAGTACATGGTCCAAATAAAGTGACTGTTGTCATAACATCACCTGGCTGATTTGTAGAGAGGTGTTAATACTTTTAATCAATCAATCAAAAGGATTCCTCTAGTGCAGTGGTTCTCAACCAGGGGGGCGCAAGCACATGGGGGGGGGGGGAGTGACAGCAGCGTGCATGCCCCCAACCACCCCCCCACCCAAATGCCACGTACCAAAATCCAAAATTGCAAATTGCAAATTCCTATTCTGGGGACAGCAGGTAGTCAATGATAATATGGGTGGAGCTATATAAGAGGTATATAACGCACCACATCCTCATCATATAGGTCCATCGCATTATGTTTAGATTAAAGGGGGGGTATTGTCCGGCACACTGTACCCCCCTCAGTCGCAAATGTGTTTTCAGGGGGCAGCAGGTAGTCCATGATAAGGTGAGTGGAGCTCACTGCCACTTTCTCACAGCTTTACAGAGTTATATAACCCACCACCTCCACATACAGGTCCGTCACGTTACTTTCAGAATTACGTACCACCCCCCCGAGCCCACAAATTTTTTCGGGCATAAGAGAGGGTGCCAGTAGGCTCGTGATGCTGTTAATGGGGCGTGGTTCAAAAAAGGTTGAGAAACTCTGCTCTAGTGGCTGTCAGAAGTTGTTGCACATGAGTCTGAAGACAGCCTAACTTCTACTCCATAAAACTTTCTCTTTGGGTTACTTTTTCATAACTTGTCTCTAGGTGCTGACCTCAATGTCTCGACTGCGGGCTACTTCGGTGAAGTTCTCATGCAGTTCCAACGTTTTGTCCATCTTATCATCTGTCATGCAGTAACAGCGTAAGCGCCCTTCTCGTGCTTCGTTCATCTTGGCAAATATAACAAACTTGGCCATGTAGGGGACAGCCATCAGCTCCCGGTACAGCAGGTTAGCAAAGGTCACTGCCTCTGCTGTGCGTGGACAATCTGCCAGCCAGAATCTGAGGAGAGACGGTGAAAAGACAAAGCCCTGGTTCATATGAAGGAGCAGAACAAAAATGTGGCTGGTTTTACAGTCATTCATCTTGATTCAAGAAAAGACAGTCACCTTGCAGAAACATTGGTGGTAAAGTTGGCACAGTTATTAGCATACATCAGCTTGGTGGTTCCGGTGATGTCCTCCCACTGAGCTGGTGCTGTCCCACCTGAGACAGAACAACACCCACACTGAGTCCTTGTCCTGACAGCACAGGTAACAGCTGCTTTATCCTTACAGAGTCACACATTGCCACACCTATCTCCACACTTTGGAGCAGTGTGCCAGCACTAGAGATGGGTCTGGCTCAATCCATTATTCTTCTGGAATAGTGAAATAAATCTTTGGGTTGCTTGGCTAGCTTTTATTTTTTAAAATTAATCACACTTGTCTTCGGTGGCGCTAAGCATAGGAACAACGCCTCTCCATCGTGTCTGGGGAGAAGGTGTTTTGGTGGAACATTTACTGTAAGTAGAAGTGTGGGGCAGTGAACAGTTTTAACCCTTAAGCTGCTGGAGTTTTTCGTTTGTTTTTTTAAATACTAAATATGGATATCAAGATTTCAAAAACCTGCGTGTTTCATTCAGTTATGTTGCTTATTGCCATTTTGGCACTTAAAGGGTTAAAATAACAAAACTTTATGTAAAAACACCTATGTCTCTCTCAGAACTAGCCATTTTGAGTGTGCAGTTGCAGCTAAGAGACTGCTGTATTTCACATTAGAAAACAGTTACATAAAAAAAGAAAGGAGGAGAAAGCAGACTGAAATAGTTGCCCAGAGACAGGATTATTCCAGCAAAGCATATCCTGTGACCAAGAAAACTAATCGAACACATTCACAGTGACTGACATGTCTAAAAAATTTCCCACTTATCCAATGATCCAAGCACTAAAACAAAAACTATGAAATGAAAAAAAAGATCAACTGTATCGGATCCTACCAATGACACTGCACAAGAGCCGCAAGCTGGTAGTGTCCCCCTCCCCAGCATCCCGAGGACTCTCCCTCCAGGATGGGGGCAATGGGATTCGCAATCCGATTGGACGGTGAAATTTGCGTCGTCGTGGTTCGATGGTAACCACTGGGCTGAAGGTTGCCTGGTTACCAAGCTGCCGAGTCAGCAGCTCATCAGGGATCGGCTGTGCCTAAAATGGAAGAGGTGAGGGAAAAGGTCAGTGAAATGCAAAACAGCAGGGGGAGACAGAAAAAAGGATAGAGTTAAACAGAGGGACACGTGTGAAAAATAAACTCAAGCACAAACACGAGTCCTACCTATAAGTACAGGAGGTAAAAATTGGAATAAAGGAAGGATATAAAAGAGAAAGCAGAGCAACATTTGAACATCAAACCCACAGTCAAACCCACACATGCAACCAATGTGGATTTCACACCTCACCCAACTCAGATCAGTGCATCAGCTTGGTCAGTGTGGCTCACAACTTAAATCAGGCAACTGAGGAGTGATGCATGGCTAGATAAAGGAAAACATAAACAGAGTCGCATAAGGCAAAGCAAAATAAAATTCAGATACATGCAGTTTTTTTTTTTTTTCAGAATAGCAACAGTGCAGTGACAGATAGTGTAAATAATATATGTGACATAGTGATAAAAAAGAAGCAAAACAAAAAACATTGATCTCATAATCTGTTATACTCTTTCATGGAAAACAAGCCAGGAGGAGGTGCAAAAACAAACTGTCAGCATCAGTGTTTGCCAACTTCCCATATGTGTGTCTGTAGAGGTTTGGGTGAGTGACAGTCAGCCACGCTTTTGCCAAAACCGTCTGTTTTGCAGGGCAGGCATCATAACAAATACGTAACAAATGTAGAAATACAGACTGAGATCATCCTCTCAGGTAAAGCCACAACTTTTTAGTGTAGGCAGAATAGAACATGATGCTGTAAAACTGTAAAATACTAAAACATATAGAATAAGCTGGATAGAGGTTATTATTTTATAAGATGAATAAAACATAAAGTAAAAGTCTAAGATTAAACTATACTGTAGCGATTTAATATGAGAAAATGTTTTAAATGGAGAGCAAAATATGTCAAGGAATGAAAATGCAGACGTGCAGCAAAAATGCTATCATGCTTTCAAATATGGAGTTATTCCATAGTGGCCTTGGTCTCTTTCATACATGCAACAACTCATTCAATAATTCATGAACTTCCTTCAATCATCAGACGTTACAGTGATAAGAGAGTAAATAAACTGTCTGCAGTCACCAATGCAGCACACACATCAAGCCTTCATGATTGATAGCAAAAGTCTAACATTCTTCAAGCTCATTTGTCAAACAGACAAGCCATCACTTTCAGGATTCGACTTGTGTCAAATCTCAGCTCAATGAATGCAGCAAAAACAGAAGCAGAGGTAAACACGTTGGCGTCCACCACTGAGTCACAAACTGAGAATCAGCTGTTTGAAGATGAAAACATCTGCTGTCACTCATTTCTGAAAAGCACCGGATTGTGTTGCGTTGATCAAACAAAATAACAAACATCCATGCAGTACTCTACAGATTCTGTGTTCTTGTTTAGGTTAACAGCTTCCTTTCCTCTTTATTCTCATCATTCCCTCATGCTTTGCTGTGGTTTCACTCCGTCTCACCTGCAGCCCCAGTCTGACTCTCTTGGTAACAGCTGTCTCAGGGAAGATGGCCTCAACGTGGGGAACCAGTTTACTGGTCAGTCGGCCGCCCTCTGGACCAATGAGATCGCTCTCCTGCTGAATGCGGGAGACAACGGCAAAGTAAAGTGGGAAGTCGGTGGAGATTATCCGTCGGATTCTTTTCTTCTCCAACTCCTCTTGACTCTCTAAATCTAAAGTGAGGAAGAAATAGAGAGAAAGAAAGATGAAAAAGAGAAAGGAGGGAAAAAGATCACAAAAGAAGCATAAATATCTGAATTTAATAATAAATAACATGCCTGTAGGTGGGTGTGCAGTTGTACACCTCGAAAATCTAAATCTCACCAAGTGGATTTTTCTCATTTCTAGTCAAAATATCTCATCACACTTAAAATAAGACAGAATCACCTAGAGAGTAACTTTTCAGTGAGATATAAAGAACTTATTTTTAGACAATAGATCTTGAAAATCATATTTGAAGTTTGCTTAATTGAAGCAAAAAAATCTGCCAATGGAACAAGTGAAAATGACCTTCGTAAGATTTTTTCCAGAGTATGTTCGACTAAAACAACTTGCATCCTTTGTGTCCTTGTTCTGTATGGTCCAGGGTCATGTATCAAGATTAAATCAGACTTATCTACAACTGTACAAGGTCTCACAGACAGAAACATCCATTTGAAACACACTGACCTTCATCCATGCCATTCAGAATGGTTTCCAGCACTTCGTCCCCATAGCGATTGCGGTGCTCCTTCCACACGGAGCCATTTTCACTGCGGAGGACCACAAGCTCACGGTCTCCTCGGCCCAGGGAGGCGAAATGAGGGATTTCCACTATTACTGGCCTGTGAAAGACACAAACATATGTCAGAGGACGCCCACATTTAAGCAAACGAAACAGTGGAAGGTCTATGTAGGCCAGTCATATTCAGAACACAATTTAACATTCACAATAAATGTTCTGCAGTTTCATTTACACTATCATTAATTCAAATCCCCATTGTATTCCTATTTTCATAACCTATATTCAGATTTATTTGCAAACAAGTTGTTAGACATTTACAGATTTATTATTTCACTTAAATTATGAAATGGAAGGCAATAACTTGAATATGATAAAAGTAAACCACTGCTAAGAGAATCCATGCATTAATGCATCTTTAAGTTCTATTTTGGACCTTCTGTGCAGCAGTTTTTGTTGACTAAGAATGCTAAGTACAAGTAATACTTCTTTACTGATACAACTGAGTTTTTGGAATTTCAGTGAGATAAAATAAAAATCAACATCTGATCAGTCTTGAAAATGACCTTTACTGCCTACAGGGACCAGATAGAACAACTAATTTAAGCATCTCTCAATGTGTTTGGCCTAAAATGGAAATTGATCACCTTAGAGAAAGAAGAATGTCTGCACGTGAGGAAAAGTGAAATACTATATGGTTTTCTTGCAAGTCGAGATGAATATCAAGTTTAATGTAGTGCTGAATCTTGCCTAAGGTAATTATATCTCCACCTTAAATTATACTAATAAAAAAGTATCATATGAATTGAACTTACCCAAGGAACTGCATACTGGATGGACCTAGAGAGATAATGCGGCTGGCGAGGCCTTCGCCCTCCACGAGTGGAGGAGGCGTTGTTAGTTTCTGGGGTTTGACCAGACGGCAGGTGATGCGTGTTGGTGCAGCACAGGTACGAGGAGGGATGATCACTCGCAGCCCATGGTGTCTGCTGCCTCGCATGGAGCCTCCTCGAGCATCAACCATGAAACTCACAAGGAAGCTTTAGATGGATGAATGAAACAAATTAATAGAGGTTGACATGAAAAATGTGTCACTACTAAAGCTGCAATGAATATTCTATTATAGAACAAAAGACAAGATTAAACTATCTGTCGATTATTTTAATGATCAAAGTATTGATATAGGTATTTTTTTAAAAGTTGAGTATTTTTTGCTTTCTTTACTCCTCCATGACAGTCAACTATATATCTTTAGGACATTTGAGGACATCATCTTAGACTTTTTCATGTCGTAATTAGGGATGCAGCATTTATATAGCTTCTCAATTAACTATGATTAAAAACGTCACGGTTAATTAAGCGTAAAGGCTCTGGAACACTGTGCTTCTGTTGGCACTCTCAAAAACAGGAAGACTATGCAGGACATGTTGGTACAACTTCCACAGAGCAAAAACAAAGTTACACCAGCGGCGCACCAGCTTAAAGCTTACTCAAGCATGACCTACCTAACCATGGAAGAGGGAACAAGTAGACAGACTTTGTTTCCACCAAATAAGCGTCTCAAATCGGCAGTGTGAGAGCATTTTACTAACATCAAGAACAGCAACGGTGTAATCAAAGATGACGGATCCCCAACATGCAAAACTTGCCATATAAAAGTGGCGACTAAAATTCCAATACCTTTAATTTGATGCAGCACCTGAGGGATCATCACCCAGCTTTACACGCCCAAGTAAAGGTAATATATATATTAAATAAATGAGTTAAATTACATTAGTTGCAAGTTACTGAGTTTCTGTTTCAAAAGACAGACATAAATAACACATTAAAACCTCTAAAGAATGTTCACATGATTTTATCCATGACTTGTGCTGTGAAATCAATTAACACGTAACAATCGTGAAACCGTGATTATTCCTTAATCATATAATTGTATCAACAAAATCCATAATCGTGCATCCCTAGTTTTACTCATTGCCATCATCATCATCACCATTTTTCAACATTCTGTCATTTTATTGACAAACTAATCAATTTATTATGACAATAAATAGAATAAGAAAATAATTCTGAGTTGCAGCCAAAGTCATTATGATCAGAATCCATTTAGTAACACAGTAACACAGCCCACAAACATAAAATTTGACAACACTGATGATTATTCTCCCAATTCAGTAAAATGACATGGTTTATTTTGCAAGGGCTTAAATGACTGGTTTCTGTTCTGCTTCATGTGGAGTAATTCATAAAGTCGACATTACAGTGGGTGTCCTTTTTGTCTGATTGTCTAAATATGGCAGATGATTGAACATCTGAAGTAGCCAGTGAGTGCAGCAATAATGACTGAGAGACTGAAGGAGAGGCTCCAGTGTTGTTTGATCCTCATTTCCACTGGCAGCATCCTAGCGCTGTGTAGGTGTGTTTGTTTCACAGCTCATCTCTTCTCATTTCTTCTGATTACCCTTTCCTCACCTTCTGCTTTTCAAATGCTGACTCACTGTGCTATGCATTATGTCTCAGTAAATCTGCTCTGTACTAACATTAAAGAATCTTTTGAAGCAAAATACAGGTGTGCATCATATGCTATTGTATAAGCAAAGGTCCAAGTACTTAATCATCTAAAATGTTACATGTAGCTTTACCACTTTAAGAACCACTGGCACACAATCTGTGAGCCATTACTTATCATCACTGATGTTTTGATGTCAGCGATGTCAAAACATCAAGCATCATAAAAGATGATGGATGACAGCAGCATTTACTGTGAAGATGCACTTTCTATTTTACATCTTATGGACACGACTTTCTTCCCCAGATAGCTGCAGTGTTACTTTGTACCAGATTCATAAGATCGAAACATGCCTTTATGGTCCTGCTTATGGCTCCAATGACAATTGGTTATTAAACACCCCTGCAATGTTCAGAATTGGATGTCATGGAGGGAAAAGAAAATGACTAGGCTGCATTAAAATGTTCTATTAGCTCACCCAGTGTGAATAGGACTGGCCACGGGGCTGACATTGTCTGAAGTCTCTGTTGCTGGACTGCTCGGGATGAGAGAGTCTTCATCATACTCCTTTGGCAGAGGGACAGGGGTGTGCTGAGGTCAAACAGGGAGAAAAAGGAAAGTCAATGAAAAACTGAGCAATAGTAAATGAAAAAGGGAGAGACACTTTGTCAGTGTACAGAAGAATGGAGAAAAAAAGATGGGAAGGGTGATAAACAAAAATATACAATATGATTAAACAAATTCCGAGGAAGAAAAATGTGTATACAGTTGTGCAAAGTGAAAAAGATGAGACAATCCAACAAAAGACAAGGAAAAAATGGTTATCACATGCTTTAAAACTAATGTATCCTTGAGACGCTGTAATGCGAGTATACCTGATCCAGTAGAACCGTCTCTGGAGACACACAAGGGATTCTGGGAATAGCAGGAGAGTATGGCCTATGGAACAAGATATGAGAATAATGTTATACAAGAGACAATACTTTGCTGGATAATCAATAATGATCACTAAAATAACACAAAGACTAAGACTAAGGGACTAACACACCTAGCTCATTTGGTCTGGACTTTTGGACAGAGTTTGATCTAAACCAACATTGCAGGTGAACAAAAAAGATGGGCTTTGGTCAGACAAAAAAGTGCTCATGGCCCAAATCCCGTATGAAAACACTTTTTATGTGTCAGACATTTGCACAATTTACAGGAAGGTACTGCAGGCCATCGTCAGCCCTTAAAAAACAGAAGAATAACTAAAAGAAGGGAAAATGAGCCACAGTGGCACATGGGGAGAGGAGGAAACAGAGTTTTTAATAGTGGTTAGATGAGATCATAAATAAAAGTAGTAAAAGTCAAGTTGAAAGAACACATAAAAAACCTTTGATGTATTTCATGAGATTACGAGAGAGAGGTTATGAGAGGACAGGAGAGCAATAGTACTCCTAGTAATAATGCCATAATGACAATTATATCATAGAGGCAAAAAAATTGACCTCCTCATTCATTTAAATGGAGAAGGCAAAGCACTGAAATGACAACTGATAAATCAATCAATAGCTGTTTCTATAAAATGATAAGTGATTTTTTTAAACCTTTGAAAAGTCCCAAAAATGACACTGAAATATGTGCGTTGCCAGAAACTGGCATGGACAAATTATCCAGGCTGCATTGTGTCGCCAGCAGGTGGTGAAGGCTACGATAAATAACTCTAATAAAAAGAGCAGAAGACACCAGCACTGTGTAAGGTGTTCACACTTGATCAGAATATTTGGGTATTTGGTGTTAAACGCTCGCAACACCAGAATTTATTTGAAGATTTTCCTTTTCCTCCAGGCTCATCTACTCAAAATCAAACTCAAGCAAGTGTCAAAATTTTCTTCCTGATTTTTTTTATTTTTTTTTATTTTGCCCTTTCAATTTTCCAAAGTGAAATTTCAAATACATACACATAACAAAAACCTTAAGGTGTGAAAAGACCTTTACTGACTTTTACAACTTCATTATAATAATATACCGGAGTAAATGCAGGTTTGAGGAACCCCAATTTATGCCTTTAAAAGACTTTTTTCAAGGCATTTTTGGTCAAATTTAAGACCTTACATTCACAAAAATAACAACACATTGGGTCCCATATTCATTTTCTTGAACCACTCTTAACCATGTTCAATCCAGCTAACATTACATTTCCATTTAACCGTGACTGATGTTTCTGTTACTGATGTTCAAGCTTCTAAAGCACAAACTTGAACTCTTCCACCCATGAATGATTATTGGTGGCTCCACTCATTCAAATCTCCATTATGCTAAAATGCAAAATGCTAATTACACGTTTGGTGATTTGTTTATTTTTACAAAGATTACCAAAGCAAATAGACTGTTACCATTTATTGTATCTGTGGAATTTTTAAGACCTTTGTCAGATTTAAGGATCAATGATTAGCTTCAAGGACAATTAAGGTCTTAATTTAGGCCAATAAAATGTAAGACTTTCTGAGGGTCTGCGGACACCATGTATTTTCTGGCTCCTCGACTTACGTGGTGCCCATGCCCCCTTCAAAGTCTCTGAGAGTCTTCTTAGGAGACAGGAAGTCATCATCCTGATCCTTGAAGTCATCAAGTTTCAAGTAGCGTGCTCCATCCATTCCAAGCAATTCATCTCCTTTAGGAAAAATAGAAAAAGTCAGGCTAATAGTAAAACAAAAAGGAAAGAAAGACGGGAAAAAACAGACTGGAAGGATCACATAAAGAATTAAGAGAGAAAAGGACGAGACCAGGGGAAAGCAGGGCACAAATATGCTGATTGAATGGTCGAGTTCTTCCACTCAGTCTTAAAGTAGTTTCTTTTAGCATTTCAAATGATCAATGACAGAATTTTTTTTATTTATTTTTTTTTACACATTTTGCTTTGTTTTGATCTTTGTGAGTTAAAGTATCTTAAATCAAAATGAAGTCAATTGCCACAATTATTCCTTGGTGGAAGTATTGTAATAGCTATCCCTCCCATCCCTTCACCTTCATGAAACCACAGAAAAAAATGGTCACAAAGCAATTTCAGATAGTTTAGTCCAAGCAATGGTGTCAAACCAACAACATCTAGAGCCAATGAAAACCGAAGAGTGAAAGAAGAGGATTGGTAAGACAGTGAGTATTAACACAGTTGAGACACTGCATGGACGGCAAACTGCAAGGCACCTGGTGACAGCTTTTTTAGTGAGCATGCCCATTAAAGATGAAATCACATGTGGTGATGGTTGTTTCTGTGTAGGAGAAAATATCTCAATTATTAAGAAGGAATGATACTGAAATAATGATCACAACAACAACAATTGACAAAAACAGAGCTGTTTACAGATAAACATAATACAAGCAGTATACACATAAATACAAGTTGTTCAGGTAAACAAAAAAATGTTATAAAGGAGGAAAGAATCAATGAAAATAACACAATAAATGAACAAATTAGGTTAAACAGAATGTAAATTGTTATATGTCAAGCTACTTTGTTTAATTCTGGGGTTATTTAAATCACAAAAACAACAGTGTTGTTTGCAGGATTGCTTCACAGCTGGGGCACAGCATGTGTGAAATAAACATATTAATCAATTAGGCAGTTAAGGGCTGCATTAAGAGGGAGATGTTTGCACTTTAAAGTTCCAAAATACTGTTGATTTGTCAGTAATGAGTCCACGAACAGATGTGCATTGAATGCTGAGAAAAGGAAAATGTTGTGACTACATGCTGATGAGAAACAGAACATTTTTAAATTAATCTTTGAGCAAGTGAGAGAGGACGACAGAGGCAAGATAGAAGAGATAAAGTCAGAGAGTAATGAGGAGAAGAGCAAATTGGACTGGAGTTGAAAGCGGTCACAGGAACTGATTAGAAAGACAATTAGTGACGCACAGAGAAAATGAGAAAAGTGCAATCGCAATGAAGGCACAAGTTCACGAGCCACCGGACCGGACAAAGCAGAGATATACACACAATCCTACCTAACGTTAGCTGGGCAACCCCTACAAAACAAACGGAAAAGTGTGTTATAAACAGTCATGTACATACTTGAATTCATGGTGGTATTTTGATGTGTCAGAGTACCTCCTATACTGTCATTTTTTAACACAGCAGAAGGTCAGAGCTGAAAATAAATTATTACAACTCAACCCTGAATATATGATACAAAATCAAATTAAATCTTACCTTCATCCTCAGACACATCCAAAATCTCATCTACTGTCTCTGGAAAACTCATCCGATGCTTCTCTGTGGTGATCTATGTTGGAGGAAATGAAAAACAAGAAAGAAAAAACAAACAAATCAAATGAAGTTATGAGCAAGTGAGTAAGCTGATCTTCCCTAAGAAACTGCTTTCACTGAAAATCTCAGTCACGGTGTGTGTCATCTCTACATCTTTGTGTATGGGTGTAACCTTGTGCAGCGTGCATCATGTGTTACTCACCATGGAGACGGACTCCTCGGTAACCAGTTTCAGCACATCAATGACTGAGATGTAACCCAGCCGCTTCGCAATGCCAAGCGGAGAAGTCCCATTCTGTTCAGTAAAGATCAGAAACACTGCTCAGAACAGCTCTGAAGACATTCTGTCACTCATACGCCCACTTTGCACAGTCAGATGATATTGATGCCACTTTACTATATCATTAACAATTCAAT
>JAPTYQ010000005.1:7715282-7733034 GCA_029814465.1 Ostorhinchus cyanosoma | reverse complement strand
GTAAAGCACTTTGGGTACCTTTTGGTTATTGTAAAGGGCTATACAAATAAAATTTGATTGATTGATTGATTGATTGACAGGAAACCGACTACATTGGTGGCCCTTAGACAGGAAATTGAAAATGCATGTGCAGCAATCTCTTGGACACATAACAGTAAATGTCTGGAAGCCAATGACCACCACTTTGAGCACCTCTTGCAATTGTAGAGGCCAAGGGTAACTTATATTAATGTCGTGATGTCTGAATAAATTTGGTATTGAAATATTTATGCAAGTTTTTCTTTTTCCTGATGTGTGCACAGATTATTTTGGTTGACAATGTAATATCTGCATTCAAATGCAGAGATAGCAACAATGACAAAAAGTGGAATAGAATAGAATAGAACAGAATAGAATAGAATAGAATAGAACAGAATAGAATACAGTTTATTGTCATTGTAAAACACATGTAGTGCAATGCAAAAAAAATATTGTTTATAGCTTTGTAAAGTTCCTGATGTAAAAACAGGTAAACAACATACTAATCTAAATATAAGGGAAATACAGGTAATACATGACAGTATGGATAGAAATATGAATTACAAATATGAGTATAAATAAGAATAAGTGCAACCATATGGCTAACAGTAATAATATGTGCATTGTAGTGCAAACAGATTCCAGTACAAATAGGTTATATAAATAACAACAAGGGTGACAATATGTAATTGTGGAGTAGTAGGATATATACATAGCAACGTGGTGACAAATGATGTACATCACCAAAACATTACCCAGGTTGTAATTTGTTTTGAGAAGGTAAAAACTGATGTTCTATGTAGTATTATAATCAGATAGCATATACATTTGAGCAGCTTTTCTTTCAGTTTCTAAACTTATCTGAAATATCATCATCACAAAGGGATATTTTACAATTGGTACCACATAGGCATGGGACCTTTGGACTTTAGGCACAATCCTTTCTAAAATAATCATATCAGTTAAGTGGCATATCAGGTAAGTTACTACATCACTACACTGTTATCTCATTATTGTTTCAGATGCAAGTACAATTCCTCTAGATGGTGACTAGTTTTTTCCATGACAAAACAGTTTGACAAATCAATCTCACCGAAGTAATTTCATTGGGCTGGGCTCCGTGTTTCAGCAGCAGTGTGACAATATCAGTATGGCCTTGTTGAGCCGCTTGATGCAGAGGGGTGTAGCCCATCTGGAAAACAGATAGAGAATACAGGACAGAGTATTAGTTTTAACCCATAAAGACCCTGTGTGGTAGATCCCAAATCAAGCTTTCTGTCTATTTAACCTTTCTTAAGTGATTTATCACCAGTTATTGTAATAAATGATATTTTGTGAATTTCCAATGAAAATCAAGTATTTTCTTAAATTTAATTATACTGATCATTTAGATGTCCATAAAAGCTCAGATTAAAGTTGAGGGTTATTAAATCCGAAACAGAAAAAAACTGAGGAAAAAACAAGTTTTTCAGCAAATCCCTCATTAACTGAACGTAAAGCCAGTGTCACTGATATGACTGCATAGGCTTTACTGGTGAATCAATGTTGTATGACGGTGTTGGCATGACAACTACGAGCCTCTGAACATCCAAATGGGTCATATCTCATGACCATGAAAAGATGACAAACAGTATTTTACATCAATTATTTACATGGAATGATAGGATTAATGGATCAACAGGGATAAAACTGTAACATCAGTCGCTGCTTTTGGTTGATGGTGGATTTGGATCTTTAGGGGTTAACAAGAATTTTGCAGTTGTTCAACTATAGAAGATAATCTATGGTGGTTTAACAGCCATCACACAATAGCAGTTTGCTAATGTTTTATAACTATAACAATAAGGCAAGAAAAAGTAAAGTATAGAATATCTACAATGAATGAAGACAGAAACAGTTTACCCTTGTCTTGCTATTCACGTGAGCCTGTTGCTGAAGCAGGAACTTCACCATTTTGATGTTGCCATAGTGACAGGCAACATGAAGAGGTGTGTAACCCATCTGAGAAAAGGGACAAATCAGTTGTTCATTAATGCATTTTTATACAGCTCAGCTTTGTGGACACAATGTTCGAAACAATAAATAAAACAGAAAAGTTTCTCCTGGTGACTTCAAATCTGCTGGATCAGTTACATACTCATAGAGCATCCTCACAACGAGAAACTTGAACATTTTAATAGCTAATACAAATGGATTACATAGTACCTCAAAGCATAAAAGTATAAATTACATATCTATAGACTAAACAATGCATTAAGTATAGAAATCAGATTTTAACAGCTGAACTCTATTTCATTCCCAGCTAGACACCAAACTCCTCTGAAGCTGCTATTTTTTGAAACTCAAACCTTTATGGAGCTCAAAAATTTAACATAACTTAATCTAAATATAAAATGTCTAGATAAGGCACTGCATCTTACCCGTGAAGCAGCGTAAACAGATGCCCCCTGTTTGACTAAAGTGTCAGCAATTCCCACGTGACCCTCCTGAGCTACGAGATGCAGAGGAGTCAGTCCATTCTGAACACAGAAAACAGAAAATGGAAGATGAACAATCTGTCTATTGTACCAAATAATATATAAAGTTGACAAAATTTATGTGTTTTTATAAAGAAAACATCAAATGATAGATCTGATAAGGCTTAATCTATTTTACTGTAAATACCTTGTTTCCCAGATTTACGTTGGCCTGTTTGGAGATAAGCAGAGCCACCATGTCTGGCCGTCCCTCCTGTGAAGCCAGGTGCAGGGGCGTGATGCCTTGGAGGGACTCGGCGTTCGGCGATGCCCCATTCTGCAGCAGACAACTGGCCACCTCCATCTGGTTCTGCTTGGCTGCTATGTGCAGAGGAGTGTAGCCGTTCTGTTGTGAGAAACGAGGACACAGAAACAGAAAAGACTCAGCACTGTTTTCTTCGTGAGGTGTCAGATGTGTTGTCAAAGAGATTATCACACTTTATGTATGGATGCTGCATAGATTGACATGTTACTGTACCACATATTTAGGCATCGCATACTCTTTTGAAGTTGTTTTGGTTATATGTGTCAGCAGCAGTTGACATGCTGTGTTGGTCTGCATGTGTGTGCACACGCAAATGTGACCATCTTACTCGGGCAGTGCTGTGTGCAGATCCTCCTTTGCTGACCAGGAGTTTAACAACATCCAGGTTGTTGTGATGGACGGCCACATGAAGGGGTGTCAAACCATTCTGTTAAACACACACACACAGACACATGTACACATATATAAAACCAAATCCACAGACACACATGTATATAAAAAAACATAGAAAAACACATACATATGAAACATTTACTGTCATGGCTAAATATCAATCAGCTGATAACCCCAAATCCTCCCCATGGGGAAGCTTTTCTGGTTGAATCTCCCCTCACAACAGTGGAAAAAGTGCATCAGCACTTTTGCATTCCTCAGGGACTTGATTACTGGGCCTACAGGGGGAACTGATCATCTCACCTTTCCAGATGCATTAGGGTTAGCTCCTCTTTCTAGAAGGAGCTCAGCCACGTCCACCTTCCCATATTTAGAGGCTACATGGAGGGGAGTGAAGCCTTTCTGTTGAGGAAAAAAGTAATACCATATATACTTAAGCTTACTATTGTACATCATACTGACACTGTAAAAATATCAACTCTCACACAGACAGTGTTCTTTTTGTAAAACTCAGTGGTACTCTATAGCTGTTTTCAGGCCAACAGAGAACTGTGCCAGTGCCGGTTCCCGCACCTAATCTCAAACCAGCGATCTAAGTAAACCATGACGACATGAGAGGATGTCACCAGGTTGATCCGTATTCACCTGCTGAGGTTCAAATCTCTGGATCCAGAATCGCTGCGTTCTTCTCCACAGCAGATGTTGTAGCATGGCTTGGTGCAGATACATTTTGATCTGTATTAAGAGTACAAATGCTTGCAGGCAGTTGATGCGATCCATAGCACTATTGTTATTTTCTCTGCTGTGAACACATCCCCTTTTGGATAGCCTTTTTTTTTTTTTTTTTGGTGGTGAGGCAATGCCCTTTGTCGACGATGCGTCATGGGCTCGCATAATGGTATGAACGCGGGCCGTTCACAGGCCAGCACTTCGGTTCCCAGTGTAACTGGTGTTACAACTCCAACACCTGGCTGGCCAGTCTGAAAACAGCTTAAGGGTAGTTGTTCTGGGGCACGTGCTTTGAGAGCAAAATACTGTTGCATAAAGTGAGCATTCTCAAAACGTTAAATTCCCATAACATGGATTCTTTATACCTTTGTCATCTTTGTCTGCTGTGCCCCAGCATCCAACAAGATTCGAATAGTGTGGACATGTCCTTCACGAGCTGAGATATGTAAAGGCGTGTGGCCTGCAGTTGTTGCTGAGTCAGGACTGGCCTTGTGCTCAAGGAGCAGTTTGACAAGCTCCTTATGGCCCATACGGGCAGCACAGTGTAAAGGTGTCTGGTCATCCTGGAAACAAACAACAAAGAGAACAGGTTCATTCATTGTAACTGACCATTAATAGGATATTCTTAAACAACAAGAAATAAAACCACACCACTAGCCAGCCCAATCAACCATTAACCATGGTATATCTATACTTGAGGTAATGAACGGTCTGAGAGTCATTTTTCTTAACGTCTAAAAACTAATGGGGACTTTCTCAGCACCAAATCAGTAGTAACTATTGAGAGAGATATGCAAACATAACATCATGGTGACTAAAAGGAAGGACAAACAGCTCATACCTTAGCCTTTGCATCCACTTGTGCTGCATTCTGCAACAGAAACTGAGCAACTTCACAGTGTCCTGCTCTGGAGGCCATGTGGAGAGGTGTCTCCACTTTCTACAATGAATGAAGACAAAAAACAAATTGTGTAACAGTGCATCACTTTCAATTACGTAAGAAAGACTTCATTATCCACCGATGACTAATTGTTTTATCTAACACTGGAAAGCTCTCTTTATAATTTTGCAAGTACTTTTTGTATATTTGATCCAGAAGAAACCAAAAATGTCCTTTTGTGGCAGTATAATGTATAGTATATGGAGCGAGAGTCTGAATTTCTTACCACATTGGAAGCATTAGGTGAAGCCCCTCTCTGGAGCAGGTTTTTCACTATGTTCAAATGGCCCATGAAAGCTGCTACATGAAGAGGAGTGAGACCAGACTGCAGGCAAACAAACAAAAATAGAAGGAAAAGGTGTTAATAAAAATGTAGCACACTCCTTGTAATTTCAAAGTCATATACAACTCGGTAAATGTTCAACCTCCGCTTAAAACATAGTGTACTGGCTGTAAAAAACACCAAAAACACAGGTTAGTGCTTTACTTTCAGTCTCCTTCCCTTGTGTTCTAATCATCTCACCTCTGTGACAGCTTCTAAGGAAGCAGAGTGCTTAAGCAGCAGGTCCATGGACCGCATGTGGTTCTTCTTGCACGCAATATGTAGAGGTGTGAAACCGTTCTGAAAATAGAGAGAAAATAGTTCATAACACCACAAAATGTGTACAGTTCTGAAGATTAACTATATAAACATTGTTCTAGTAATGGTTAGATGCCAAACCCCAAAGCAAACATAAAAACCAAAATCCAAACTCACCAGAGCACGTGCGTTGGCTTTGGCTCCTTTGTCGAGCAGGACTTTGGCCATGCGATGGTGGCCACAATGGGCTGCTACATGAAGAGGAGTTAAATGGTCCAGTGTGATATCATCAATCTCAGCATTGTATTGGAGTAGCTGCCTGACACACTCCATGTGGTCCCCCTGAGCTGCCATGTGGATGGGGGATAGACCATTCTGTACAGGAGAGGTTTGGACACCGGAGAAAAAGCAGGATTAGTGAAGGAGATAGAGACAGAGAGAGGGCAAGAGAGGAGAGCCAAACAGAGAGGTAAATTCCCTGGAACTAAATGTTTACAACGAAGAACTTCTAGCCTTGTGTAATGTCAACCCTTTGGATTTGATCCCACTGAGGATGAAGAACTGTAGCAAAATTCAGATTCCTGCCATGTACTGTATGCACACAGACTCTAAGACTAAGATTCAAGACGGAGATTTGTGTGACATTGTAATATAATTCTGAGGTGGATCAGTGTTTATCCTTGGTTGATTTAAATGTTAATTTTATGATGGCCTTGGGAACATCATCTGTTAAACAAGTAAAATAAAGTCAACATTCTGAACTCCAAATGAATCTGTAAAAGAAAACTCTGATCAGGGTTCCTACTGGTTTCTGTAAGTTAAATTTAAGACCTTTTCAAGACTGCTTAAAACTGAATTTAATGCCTATTTCACAATCATACTGGCAAAAATGTGTGACTCCTAGAATTTAGGAAAATGTATTTATTTACTCCAACACCTTGATTCCTATTGTTTCGGGTCATTCCTCACCAGGGGCTGCAAAGTTAACAATACTTGGTTCCTAATTTCAACAAAAATTATTGGTTGGAACATGTGAGACTGAGCAGACTAACATTACTGTCTTTGCAGCTTGGACATTTAACAGACATATTTAAACATAATACAGCAAACAAGTTTATGGAAACATAACTTGAAACCTACGATAATAAAACTGAATACCTTTTAAAGACTTTTTTAAGGTATTAAGTGCAGATTTGTAAATTCAAGACTTTAAAGACTTTTTAAGACCCCGTCTGATAATCAGGGCTGATTACAGGATGGAACTGACTAAAACAGAGCCACAGTGGTTGTGGTACTTTATTAAATCCATCTACCTTGGTTTTAGCTTGGATAGGAGCACCATGTTCCAGCAGGATCTCGATGATGCGAAAATGACCATTTCTAGCTGCACAGTGGAGAGGAGTCAGCTCATCCTATAATGACCAGAAACCAGAATCAGAAAAACAACTGATAAGCTGTTAAACTACATGACAGACTGTAATGACAAAATCAGCATGGGAACACAGCAGAACTGTGACAATGACTTTAGACAGAACACCCATAAGTAAATAAAAAAATAAAAAAAGACAGGAGTGGAAAGGATAATGTGCACAGTATCCTACCTTAGTTTTGGCATCAATCTGTGCCCCTCTGTCCAGCAGTAGTCGGACCATCATCATATTGCCCCTCCTGGAGGCTATATGAAGAGGTGTGATGCCATTCTAGTGATGAAAATGGAAAAAATAAGTTAGTTTACCATTCAGGATCATTGCTGAATTGGATCTCCACAGTTACAATTACTTCAAATTCCAAAACTTTTCAAGCAAAAACATTCCTTATAAATGCAGCAATCGTTACATTATTTTTTATACTCTTTAAGTTAATCTTTCTTTGTCATTATGATTTTTGGTAAACAGTGCCAAAAATAAACTGACCTTGGGGGTGAAGTTTACATTGGCTCCTCTGTTAAGCAGCAGCTGGGCCACACTCATATTCTCATAGTGGGCTGCAATATGGAGAGGTGTGAAACCAGTCTACAAAGAAAGAAATACAGTGGGATGGTGTTATAATAAGAATGTAAATGAGAATAACTGCAACCTATTTATGAAACAATTAAAGAACACAGTTATGGAATAGGCATCAACCTGCAGTATTTCATGAGAGACCATTATGTTTACTGTGGATTTTAATGAAATATCTTTAAATATGTTTCTTCTGTTACTTAGAAATTGAAAGGTGTCTTTTTATTCATATACAGATTACTATTGTTACTGTGAATTTTTATGACTTCTGTAACTTTTTTGCGAATCTGACTGATAAATGAACTGACAAATAAACCAATAACTGTGTCTGCTGGTGTCACCAGTGCTTCAGAGTTTACAGTACCTTGCTGAGAACATCAGGGTTGGGGTCATTTTGGAGAAGAACTGCAGCGGTGCGTGTGTCGTCATTTCGTGCAGCGATATGCAGAGCAGGGAGTCGGACCTTGCCTTTGGTGCCATAGTTGATAAGCAGCGCCACAACATTTTCGTGGCCCTGCTGAAGGGCCACAGCCAAGGGTGTGAAGCCATCCTGCAGGACAGAGCAGAAGACAAAATGCGGTTAAAACAAACATAAAGACAGTATGAGGTTCAGGGGAAGGGTATGTCAGAAAAAATGGGAAGTGAATAAGGCTGAAATTTTACTTGATTCTTAATTATCAAACAGATAATTGGAATGAACAACATCATTGTGTTAATATTACTCTGTTAACTTTAAACCATCACAGTTTATAAGTTTAATAATAGTTTAATTAGGCACATACACCCTGAAGAAGAAGAAGAACAGCTAATTACTGATATCATTTTGAAGCACACATAATGAATTGTCTTTCTGTTTGCAGCACTTGTTCTTCATTGAATGAGTTACAGGAGAAATGTGGGGCATAATGATATGATGTGGGGGAAATGATTAAATATGTCATTCCTGTTTGTTTCACCGAACTGAGTTTAAAGAGACAAATGGACAAGATTATCAGAATTATGTAAAATAACCTGATTATCTAAAATACCTACAGTATGACATTTATATGATAATTGTGCCAAGTATATAGCTGAGAGATACAAAGTGCATATATTTTTGAATACAACTATCCAGTTTAATGAATTTATGAGTGAAATGTCTCAGAATTTATCACATACATAACGAGGAAAATCCTATAACATGGCAGCTGTGTCTCATTTTGTTTAGTTTATTTCTGAAAACAACTTATAGTGTCTCGCAGTAGCATTCACGTCATGGATAAATTTCATACAAATATCTTTGTTGTTTGAGGTGATAATTACTAAGCAGCAGGGCTGTAATGACAACTTCACACAAACTCTAATTAAACAACATGTGAGTAGACACATACCTCTGTTGGGAGACTTTGATTGGCACCGTTCTCAAGCAGGAATTTGACCACCTCTAAGTGGTTCTCCTGTGCTGCCATGTAGAGCGGACTGAAACCTTTCTGTTGGGGTACAGTTACACAAAGAATAATTATACATACATGAAAACAAAAGCATGGCGCTCGATAATCAAACAATATCAGAAAGCAATTTCAGGTAAGAGCACACCTTCATATGTGAGTAGATATGAAAATCAGAAAGCCAGTGAAAACAATTAGGAGGTGTTTGTCTTTACGAGGACATAGAAAGTTACTGTACGCAAAGTGTGTAAATACAGAGAGAAGCCAGATCTTTTTAGTAGCTGTGTCATATATAAATACAAGAACAGAGAGACCCAAGTGAATGCACAGAGACTTGGCACACTTGATCACACACTCCTCTGTTGCTCACAGCTTGTGGTGACTCACATGTGACTGGGCATTAACGTTGGCACCGTAGTTGACAAGCTCAGCCACCACTTTCTCTTGCCCTGCCAGCGCTGCGATATGGAGAGCTGTGTTTCCTTTCTGGAGGTCACACACATGGCCGCACAAAAGAAGAGAAAGGCAAATGAGAAGGAATTAATGAAAAATGAGTCCCACCTATTGGCCCAGATGCTATACTAAAAATGTAACAGAAGATTTTCAGTGTATATGGGCTGTGTTTAAGGTAAGAAACTATGACAGTAAAACCATATTTATATTGGTGGAATTTAGCTATAGTTTTCAACAACAAAACTGACCACTTACGACTAAAACAAAGAACAATTATTACCGCAAAATGTTCTGAATATACCTAAAAATATCATATAGCCATTACTGAGTAGTGGGCAAGAAAAGTAATGAGTGAATGGGGAAGTTATGACAAGTAACTACATTAATTTCCATTTTAAATAGGTTTATAAATAGAAGGCAGACCTTGGTGGTGGCTTCAAGCTCAATGCCAGCGTGTAAAAGCTCCAGCACCATCTTGACGTGACCTTCTTTAGAGGCCAGATGTAACCCGTTGAGACCATTCTAAGAGAGAAATCAGACACACTTAGTCAAGTAGGAACAGCCATAGAGGATGAAATATACTCTAAAACCCTGTTAAACAAGCACATTCTTTCATGTCTCTGGACCAAAGTAGATAAAACACTCTTTAGGACAATAGTGGGGTTAACAACTCTACCAACTTAACATAATAACAGACACACTGCAAGCAACACATTCTACATTATATAACAAAAATAAAAATCCATTTGGGCATATTTTGCCTTGTCCTTAACTTTGCCTCGTCATTGTGTCAAGAACTATTAGTGTGAAAGTACCCCATGACCTCTAAGAATTGCCAAAGTTTGCTGTTAGTACAGTGACGTTAGAAGCTAAAGTGTTATGTTTGACCTCTGCTGCTAAACATCATGGAACTGCCAAGTTAATGTCGCATCATTTTAGCTGCAACCTCTTACTGACACAAGTTGAGCAAGAAGGACATGTCAAGAGTGGAGACCTCAGCCAAAGCCAACTATCCACTCTTCCTCTTGTTCCACAATATTAGTGAACCACAGAAAAACTATAAATTCTGATTATACTTTCCCCCTTTTGTCAGTTGGTGCCACAGATAAGTTAAGTAATTGAGATAAGCAGTTTGCCTGGAACGGTCTTATTTAAGAAAGTGAAAAACAATTGAAAGCGCTGTTACTTTTTATGGGTTTGTTTCAGTATAAAAGGGGTTTATCCTTAATCTGTGTCCTACCCTTCCTCTAACTTTTATAAAAACTGGTGGTGTAGTTTTTATTTACTCTAGAAAAACAGACAAATGGATGAACAGACAAACAAGGGAGATCGTGTAATCTCCATGGTGGTGGAGATAAAACTGAGGAAATCTGCAGTACATCAGTCGTCTCATTACTGTTATCTCTAAAAATAACTGAAAAAATTAACTGATGCACCCACAGAAACAGCAAGAGGACACTACTCTGATGAACTGGACATCAGAATAGCGTAGGGGCGGAGAGATAGTTTCAAGTTTACAGGAAGAAAGATGGTTGTGACTGGAATCACAGACTAAACTAACATCGCCGGGTGATGACTGAGTGCAAGAAGATGCAGGAGCTCAAAATGGTATAAATAGGAACTGGAGGGCACTTTGCAGCACATCACGCAATGTTACCTTGACAATGCAAAAACACTACTTTGAGACTCTTTACTGCACATTTTTTCTTCCTTCACAGCCAATGCATCGAAGGAGGAGAGGCAACTGTCATCTAATGTGTTTATTTCTTTTTGTCAAAACAGCATACAAAAGCAAAACTAATCTGTTGATAAATTAAATGATATGTATAATATAGCATATGCGCGCACTCCTCTGATTTCATGTTTTGATGTACAGTAGTGGAAAAAAGTTTTGGAACACCCTTAAAGTCTTACATAATCTCAAACACTATCATGAAATATTTAAATACAAATCTTTTTTGGGTTTCAGAAGGCGTTGCTGCATCAGACAGACACTAGCAAATGCATTTTTTAGGGTTAATTGTTAATAAGAAAAAAAAAAAAAAATTTCTTGACAATTTCAACATGTCATGTCCTGGATGTGTTTCATTATCGACTGAAACGTCCAGTTTTGACCTTGATACAACAGTGCACATGCAGAAGGGAGCAAGTGGGTTTGGAGAATGGAACAATACTTAATAGACTTCAATGACTGAAGAGGGATTCCTCATGTAATATAGTACAAATGCATGGGGCGTCTAAAAACTTTTTTCCACCACTGTATCTTCCTAAAAACTTGTAATTTAATGATTGTTAATATACCAGTGGACTCAAAGGTTGTTCGGTCACTGTTATTTCTTAATGGTGCAGGATTTCCCATGGTAAACCTGCAATGAACTGTGAGTAATTCTCTCAGGAAAAGTCTCAAGAAAGGCAAACTTAGTCATAGTGTGCATATGTCATACACATTTGATGGTGGGACAGCCCTCAGCCCCCCACAGACTTAACAGGAACAAGCCTCACAGTCTGTGAGTGTGGACACTGGGCCTCAGGCCAGTCCTTGACAGCCAGGTTTAGCAATGCCTCTACCACTAAGGTACTCTTCAAACCCTATCCCCTGACATCTGTGTGACAATATGTGCTTATGCCTCTCAGAAAAAAAAAAAGTATAGCGGAGCTTTCCAGGCCGATAAAAATGAATAAAAAGCAGAACTGAAGGGAAATGCACAACTGTTTTTCTGAGCATTGTGGTTTTGTCTGATTGTCTGTTGAGGGCTGACTCTGTGGAACCTTCCTGCTATACCCAATGTGGCCACCAGGAGGCTCAGTTACCCATAGTGCTCTCAGGTCTGCCATCATACTGCAGTGTCACTCAATTCAAATGGGTAACACGTTCCCTCAGAGAGCATGCGCAGAATGATGGGAAACACATTGTACATCACCGGTGAAGACAAGCACTAAAAATGTTTTATGGTGTGTGTCAACATCTACAGCACACACTGGACAAACTTAACAAAGCTTCTAGCACAAAAAAAACCCACCAATTAGCATTTCATCAATATATTTACATTAACATAATATCTTTCTTCGTGCATATATCGTTAGATGAATATTTCACAGCATATAGGTAATTATACTGTATCTTTAAAAATGTAAGTACAACAAGGGAGGAAAGACAAGGCGTATAGGGACTGTGCCAAAAAGGAGTATGCAGGCCTGTACATATAGCAAGGACAAGTTACTGCTGCAGAATCTCATAAATCATATAAAAATACCAAGTGTGCCCTTGCCTCAGTCCACAGTAAAAAGACATCAATACAATGGCAAATAGAAAAACAGAAGAAAAAAAAAAAGAAACAAATATTTAGGAAAAAAAGAACTAGATAGAAATTCAAATTAATATACATGTTTCAATATTAATATTTTAATATTAATGTATATTTTTAATGTCCTCTATGCAAATTATTTATTTGCAACTTGCAATAAAAAGTAAAATTAACTGTCATGTTTAATGTGCATGTGCAGCTCACAACAGAGATGACAAGGAAGCAAGACAGACAGATGTGCATGTTACTGGCAACAGGTAGTCAGGTGACCCTTATGATTTAACAATCCTTTCATTCACAAAGCCTCATTCTCACTTCAAATCCACACATTTTTGATAATATCGTAAGAATCCAAAACAGCCACATGTGCATTCACTTCAAATAATGAATTGTGGATATTTGTTGCGCTACAATTATGATGCAATGAGGTGTAAGAAAATAGACAGTAAGAGTAAGATTGAGGGAACTATAATCTAATATACTTAATTATTTATGTGCACCACTTTATACAGACAGGGAACGATGAGGGCTAGACCTCCTGAATTTTTTATTTTCTTTTTGGTCTCTTATTTTACATCCTTTGCTGATGCTGCAGAATGGTGTTCCCCTGAGAGTACAGTGGCATGGTATGCTGTCTTTGAATATTCTACCTAAGATGGTGAAGCCCAAATTTTGTGCAGTTTGTACTTTCCACAGTGAACATGTAATTCCATAGTACCATTCTGTATTTCACCTGTTTCATAATCATGACCTTCTTATGAAGGAACGAGTCTTTTCTTCCCCACAGTGGGATGAGAGAGGAGTCTGTGTTGTCTTTCAGATATGTTTTGAAAGAGGTGACCTCCACACATCAGAAGGTCTCAACGCTCTTATATGCTTATTCACAATCCCAAACAAGGGTGTCATGTAGGTTTTACTTAGTAAGAAATTAATCAGATAATGAATATCTTATAAATAGACCTAAATATACAAAACACTATTTAAAATAACAGTGTAAGAATGTTACTGCTTGACTTAGCTCAGAAACAATCAGCACCACTCCATGTAATGCAATAATTCTGTCTAAATACTGTATATTCACATAATATACAGCGTGCATTAGGGACCTTTTTATCATAAAGAATGTGGAATCCTTTCTGTTTTCCCATATTTAGAGAACTATGAAGGTTTTTAGATTCTAGAAATACTTCATGCTTTTGCATATTTATGCTTTTCATGTCCTGAGTAAAAGATGTTACTTACTTCTGCTTACTAACAGTAGGCAGTGTGGCTATTTGTCATCCCAAATGCATACAAGGTGTACAATTTTATGCTTAGAACAAAGTGAGTCCCAAAGGCACTAAATAAAGGGACCAGACAAAGGCCTTTAGATATTTTTCTGCCCCTAGACATGGATAAAAAAAAAACTAGAAAGGTGGTTTCAAGGAAAATAACTTAAAGTGTAATGAACTTTCATGCTCCTGTAGTATATAAAAAATACCACCCAGACATACAATGGTGGAAATTTCTCACGAGAAACATTAACATCTTCAGCTATAAAGGTCTGGATCTACACAGTGCATGGAGTCAGTAGCACTCCTGTCGTATTAACTCTATAGTGACAACTTGATAACTCATATGATGATTAAATTAAAGCAATTGTGGAACCACTATATTTCAAATGGTGTGAGTTGATGTACTTTTATTGTAATAGCATTCAAGCTTAGTTTCCACTAACATTTAAAGTTATATTATTATTATATTGAAGCTGTGACTTTATTAACATTTCTAACCTGAGGGGCAAGTGGACTTCTTGAATCCTTTTCGTTATTTTCACATGGTCATATCGTAACTGGTAGAACTAATACAGACAAAATGGAACAAGTTAAAGGAAAAATGAACATCTAGTATCTTAGGAAAGGGGTCCTTTATGTGCAACCAGAACAGCTTAACTTTACATCGATTCTACAAATCTGTGAGCTCTATTGAAGGGATAAATACTTCTTTTTGAAGATCCTAAATCTCTAGTAGGCACACTGATATCAGATGACGACAAAGGATTCACGATGTTTTTACTTGTGTCCTACAGATGGAAGCATCACCATCCTAGAGGAGACCACTCCCTTCTAGTTTTTCATTTAATTCGCCACCCATCAATACATGTAACAGTAGAAATCTGCCAATAGTATCAGCTAAAACCAGTGAAAGCAAGCAGGTCCGAGCTCAGAATGAGTGATGTCCTTACCTAATCTGTGCAAAAAGAAGAGTTACTTTCCAGACTGAATTATCTTACAGCCTGTTGTATTATGCATGGTGAATTCAAACTAGATGCTTTCAGTGATTTTGATAGAAGCCTAGATTTAATATAGCATTAGGTTTATAAGAGACACACACACACACACGCACGCACGCACGCACGCACACACACAAACACACACACACTAACTAAAACACACAAACACAATTTCCAACCATCTTACTTGATTAGCTGTGTTGATGTCGATCCCGTTCTTGATGTGATCCAGAGCTTTGTCCAAGTTCCCTGATCGAGCTGCTCGCAGAAAGCTGGTGGCTGCATCGGCCTGGAACAAATAACAAGAAGCCTATAAATCAACACGGATTAAGATTATTATTTATAGAAGTCTGAAAATATACAGAGATGCTGTTGGGAGCCAAAACAAAGTAATTCCTTGACCCCCACCAAATGTTTCAAGCCACGGAAAAAACAACACACACAATACCAATATAAATAGGTCTTAGTTATGCACAAATGGTAAAAATATACACAGATCATCTGTTCCACCAGGCTCTCCAAATAGCACCAGTCCACTAGAACTACAAGCCCCAGTTAGGTTACATAATTTGTCATGATATAACAATCACAGTCAGGAGAGACACAAGGCACAATACTACAGTACTACGGTGTTACATACTACATTCACCTTCTCTCCTGTCGTCTGAAAAAGGCTAAAAATGTCAGACTTCTTAGTGCTGAGCTTCGCCCACACTGTTAGTTTGGCAGGCATTCATAGCTGAATGCACTCCAGCCACGAGCTCCGCTGTCTGCCTGTCTGATCTCAGAGGAAAGCTCCTGTGGTTTGCATCTTTGTGTGTGTCAGTGTTTGTACGCCCACCTCTGAATTCATTCATCAGCCAATAGTGTAATATGACTGACCTGCAGGATAAAATGCCTCCACTGCCCTGAAGGAAAACACTGCGTAACGTACTGTACTCCTGACCCTTCGTCTCCACCCCTGTCTCCAGCAGAATTATGTATCTGTTAGAAATGTTATTCTCAAGTGGTTTAATTATACTGAATTGCTGAAAAATGCCAGCTCGGCTCAAATGACAGACTTTTTTTTTTTTTTTACGTTTCTTTGCGTCAGTTATCTGTGCAGATGAATAAAAAGACAATGTTCGATTCAATTTAATCCCATATAAAACTGACTTTTCCCCCTTTATTCCCAGAAACTCTGTTTTTTTGCTTCATCTATCTTTTTCTTCTTTCAATTATGTTTTTCCTCTAGTTTTCTCTTTTCTTCTTTGACCGCTGGGCTTCTTTGACATACTGCTAAATAAAATTTTGGCATAAAAAACATGATGTATTCTAATTCTTCTGCTTTTCTCTGACATATAAAATCATCTAAGTCTTTTTTTTTTTTTTTTTTTTACAGCCCATTCGTTTTTGAGCAGCAATCTGATCTACAAGTCATCTTCTCATCTATGCTTTGAACATCAGAGGTTGGACATTTTTCTGCTCTGGTCCGCATGAGAGCGCTAAGAGACATCAAACAGTGTTACTGACAGGATCCTGTTATAACCCAATTTGTGGTCAGTATGGAGGTTTCTTTAAAGGCTGCTTTATTAATGGTCTAAAATTAAACAGAAATCATGTAACTGGTATTAATACGGCAATAGTCTAGTACTTGTAGTATATGTAACTGCATTTATAGTACTGGTTGGTCTAAATAGAGTCATATTACAGATTCTGAAACTTGTGTAAGTGCACACCACCATATACTGTGTTTATGACTTTTTGTAGCCTGAAGCCATCTAAAATTTCAACCTCACTTCTTTCATCTTTTCCTTCCTCTGTTCTTGTGCTTTCTTTTATGTACTCTATGGCTACTTACAGACACACTCCACCTGCATCCCTCCTCCTCTTTCCTACCACTCCTTCATGAACCAGTTGGCCATGAGCATTTATCATCAGCAGCACAGTTTGTGTTTGTGCATGGGTGCTGCTCAGGATTTTACTGGTGTGTATCTGTTAGCTCAATAACAGTGTGAGAGAAGAGCAGACTACCCTTTGCAGAAAATGAAAAATCCTAATAGCAGTACCTTCTGGAAGCTCATTGTGGACCAGACTACATTTCACACTGCTATGAGACTGGAAGCCATTTTCCTCTTTGCTCAACTACCATCATTCTGGTATCCTCTTGCTCTTTTCTGCTCCATTCATTTTTTACTTAACAATATGACCTTTCTTCGTGGATCTTTCCTATCTCTATAACATTAGTGGTTAGTTAGTGGTGTGCTTTAAAATAAAACTGTCATAGGCACTAGATCAAATTAACTTGCACAATACCACTAAAATAATCAGCTTTCCTATCCTAATGCCACAGTGCAATTTACTCTATATTTCACTACTTTACTGCTCTGTCTGTTTTGCTCCATAAGCCTTGGGCAAATAGAGTTGGACCTAAAGTGTAACTGACTCATAGCCGCTCTTTCAGTTTTATTCACTGTACCACTGAAAATCTCTCCAAGGTACATCTTAATCTTATTCCTACTTTTCATAGCGGTATGGTAGCACTGCAGGGAAATGTATTAATTGCTATCACGATACTTGAATTTTATTCACTTACATAATTTGCAAAGCTCCTCCGATAGAAGAAACTGTTACAGTTCACACTTTGCCACAATATTGAATTTTGTGCAATAACTTGCATTATTTTGCAGTCTGAATCGCTTTGCACTTTGTATTACCTTTGTAACATATTTGTACATTTTGTACTTGCACTTGTACATTGTCTTTTTATTCTTCTTTGTACTAATTTCGTTACATTATTATACTGTGTATGATTGTGCAATGACAATAAAGATCTATCTATCTATCTATCTATCTATCTATCTATCTATCTATC
>JAPTYQ010000005.1:7672308-7688961 GCA_029814465.1 Ostorhinchus cyanosoma | reverse complement strand
TATTTCTTTTCAGTGTCAATAGCAGATAGAGGAGGTAGTGGTGCATTTTAAATTCACTACATAACAAAAACACCTACAGACTGAACATATTTTTAAAAAATACAAGTAAAAATGGTTTTGCATGGCAGAGCACCTTTAATTATCAAGTTTCACATTGGTCTAACTGACTAAACACTGTTAAATTTACATAAACAGGGTTCCAACAGGTTTCTACACGTTAAATGTAAGACTTTTTAAGACTACTTAGAACTGAATTTAATGCCTATTTCATGGCCATACTGGAAAAAAATTGGTGACTCCTACAATTTAGGAAACAATGTCTTGATTTCCACCCTTTCAAGTCATTTCTCACCAAGGGCTAGAAAGTTACTGATAATTGGTTCCTAATTTTAATATAAATTATCGGGTTGGAACGGGTGGAACTGACTCGACAAGTTAATGGCAACATAACTGAAGACCTACCATGACAAATGTAATACCTTTTAAATACTTTTATAAGGTATTACATGCACATTTGTAAATTCAAGACTTTTTAAGACCTCGCCGGAACCCTGATAAAGGATACACAGAAATAACTGTCTAACATTTGTCCCTGCCATCTCATACAAGATAAAGTTGTTTCTCACACTTGTATGACTGAATTTGTATGTTCAAAAATATGCCTCAAAAACCTTTTAACACTAATTTTGTTTAGTAATGCTGAAACAACAAATTGATTAAATTGATCCAAATTGTTTCTTAAAAGAGTTGGCAATGAATTCAGCAGTTGATTCCTTGGGTCTTGGGCACGTTAGTATTGGGGCATGCCCGAAACGTTGTGTAATGTGACAGAGGAAAACACAGAGCAGCATGGCTGAGGCTTCGGATCCCGGGCCAGAGTTTTAAAGCTTTACATTATGTTCGTAGTGGCCATAGCAGCCCCGTTTGCCCGAAACATAGTACACCATTTATGTAAAAAAAAAAAAAAAAAAAAAAGACTATGGAGAAAAAAATGGCAAAAATTTGACGGCACAATATGTTTTGGACAAAAGGGGCTGTCGTGGCCACCGGGAAGGCAATGTAAACCTAGCTTAAGATAGCCTAAGTGTTGTGATTAATTTAACCCGCTAGCTAGTTAGACACTATTGTCGTAATTATAATGTTTTCATCCATCTCTGTTTTGTAAGGCCACCAGCCTAACATGACGTATCGTTGACTGGACTAATACATACAACACTAGTTTGATAGCCTATAACCGGAGCTGCTTGAAGACTATAGCTTGCTAGTCTCTAGCCATAACAAATCGAGGTAGCGGGCTAGTGCTCACTAATGATAGCAGAACACATTTTCATAATAATGCAGCTCTAGTTTGTGTAGTTTACTGCAACATTTAGTGTCTGTGGATAAAACATTTGTTCCATGTGTTAAAATTGTGTTCAAAGCAGGTGTTTTGTTTTTTTATAGTTGGGAAAGGATAGATAACCAAAAGTTTAATACTATGATGAATGTGTCTGTTCTGAAAAGTTTACTGCCTTTACAATGAGTCAGAGAAACATCACGCCTAGTACCAGAAACTGGAAATGGAACAGCAGAAAGCAATTTACCCAGTGTTAATTTTATTATTAACGCCTTGGTTTTTCTACTGTAACAAATATGATATCCATGAATGTGTAATTAATAATATTCAACACAACACAATCAAAATTTGCAACCAAGAAATTTAAAAAAAAAAACCCTCTGTCCTCTACCTCTGTTTCTGCTATTAAAAAAATCAGAGGAAGCAAGTGGAAAGAAGAGAAGAGTAAGAAGAATGAAGTGAAAAGGAAATGAGGAGAGGAAAGATGAGAAATGCAGTGAAGGAAGTATAACAGAAGCAGAAGACAGCTGATTGAGAAAAGCACCCAGGGAATGGCTGAAGAACAAACAGTTGCTACACTTTCCCCCTTTCCAACTACATTTTAAAATTGAATAAGCAATGAAGTATTTATACAAGTGCAGTGTGGATTTTCCAACTCAATGCCTTCGTACAGTAGGTGGCAGATGGGGATAGAACATGGAAACATACAGTATTGTTGATTTGTGTCTCCCCTTTTTTTTGCTACATTCATTCATGTCATGAGCATAATGACCTGTTCATAGACACACAGAGCAGAACATAGCCACAGGGGAGCAGAAAGATTTATAACGGATGGGAAGGGGGAAGAAAAAAAAAGCAGAAGGATGACGCGGAGAAAACGCTGTTGGATTTTGCTTCTAGCTGTCTCCCCTTGCTGTCGCAGCCTGGCAGCCATCAATGAGTGCTGATGCAAGCTCTCTCAGACCTGCGTGTGAAGGGATATCAGTGAATGAATGGCAGCCGGTCCTGGTGGGGCTGTTCTTAAACTGCTGATGTTGGATATCACCCACATTGATACAGCATTTTTTACAATTTTGTGAAAATGCTTTTCACAAGTGTATATTTTAAAACAAATTACATTACATTTTGAAAATGTGTTTGTCTTTCTGATCAAATGTAGGGTCACTAAAATTGCTGCCTCTTGGTACAAGTAGCTGCTGGTCTCTCTCTTGAAGCTCTTCACTCAATAACCAATCTATGATACTGGACTGCACACATGCATGGACACACATACATGGACATAAAACCAATAAAACCACAGACACACATGCACACCTCAGTAGATTCAATCAGGGTTACATTATTTGCAAGATGATACTCATTTCCAGATCACTAAAACGCTAAATCATATTTGTTTGCTTCAAAAATTATTGAACAGTTACCACCTAAAATCTGTATTACATGTGATTCCTTCCTTACACTTTCTTTAAATGGCTTTTTCCCTAAGTCCTAACTGCCTTTGTAGGGAAAGAAATGATCTCATGTGTCATCACAAGAAAAATGTAGTTGTACAAGGAAGCTGCGAGTTTAATTTATAGCCAGGGGTTACATCTGGGCTGAAGACTGTATTAATAATATGCATTATTAAAATATTAACCTCTTTATTCACTGTAGTTCTGCTAGAACGTGTGAAGAGAAATATTTGTACTGTCATTTGATACAGATTTATCTAGCATTCCAAATTTTGCAATTCTCTTATAACAGTCTAAGATGCCCCGATCAGTTACAATGGATTCATATCAGTGACTGCCCTTCTTAATTATTATGCACTTCACGCTGTAATAACTCAAATGGAGCAGAAAATCTTACATAAAATCCGTGATTTTCTATCACAGATTGTATCCATTAGCCAGCACATGTACAGTAAAATCTGTTTAGGCCAGCAGATGAAAGCAATGGAGTCAGGGTGTGCCTGAGAGTGGCTGCTTCAGTGCATTAGTGGGCTCCTACAGGCCACATGATCCATGTAGACCTTGAGAAGCACTAATTCCATTACATAATGCCCAGCTCCAGGTCTAAGTGTGTGTGTACTTTGTGGGCATATCCATGTGTGTGGCTTATTGCCAGTAAGCATCTGTTTCACTCTTCCTCTAGTGATTCTTTGGATTGAGCAGCCACACTCATAATGACTTTTGATTAATTAAATACATCACTTGTGCAACTTAGAGACAAATTAATGTAAAAGCTGATGGAAGTGGTCTATTGCAGGAAGATAATTATACTTCCATCCTCAGCAAGTAAAGCATGACTTAATGGTTTGATGAAAATGATGTGAATGGCATGCTTCTGATTTCACAGAAACTAGATTTCAATCCAACTTAAAACCTTTGGTAGATTCCAGACTGATGTGTTAGACAGTAACACCATCTAAACATCCAATGAGGGAATTGACTGGGATGAGGCACTAGGGGAGGGCTGGGAGATCTAGTCAAAAGATTTTAGTATCATATTTTGGGGTAGAATAGTGATCTATGATCTGGTTCAAAATTTTTCTCAGCTCTTAAAAAATGTATGTGAATTATAAGCAGGGAGGTGAATATACCCTAACTTCTAATGTTTTCTGATTACTGAATGGCTCGGCAGAGGTGTAACAGTTTTATTATTTAAAAATGCACTTATTTGTGGGCTGACATTGAAAAATTTTAATGACTATAGAAGAAACCCAAAACAGATCTGCTCGTTGATATCTGGACAGCTGCAGTGTTTCTATTACATCAACAGATAATTGAATTTGTCTCATGATCAGTTGAGTTTTTAAGTTGAGTTTTGTACTGTCGCTCCAACGAAGTATTTACATTGGACATGACTACCAAAATTAATGCTGCAAACTCATAATGCAACAGTCTTTGTAGCCACACCACCTGCACCTTCTATAATTAGCATTAGCTGAGTAGGAAAGTTTTGATTGTGCTGTTATTTAGGAATTTAATGACTTGATCTGTATGACCCCTCTGAAAAACAGATATGACAAATTAAAATTGTTCACAATCTGAGATTGTGTGACGCCTATATCAGGGATTAGTGTAAAACAGAAATATCTTTAAATACATTATGTAAAAAAGTGACACAATTTCTTGATTGATGATTAAACCAAACCACAATCTTCTTCTTTCTTCCTTTATCTCTTATGTAAGTTTGGATGCAAATTCTAGTGTTTGGGGGCCAGTCCTGAATTTTGTACTTCCACTGTCCACCTCAGTCACTGCATTTAAATAAATCTGGGACCAATAAGCAGTGTGGCTAAAGCAACAAGCAGTTTTTCCTCCAGTTTTCTGTCTAGTGTCAAGTCTGTGCAACATGTTATACGTCTCATCACCATCCAAGGCATGCTCACATCCATCTCATCCCTTCATCATTCCACCACGTGCCCTGACACACTGTAATCACCATGGTAACATCAGTCACTTCAGACTGCCTGCCAGTTGACCTCAGGGTCACAATAAACTTTGTGTCAAAAGATTTACAGCCATTACCTCTCCCTCTACATGTTCAGAGCTGGCCTTGCTAACAATAGTGATAGATATTCTGATTAACAGGTACAGGGTGGAGATGAGCTGTGACTCATGAGGGTCTCTCAATGACAGCTCATTGATATAATGGGCACAGTGATATCCTGCATCACATTGACATTTAACAACTGATGTGGCATAACAATACATTAACAAAACAAATGCATATATGCAAGGGGTAAAGTACAGAGAGTCATTATTGTGAAAGAAACCCTGCGAGGCTGACGCACAGCATATTACATAACTATTTACTAAAGAAAATAAACTGACAAAAACCACTGATATAAACCTGATCTGACTGATTTGACAATTATTTTGCTTCTACTAAATAGTCAAAGAACTCAATAGATGAAACTGTGTACAGTATAACAGTAGTGGTTCAGAGCAATGGTATGCTATACAACAATAAGACACTATAGACTGACATCATTAGCAGATCAGAGTAGAGAATTCAACACAGCTACGCAATACATACTGTATATGCAATGCAAATATCATGTAGTTTCATGCATTAATTATGTTCAGTTGAAGATTAGCAGATTTTCAGAATAATTTAGAAGACTAATCTGGCATTAAAGTAAAGCAACTTAAAACATACATTTAACAAGCTGTAGAAGGAAACAGTAAAAGAAATACACGAGTTAATGTAATCAATTATGCTTTACCAGCTTAACACACTGAATAATACCTTACATACCACATTGGATTATTTATTTGCTTTTACTGGACCCACTTAAAGCAATGAGAGCTGCTGCCACATTGCCACAGAACAATTTCTACACAAAATAGCCTTTTAATGGAGCAAAATTATTTTCTCCAAATTTATCAAAGGTGTCTGACAAGGCGCACTTATCTAAAATGCCTCAGATCTTCAGATCAAAATATATGACAGACTCAAGGCCTAGATAAGCACTCAGAAAAAGGCCTGATAAATATCGGCCATCATGCTTCTATTCTCGAATCTTCCTGCGTTTGTTCGAGCAGGTACAGATCCGGGGCAACATCAGATACTGTATCGGAGCAGGTGCTCAGCCAGCACACAGTAGTGGTGTGTAGATAGATGGGTAGCTCTGGTCTCAGATGCACTGTAATCCTAGGCTGGCAGGTAAATATAGCCCATGGCTGCTATGGGCTGGGCTGAGAACTGCTTTGCTCTGCTCGACCTTGGCTCATCCTACCCTGTCTTTCCTCAGAGGGGATGAAAGGCACCAGCCCACAGCTTCATGTACATTTTCGATTTTCGAAAACTGATCCGATCTTAAAGTTTACATATACACGTGTCCCCTAAGCTTGTACTGAAATTAGTTTAACTAAAATAAATATTTCTCATATTCATACTAAATCCATATGAATACTGACTTTCTACACTGTTAAATTAGCAGTAATTTTATACATGGTGAAAACCAATGATTAACTTTCAGAAGTTTCTGGCTCTTTAAATTTCTGTATCGCCTGGTATGGAGAACTGTAACAGTTCTGGACAGTCTCATGAATCCTGTATTCAGCTGTTTTCACCAAGCAAACTGATAAAAGTGCCTGTGCAAGCAGTCCAGCACTACACAGTAGAAATAGTTTGCAACTTGCGTGAGGAATGGCAAATATGTAGAAAGCTAAAGAGCTAGACATATTTCCATAGACTTATAAAGACCAAAACAAGAACAGTATTTAAACTGGACTTGCATTTGTCAGATGGCAGTATCACATTTCAGCATGAGAGCTGCTGTAATGGTTTATGTTTACTGCATATGAAAGTACAGGCAACATTTAATATATAGCCTTAAGCTTCGTTTTGACATGCATTGTTCCCTTGTTACCTCAAACAGCTTGAAAGGTGGGGAATGAGGTCCTAGAAAAACGGTTCAAGCAAGCTACAATTTGAAAACACACATTTCAAAAGTCCAAACCCCTTTCTTCAGACATCCCCCTGAAGCCACACCTCTAGAATACTGGCACATGCAATGCTTGTTCCCGAGGGTTGACAAGCGCTCAGCACAGCACAGCAACAATTCCCCAGGCTCTGGACGGGGTTCCGACTCGGGGCACCGAACCTACGCTGGCTCCAGCTCCGGCACCTACGCTGGCTCAGGGCTGCGGCTCCTACGCCAGCTGCTCACGCTCCAGTCTATGCATACCTTATCCAGTCTCCTCCAGGCCCCCCCCACTATTACTGAACAGCCCCAGTTCATACCTATCTAACGTTACATTTCCTAGTGATTTATGTCAGTGACAAAACAAAATATCCTACTATTGCTAATATAACTAGCCAAGCTCTAGCTTTGTTTCCTATACCAGTGCTCTGAGAATGTATGATACATGTAGGAGGGGTACGCGTAGAGGGGGTAGGGACAAATGGCAGTTGAGTTTGATAGACATATCACCGTTCAATCATTTTGAGTGGGCGCTGAAAATGATTGGATGGTGTTTTTTTAGTCCTGTCCGTTCCACAGGTGACTATATTTTTTTATTTTTGTGTTAGAGCATTTAATTAATTGTTTGTAATAGGTGTGTGAAGGGAATTTTAAGTAATATAGTAAAAAATGTTCCAGGAAAACATCTCATACCCCACCTTTAAACAACAATTAACGCACGTCCATTACAGCAAATAATTTTACTACATTTATATAATAATCATATTCCCTAAAACAATCCATTAAAAGGACAAAATATTAGTCTTTTTGGGTTCTAGGACATGTACTTTCAAGCTACACTCTGGGGAACAGATAAACAATCAATTTCCTTGCTCTCCCTTACAAAACTACACTTACTGTCTTCTTTTAATACTACCTCTTTTCTTCAATCTGGGGGCAATGCACAATACTGTATGTAAACATAGGGAATCACATACTTTGCATGTAACAAGATGGTACGTGTTGTTTTTTTTTTTAAGTTTACAGAGAAAAGAATATAGAGCTAATACCAAATGCAACAGCCACATTGAAGATACAACCAGAGCAGTCACCTATAAAATATGTACATATTTATAATGTCCACTGGGCTACTTCAGATTCAATTGCATAAGTTGTTGAGTATGAAAATAACCAAACTGAATAAATTTGATTACATTTGATGACATATATGGGCCTATTCATTAATACAGATACAACTTTTAATTACTGAAGAGAGGCTTTTTAAAAGTTTTCAGATTTTTTTGTGTGTGTTGTTCTTTGGCTGAGCACAAATTTGGACAGACAGGCAAAGAAAAAGGCAGAGTGGGGTTTGGCTAATTAGGGTTGGATATCCATACGGTTACATAAAAGTGGAATGAGATACCCTGGAGGAGCCTTGCTGTTTCACTCACATGCACACTGACTGTACGCACGTGCATGTACACAAACAGCTCCTTTGAAGACACACGCAAACCACACACACACCCTCATGCACACAAATACAAAGACCACACACTATCCATTAGCAGATCCACGGATCCATTGTATTTTAAGTGCAGGCCTGAAGCAAACAAGAAAACGGAACATTTCAAGAGGTCTAGGATTGCTGAGTTTCTACAATGAAATATTTCATTTCAAAAGTTGTCTAAAAAACCCAATACAATCTGTATGTTATCACACCCAAATACAATAATACTACCAAACGACATGGTCAAGGCTGTGCACCTCACTCCAACTGACAGCAGCAGGAACAACTGGTTACAATGGAAAAATGGAATTCATAATAAGTGTGGTGTTGGGAGGCATGAATTAAATTATGAATAACACTAATTTTGAGCTTTGACTGACAGTAAGATTATTTTGTATTATTATTTATTTTACTAGTCAGTCAAGCAACTAGAGGCTCTATAAGAACAAATATCCTGGCTGCAGCAGATGATAACGTATCGACACTGACCGTCCTGGTACAAACATAAGTACGCCAGTAAACTGTTCAAAGTTGATTACAAATGACAAAATGCAAGAGCAATGAGCACTTCTCTAGGCCACAATATTAATCAATTACTGAAAGCTGGCTTTACAACAAACCTCTAAACACTGACCATACATTTAGGAACAAGGCTGTTTTCTGTTATCTTGTTATTTCCAATTTGATTTAGATCAGTTTTCCTCTCACAATAATCACTTGCATTCAGGGCATCAGTCCTTCATAATACTGTATCCCTGAGAGGACATTAGTGGAGAAAAGAACATGTAATGAAGGAGAGAAGATGATGATAAAGGTCATATAGAGAATTCAGACCTCTAAATTTGCAGCTGTATGACAGGCATCTTAGCCAGCAAAGCTAGTTCAGTGTTACTGCACATTCACTGCTGATTCTTTAACTATATTACTGTCAAGTCTATCTAAAGTTATGATACGATCTCTGTTGGCACTGTAGTAGATGACCTTTGTGCGAGCTAGAGAGGAGTAGGGAAAGAGAGATGCCATGCTGCCGAGTTTGATTTACATCCAATAGAACTAATTAACATCCCCAGAACATTAAGACCTGCCTCTGCCTGCTCTTCCCTCTCTGTCTCTTTGACTCACTCCCTCATTCCTTTTGGGAGCAATAATCTACTGGAGGAAGAGAGACAGATTCTAAGACAGATACACAGTGAACAGAGACAAGTTCCACAGTTGTTGATTGAGGTTAGAGAGAGGGGGAAAGGCCACTAAAGCTGATGCAGTGGAACGTAGTTGTGGTTGTCTGCCACAACAAAATCTTTTCCAGTCCTGTGTGAAATGTGCAATATCTGAAATTCTGCAGAAAAATAATTAATGTATTGTCAAATTAAAAATTTATGTCAGAGTGGGAAACAAATACTGACAGACTTTAAAGTATTGATTGATGAATCATATTTTCTTCATCATCATAACATGAGTATACCTGCCCCCCCCGAATACAATGAAAAGGACAAATAATGTAAACAAATGAAAATATGAATAACAAATATAGTATTTGCGTCCATGCTGCATTGACAGTTGCAATTTAAACATTTGATCAATCGAATCCTGAGTCCTACATAGGTAATTATTCATACCATTTAGCCAATCAGATGAAGCCTTGCTACTAGCTAACTGTGCTCAAAATCAGAACTGTCGCCTGTGAGCAAACACTGTCCCAATTAGCATCATCCACACATGATCACATGTGTAATGGGCCACATGACGTAGACGCACAAATCACAGCGATGCTAAAAACCTTTTCTGGCCAATAAGCAACTTGAAAAGATACCATTTTGGGGGTCCAGAATCCAGATCTAATAATATACTCATGGGATAAAGAGCAAAGAAAAGGTGGTTAACAAAGACCTGAAATTGAGTGACTTTTCTGCTGTTATTCGGATTCAGGAGAGACGATATGTTACAAACACTGGTAAAACATGCTAAATGGATCAGGCAACTTTCCAAGAAGGACAGAAAATGCTTGACGACATCGATAATTCAGCAGATATATCTGGCATAGTGACTGTGCACTCTTCAATATCTGTATGTGTCCTAAGTCATTGCAAATTTCAGATTCTCCCTAAATGCAGACCGACTAATGTAAAGCAGTAGTATTACACTACTACTAAAGCCATAGTTTAGAACTAGCACTAAGTACTATGTGGTTGTATTCGAGTTAATGCCATATGCAAACACACTACGTCACCAAAAGCATTTAGTTGCCATTTCATCAGTCTGTAATGCCAACACTCACAATATTCACCACAAAGTTAATAAACCAATCATTTTCTTATCATTGCCAATGAATGTCAGATTTCTCACCAGTGCAACAAACTGTTCATTTACCTTCTGGCACAAATTCGAATAAAATACTCACTTTTTTTTTATCTCTATCATTTCACAGGTCTGTGTGGTAAGTGATCATACCTGTAGCTCAGGCCTACCCTCAGGTTAAATGACAAGAGCCATTCATTTTATGTCAATAGGATACAGCTCATTGAAAAATTGTCACCCTCACATAACTGGTGTTCATGCCATTCAGACTGTACATAATATAGGGTGTTTAGTTGCATCTATAGAAAAATACAACAGTTAAGTTCTTGAATCAAATAGAATTCTAATTCTATTTCTAATTCTGTAGTTAATATATACCTAAACTATGGCATTTATTATATGGAAGAACTTTGTCAGTCTAAAGGATGGTATGAGACTTTTAGGAAAATAAACTATTTACATATTCCTATGTTTATATACTGTAGTGTTGCACCAGATAAATAAAAAAGCCTCTTCTTCCCAACAACCATTACATTATATGTGTGCAATAAAGAACAAGAGCTAAATTCCAGATCTTTAAATGGCATGTCATGATTTGGATTTACATTTCTGCATATTTCTGCCTTTGTACTGCACATATACTAATCTAACATCACAAACAGACATAAAAACAGTGCATACACATTTCACCTTTCAAAAGGCTCTTTGTAAGCACCAACTCCATATCAATATGCACACAAAAACATTAAGAAAAAAAACAAAAAAAAAAACAAGAGCTAATATTCCAGTGATCACTGGGGCTTTGGTATGATGTCATGCTGTACTAAGAGGTCAAATTAATGAGTTTTTTTCCGTTTAGCAAGCATATTTTACAATTATCATAAATCATGTCAACGGTGGCAAGAAGCAGTGCACGGCAGCACAAACCTAATAAAACCTACAAGTTAAGGCACAGCTAGACTGGAGAGTGAGCAAGAGAAGTGAGATGGAGAACTCTTACACCTACAGGATGATAATGTTCCTAATTTATAACAACACATTTGAATAAAAAAAATATTTTTCACATAAAAATATTACTAGTTGCAAATACTATATAGTAAACTTAATACCATTTATTATTTTTATATTATGATGATAATATAATACTGTAGTGCACTGCAAACATGCACCAAAAAGGATTTACAGATGAGTTAAAACTGCATCTATTATTAGAGTGTACCTCCATCTTCTCCCTCCATTTTACATCTCCCCCAATGAAAAAAAACTGTAATATGGGGGAACACACCAGATCTAAGAGCATGCAGAGCATGTTAATGCCGATGTATGACGAGCATACATTGTTTGCAGCACACAAAACTTGCATTAATATGAATGAGCTGTGCCCACAAAATGCTGTAATCTCCCAAAATTCCTTAGAAAAATCACCTGTCTGGTATTTAATAGTCTATCTTGGTCAAAACTCCACAGGCATGACAAACATTATCTTTTCCTCCACCATGGCTAAATTCTGTCCGAGCAAACACCACCTGTACAAGAAAATACGTGCTTGGCTGGTTAGCCCTGCACACACCATCTGAGGCCACAAGACCATCTGTGCAATCACACATGTGAAATATGCATCTCACCAATCTTGCACAATAGATGCAGAAAGAAGCAGAGATGAATTAGAGAAAGGCAGGTAGAGAGGGAGTGATGGATGAAAGAAAAACCGTCACCTCCCCTGTCTCTGGAGACTGCCAGCCATACCTTGCGTCTACGGTCCCTGGATCGATTCCTCTTTTTTATCTTTTCCTCCTCCTTCTCCCTCTGCTCCTGGGCGGCGGCCTCAGCGAGGTCCTTGGTCTTGCGGAGCTGCTTGGCGGCTTGCGCCATGGTGCCGCTGCTACTGCTGCTGCTGTTCCTGTCACCGTTGCTCCAGCCCTCCTCTGATTTGCACTACCACCAGTCGTCCCTGTTTCCTCTTCCTGTGCCCCTCTCTCCCCGGAGCCCCGTCACTTACTACCTCTCCTCTTGTGGCCAGCACGGCATGTGTGTTTGTAAGGCGGGCAGTGGGGACGTCTGTGTCTAGAAATGTGTGTGGGGATGAGGGTGATGCTACAACAGCCACAAGACAGCCTCCAGCAGCCACAAAGAAAGATGCTACAGCTAGTGGCAGTGGTGCTGCTGCTGCCTGTACCGCGGCTGCTACTCATCCAGTCAGCTTGTACTGCGCTGAATTGCCTCCCCTCCCCCTTCTTTCTATCCTACCTTCCTCCACTGTTTCCTTTCTCCTCCCTCTTTCCTTCTGCCTGCACAGACCAGTCACGCAGTCCTGTGCTCATCACGGTGGGGATCCTGCTGCAGAGGTCCCTCTTTTTATTTTTTTTTATCTTTTTAACGTCCTCTTCTTGTCGCTGCTATGGTGTTTTCCTCTCTGTCTTCTTTCTGCAAAACGATTTTCTTTCACAGTAACTGTTGCTGGTGCTTGCATAAGTGAATTTTAAAAAATGAGGGCGCCAAAGCTGTGAAATGCCTTCAAATGATTTTTTTCCTCTCACGTCTTCCCTCCTTCTGACCATGGCTTTTCCATGGCACCTCCCTCCTGCAAAATAAATACAAAGAAAGAATAGCAGTGAAAGAGACTTAGGATTATAAAATCAAATTGTACATGATTTTTTTTAACTAATATGCAGCTCTTGCTCTTCTGTGAGGCAAAGATTGAGCTCCCTGATCATTTTCCACAATCAAAGGGTGGTGATAAGGTGGAATGATAAGGAACATTAGCATCCACACCCACCTACTTCAGCATGAGAAGCATACAGAGGAAAACATCAAAAACATGAATGCTTCATAAAAACTGAATGCCCACTCCCTCCCGTTCCATTTCACCCCTTTTACTCTTCCATTACATCAGGAGGACACGCATGAATGTTTGATGCAGCAATTCAGTAGCAGATGAGTAAAGATCAGTGTGAAAAGACAATAGGATGCGAGGCAGGAAGTAAAACACTATGAAGATTCAAGCTCAGTAACATTCACTGTAGCAGTAATTGGTCCATAAAGTTCATGTTACTGTACAATGCACGCCTTTTGTTGTTGCCTCTTGATGCTTGGATTAATCAAATATTACCAGGTAACAAGTCATAGCATTATACATATTATCCTATAACTCGTACATTAGCAATACAAAGTACAAGCAAATATTTTAACCACAAAGGAAGATGAATTTCATCCAAGGTATCATGGTTCAACAGAGGGTTATTTTTATGATTTTGGCTTCCTCATTGGCATCCATTTCAGTGGTCCACACACCAGAAAGTAATGTAACCCTACACTGCACAAGCTGCTCTGCCCAGACAGAGACTGATTGGTCATGCTTTTTTTTTTTTTTTTATAGGTGGAGATAATAAGCAGATTGCCCATAAATAGAGAAGAGGTTGTCACATTCACAATGGCACATTTTTAATTTAATTTGATTGAAGCATTTTACGTTTGTTCAGTTGCATAAAATGACACTGTGATTTGACATATTTGATGCGATAATACCAGGCTCGTAAATGGTTATTACTAATCTCTTTACATTATTACCCCACATTTACCCTGTTGTCACTATGTTGTAATGTAAATTACAACTAAATATTTCGTATGCCTTTTCAAAAATTTGTCATTACTGTAGTGTTTAATTACAAGACAGTCAGGTTGGAGGAATTTCTAAGAATGCAACACCCTGTCCTTTGTTGAAATACTGAATAAAAATTAATAACATTAAATAAAGTATGATCAAAAATGTAAGGTATTGTAGTGAATGTGTGAAAAATGATCAAATTACACTGTTAGATTCCCTGTCTTGTTTTCCCTCTCAACACTTAACATACTGTATTTATATTCAGTTTTATTTCAGCGATATGATATATTCTCTTTGTAGCCTGTACTTCAATATCACAGACATCAAAGTCTCAGTTTCTCTTTATTTCAGTCTCATTTATTTACATCTCCCACCCCTGCCAACATAAAACGAAAGATGCACCATAGCATTTGATAAATGTGATGTGACCGGAATAAGAATACATTTTTATGCAGTTACAGATGGCATCTGCTACTACATTAATGGGTACAATGGTATTATGTGAGTTAAACTGCATGAAATATAACCCGCTTCACTGGAGCAAACCCTGTGACTCTTTCTGTATATTTAAAATGAAAAATCCCCTTCACACTCATGGCATTAGTTAGGGCATCTACGTTCCACGAGCCCATTTTCTAGGTTGTATTTAAGTTTTGATGTTTATCTATTTGAGCTGTAGCTTTGCCTTTTCTTGTGCCTGTTAATGGATCTATTTAGCTGGAGGCAATAATGCCAAGCACTTCATTGTATTGTACATTTGCCTAAGGAGATGCATATTCTTATTAAATACGTGTCAGGTTAACCAGATGGATTACTGCCAATAGAAATTATCATATGTTAGTTACAGGCTTTCCATGTAGTAAACATTCCGGGCTAACCCTAAGGTTGTCAAGACTAAATATTCAAATGGTTTCCTCAGTGTTCAATGGCAGGCACAATTGCTTTTGCATAATCAGTCACAATAATATAATAGTCACTTAGTAAATGAATAAATAAACCACAACCATGAGCCAGTGGATGTGTTGTGGTATCTACATCACATCTTAGATGACTCAACCCTCTTTAGTATTCATTACGCCGTCAAATTGTTTCCATATGATAAATGACATGATAAAATAGGAACTGTCATTAATCCTTATCCTTAATGTGTTAATGTGGAGAAACAACTTTAGTCTTAAAACAATTTCAGCTCAATTATAAAGCTTCTCATTAAGATTTTTTACAATGTATAACTAGTTAACCAGTATTATTTGCCCACTAATTATACTAAATGAAGTAATGAATGAATTTCATCTGAAGAATTTAAGCGTTTCCCTTTTTTTTAAAACTCTATGGAAGAAACTGCTTTTTTTTTTTTTTTACAATTAGCATTTACACTAGCTCAAATTTAGCAACTAAAGAATTATTAGTTCCATTTCTGCTGCTTTGCCATAAATTACAGCTAAAATATCTCAAGTTTTAAGCCGCTAACTCACCACTAAACTGATAAGTTAACAAGATTTTTAGCTGGTTAGCAGCTCAGGTAAAGGGCTACCATTATTTTATAGCTTGCTAACCTACTATAGGGGTTTTAACTAGTCTTAGCTAACGGGGTAATGCTAGGACATATTAGCAAAATAACACAAAGTATCTTCAAAACAAGAAAACGTTTCAGTACATAGAGTTTGAACCTAATGTCAAAGAACTTATATTTTAATATTACTTATTGTTTATTAACTCTTTGCTACACACTACAAAAACAAAGGCACCTTCATAAATAACAGGCTGCCTAGCTTGTATTTTCTAATTGCACTGATGGATGAACAGCTCACAGGTTGTTTGTGGAACCTGCTCAGAGTAAAATCTTTTACTTTGCACAGGATGCATTCTGCTTTTGAACTGTCTATGTCTATGATATTAGAATGGCTCCAAATTTTTACTTCTTTTTCTTTCACTCATTTCCCTCACCTTTGTAATCTGTTGAGCAAACTTTATGTGCTCACTCGGCTGTGTGTGTCTGTGACCCCTCCTACACAGTGTAGACACACAAACGCCACCACACATCTTGACCAGTCATGTGCAGCTTTAACCCATGAAGACCCAGTGCTAATTTTGTGATAGATCCCAAATTAATTTTTCTCTCTATTGAACCTTTCTTAAGTAATTTATCACCATTTATCATAATATTATCCTATGTATTTTTAACGTTTCACTGTAAATCATGTATTTTCCTGTGTTTAATTTCCTATACTTAATTTAGATGCTCATGAAAACTCAAAGTAAATTCAAACGTTATTGTGTCAAAACAGTGAAAACTGAAGAAAATGTAAATTTTTCCATTAAATATATCATTAACTGAACCTAAACACAGCATCTCCATCCACTGTCATTTATTAAACTCCATGGGTTTTACTGGTGAATCACTGTTGTAGAAGATGACGGTGTTTGCATATTCACTACAGCAGGGGTCTCCAACTCCGGTCCTCGAGGTCCGCTGTCCTGCATGTTTTAGATGTTTCCTTCTTCCATCACACCTG
>JAPTYQ010000005.1:7619981-7630026 GCA_029814465.1 Ostorhinchus cyanosoma | reverse complement strand
TGTATATAGATGCCTGTGCCTTGACCTCATTCACTGCCTTTTTTTCTGTATCCTAACTCTGTGAACTGGTCCCTGCAGGTAGTCTGGGACAGACTGGGGCGGACTGGGATGGGCTCATCTGCTTGCTAAAGCCTCTTTCTACTGCAGTGCCATTTGAAAACACTCCAACCTTTCTGCAGTGCGCTGGAGCCCAGAACTGATGTGGAGTGACTCCCCTGTACTTTGTCTGCCCACACACCTTCTTCGTACCAGTGTGTGTATCACACCACCGCCGCCGCCCTCGAAGGGCATCCAAAAGCACCTCGAGGTTCTGAGCAAACAGGCCGACAGTGAAATATATGCATCAGCAGCCAGCAGGAGGGCCGGCACAGGGTGCATCATGGAAAATGATCAAGGGCACTGTAACATCAGTGGGAAGGAAGAATGTGGGTGTGGCCTAGGGACATAAGTGTAATCACTTACACTTATGTATTAGTGCTTAAAATAGCTACTTACTAACATATGCAGGAAAAAGCCATTGTGACCATCCCTGTCTGAGTCTAGGTCTTTCTCTGACTGCATTTCTGTCTCTGGAGAATCTAAAAGTGGCCATGCTTGATGCATTAGCTCGCCTTGAGTGGAAAACCAAAGGGAAGACAAATAAAGTAGACAGATACTTAATGGTGGATGTAAAATTCCAAATGATTTTTTCAACCAGCATCAATTCCGTTTTCACAAACTGAGTTGTGTACATTTACTTCTTTACTTTTCATGAGGAGAATGGATAGTCACAGCAGAAATACAACGTGTCGGTCCCTCCATCAATCAGTGCATTCAATCAGATGGACCTGCAGGAAGACTTCAGCTGCAAAGGAGTGGAGGTGGTGATTTTGACAGAATTAAATACATTAAATAGAGCCCACTCAGAAAGCACTGATGCAGCTTTTTTGGTGCATCATCTCCAAATTGGTAATCGTTTCCCATTGACCTGAATGACCTCAGATTAGAGTGGAGCAGTTAGATTGATAGGAAATCAATATTAGGCCTAGTGACCAGATAGACAGCCCACACTGACACTTTAGTCTGTGTGGGGAAACATCTCAACAGAGAAATATCTGGTGGTTCGGACTGTTCAAAAAAAGCATTTTAAAAAAGTATTCTGTCCTGACGTTTCCTCATGTCAACCTCATCCCTTAAGATTTGACAGATACTCTATTAACTGAATGAAATGAATGATATTAATATCTAGACACAACAATTTTCCAGATTTCGATGGTAGACTTGACTTGATGACTGAATTAAATTGAGTAAATAAGCCTGAAATAGATGTCAAACCCTTACTTCGTTATCTCCTTTTGTACAGTCTATGGTATAATTACAGTTGTATGAACATAAAAGACAAACACATTTTTACTGGCATAATTTCCTTCAAAAAGTGGAAATAGGTGTGTATATACAAGCTTAACCCATAAAGACCCAAACAACAACTGGTGACCATAACCATCTACCAATATACAATTTTAATAACTTTTGATTCATTCATCCTATCAATACATGTACATAATTGGTGTAAAATACAGTTTTTCATTTTTCATGGTCATCAGATATGACCCATTTGTATGTTTGTATGATCTTGATTCACCATGAACCCATGAAGTTTGATCAGTGACAGAGGATGGAGACACTTGTTTTATGCTCAGTTAATGATGGATTTGCTGGAAAAAGTTACTTTTTCTTCATTTTTTCTGTTGCTGATAACAACTGACAATTATCTTTAATCTGAGCTTTTATGAACATCTACATGATCAGTAAATTAAATGTGGGGAAATACCCGATTTTTACTGAAGAAATGCAAGATACAGAGGACAATATTATAATAAAAGGTGATAAATCACTTAAGAAAGGTTAAATAGAGAGAAAAATGCATTTGGGATCTGCTGCATCAGGAGCACTGGGTCTTTATGGGTTAATCTTTCCTATCTGTATATAAATGGATTTTCTTCTTTGTAACTCAAACCCAGTTCTTTGCACACTGCCTGAACTCTCTTACAACACTGACATCAGTTAAACCCCAGCCATCACACACAGAAAACCCAACAATCCCTGAAGACAAACCTACCCACAGACACTGTCAGTTGCTGTAAACTGAAGTTGACAAACTCCCCACATTACAACATTTTGCGTCAAAATTCATCAGACACAGACTTCTGTGTGGTGGTTCCATGTCATCCTCGTACCTCCAGTGTCCTGTGAATGTCAGATGGGACCACAGACCTGCTCAGTCTGGGACCAGACAGGAGCGGCCGGTCGCTGTCCGTGGTGCTGAAACTACAACGCCGATTCACAGGCGCGTGTTCCAAGTTTTACCGATTTAGTAAAGAATTCAGATTCTATTATAATAACAAGATCTGTTCTGCTCTAAAGGGAATATTTAATTTCGTGATTTATATCTTTAAAGCGGATTTAAATCGGACACCCACTGAGCTGCCTCTGACCACGTGGTTGAGACGGAACGGGACCCCGGACCATTCGCAGACAGCCTGAGGGGGGTGCGCCCTCCCCTCCCTCCTTCCCCTCCTTCCCCTCCCTCCATCAATGGACGAAACAAAACTGCCGGACTTGCCTTGTTAGCGACAGAGCCTCAGATATATAAGGAGCAGACGAAGGAGGTCTCAGTCGCTGTGAGAGCCATACACCCCTCACCTGCACACACACACATAACACACACACACCCACACACACCTACACAGTCGCCTCCACCTCCTGCTCCGTTCCCTTCATTCCTGCGCACACATCCCCGCCGGTAGTCTGACCGGATGAGTTACCCGGTGGACACGATAGGGAGCCCCTTCAGGAGAGTTATGGATTCTAGGACGACCAGCTACGGCTACAGCCGCTCCAGCGGAACCCCATCCAGCGGATTTCGCTCCCAGTCCTGGTCCCGGGCAAGTCCCGGTTCCACCATGACCACATCTTACAAGAGGAGCGTGAACATGCCGGTATCCCGGGCGTACAGCTCCACGGTGCTCAGTTCCGCCGACAGCGTTGATTATAACCAACCCCCCATCCTGAACGGAGACTACAAGAGATCTAATGAGAAGGAGCAACTTCAAGGGCTCAATGACCGCTTTGCTGTTTACATTGACAAGGTGCACTACCTGGAGCAGCAGAACAAGCAGATCGAGGCAGAGATCCAGGCACTGCGGCAGAAACAGGTGTCGCGCTCCCAGCTGGGAGACCTGTATGACCAGGAGCTGCAGGAGCTGCGCTCCATGCTGGAGCAGATCCACCACGACAAGGCGCAGATTCAGCTCGACACCGACCACATCGAGGAGGACATCCAGCGGCTCAGGGACCGCTTCGACGAAGAAGCCCGCATCCGGGAGGAGACCGAGGCAATAATCCGTGTCCTGAAGAAGGACATGAGCGACTCAGAGTTGGTAAAGTCTGAGTTGGATAAGAAAGTTCAGTCTCTGCAGGATGAGATCGCCTTCATCCGCAACAACCACGAAGAAGAGGTTAGTGACCTCATCGCTCAGATCCAGGCGTCTCAGGTCACCGTGGAGAGGAAAGACCTGCAGAAGGCGGACATCACCGAGGCTCTGCGGGAGATCCGCTGTGAGTTGGAGGGCCACTCCAACCAGAACCTCCAGCAAGTGGAGAACTGGTTCATGTGCCGCTACGCCAAGCTCACGGAGGCTGCGGAGCAGAATAAGGATGCCATTAAGTCTGCCCGAGATGAGATAGCAGACTACCGCCGGCAGCTGCAGTCCAAGACCGTGGAGCTGGAGTCTGTCCGCGGGACCAGAGACTCACTGGAGAGGCAGCTCAACGACATTGAGGACCGCCACAACAGCGACCTGGCCAGTCTGCAGGTAAGAAACATGTGAGGATAGAAACTAGACAGACTGCATTTGAGTGTTTACATGTTTTGTGTTTTATCAAATGTTTGTGTGAAATACATGTGTTTAGACGCATCAGTTAAAATCTGAATAATCACTTCATTAGTTAAACAACGCTGGGTTTTTTATTTTCATTTATTTTAATGACAGAATAGATGATGTCCTTACTGCTTGTAACATACATTTGACTTTCGGTTGACAGCTTCTGTTGAAACATTTTTTTTTTTTGCTGCGTAATGGTTGGTGTGTGTGCGTCATTGCGCTTACCAGTAATCAGTAATACACGATAGAATGACACACAAGTGCCAGGAAATAGTTAATGGAAGACACTGCAGTAGTCTCTCTCTCTCTCTCTCTCTCTCTCTCTCTCTCTCTGCTGAGTCAGAGGCATGGGTCGATGCCTTCATTGGCTCTGCCCTTGTATCACACCACTCAGAGTTTGGGGAGTGGGTGGGGGTGTATTGAACCACTGTGGGGGCTGCCCTTGAAAGGCAGTCAACATTTTCAGAATACTGTATTGAGTCAGAATCTATTAGAAAAAATCTCTTTCATATAGAGTTTTTACACAAGTTTACATTTGTAAGGAGACTAAACAATAGCTGAGAAGTGTTTCATTTTATGACGCTGATGTCAATCATAAAAACCTTCTCTGTAACTGACTGGATACAACAACACATTTAGCAGAAAAGTGGAACACAAGCACAACTACTTCACAGGCTGAGCCTGTTCAGTGCTTCTGAAAACATGTAACTGTGAAACTGGACTTGAAAACATTTCTTGAATACTAACCAAACCATGGACTGTGCCTGCTTTGTGTACCCACAGGAGACAATTCACCAGCTGGACAATGAACTCAAAAGCACCAAGTGGGAGATGGCCCGCCACCTGCGCGAGTACCAGGACCTGCTCAATGTCAAGATGGCCTTGGATATTGAAATTGCTGCATATAGGTAAACTATGAACTAGGCAGCTGCAATAGTAAAGTATTTATATAGAAAATGTTTAGAGAAGACAATTCATATTACATTAACCAAAAGTAAATATGGCATTTTCAAACATCTTTATTACAACCTTTTTGACTCCTATTATGTCTTTCTGAAACAATCTGAGATAAATGATTTAAACATTTCTCATCTCCAGGAAACTCCTAGAGGGTGAAGAGACCCACTTCAGCACTTTCCCTTATCGCCATGCCGTCTCCTCCAAAATTTCCAAGCCTAAAGATGCCCCAAAGCTTAAAGTGCAGCACAAGTTTGTGGAGGAAATCATTGAGGAGACCAGGGTAGAAGATGACAAGGTTGACATTGATGAGGATCTAGCAGAGATAGCACAAGAGCTGTCTTCCACTCAAGAAGAGGGAGGAGAAGAGGGAGAAGAGGAGGGTGAGGAGGGAGGAGAAGGAGAGGAAGCAGAGGAAGCAGAGGGTGAAGGTCAAGATGAAGGTGAGGAAGAGGAGGAGGAAGAAGTTGTAAGCGCCACTGAAGCCAAAGTTAGCGCTAGTGCTCCCAGTAAAGAGGAAGAAGAGGAGGATGGAAAAGAAGGTGATGAGGAAGAAGAGGGAGAAGGCGAAGCTGGAGAAGAGGAAGATAAGGAAGAGGGGGGTGAGGGAGAAGGAGAAGGAGAAGAGGAGGGAGAAAAGGGGGACGATGAAGAGGGAGGTGAAGAGGGAGAAGGTGAGGAGGGAGGTGAGGAAGAGGAAGTTGAGGAAACAGTTTTATGCTCCAAAGCTCCAGAGTCTAAAACTTCTCCTACCAAAGAAAAAGCAGGAGACAAAGAAGGCAGTGGAGGAGAGGAGGAGGCAGAGGAGGGTGGTGCCGAAGAGGAGGGTGATGATAAGGATGAAGATGCAGGCAGTGACAAGGGATCCAAAAGTGGAGATGAGAAAGAAGAGAAAGAGGATGTAGACAAAGGCAAAAAGGAAGAGAGTGAAAAAGATGAGAAGAAGGGAAAAGATGAAAAAGCAGAGGAAAAATCTGAAAAAGCTGCAGCTAAGACAGAGGCTGTGAAAACAGAAGCTGCTAAACCTGAGGCTAAGAAGGAAGAGGCTGCCAAGAAGTCAGAATCCCCAAAGCCTGGTTCTCCTAAGTCTGAATCACCTAAGCCTGAGTCTCCCAAATCTGAATCCCCGAAGCCTGGCTCTCCTAAGTCTGAATCACCTAAGCCTGAGTCTCCCAAATCCGAATCCCCGAAGATTGCATCTCCTAAGTCCGAATCTCCCAAGTCTGGCTCCCCAAAGCCGAGCTCCCCCAAAGCCGAGTCCCCTAAGAAGGAGACGGCCAAACCTCTAAAGGAAGAGAAATCAGAGAAAACAGAAGACAAGAAGGTAGAAAAGAAAGACGTCGCAATGAACGGCGACATAGACAAGAGTAGCCCAGATGAGAAAGATGAGAAGGACAAGAAAGACGAGGGCGACGTGATCGCCAACGGTGTGGACGACAGCCCGGTCAAGGAAGACGGCAGCCAGAAAGTGGTGATCACCAAAACTGTGGAGACAATCACCACTGGAGAAGATGGATCCAAGCATGTCACCAAATCAGTGACTGTGACGGAGACGGTGAAGGAGGTGGAAGTGGAGGAGGTGCAGCAGGAGAAGCTGGTCTCCACCAAGAAGACGGAGAAGCACTCCACGCAGGCCGTCAAGCAGGTGACCGAGGCTGAGTGAGCAGACGAAGAGGAAGAGGAAGAGGGAGGGAGGATGGAGGGACCAGAGAAGAGGACACGAAGACAAGCAATCAACCCCAGAACTAACATAACAAAGAAAAATCATACAGCTAGAGCGATGTATTAAAGATAACCACTCTCAAACATATGAAACCAATCATAGAGAGAAGCCAAAACCTAAATGCTAAAAAAACTTCAAAAATGCATGTTGAGTGAAAGCTTTCAATGGGCTTCGCTGCAGATGCGGCCAGGAGCAAGCGACTGAGACATTTTTTCTTCTATGTTTTCTTTCTTTCTGCAGTTCACGGGTGAGCTCAACTGGGGGGAGGGAGGGGGGTTTCTGCATGCTAGCTCAGGGGAGGGGATTCATGTCCTCTCTTATGTGTATGTGAGGTAGAAGTACACTGTAAAAAGAGTAAATATGTGAAAGGAATAAATGCACTGTGGGTGGGAGAGTGAGAGATATATTATTCGAGGTTTTTTGAGTTTAAAGTAAAGGGGAGGGGGGCACGCCAGGGGGGAGGGTCACATGTTTTGCTGAAGAAGCCTTAAATGACATGTGAAGATATTAACTGAGCCAAAAAGAAACAAACAACAAGTACACAAAACACAGTGAAGAAAGACCAGGGTAGTGATAGGATGAACACATGACCATATACATCCAGTACCTGAAGCAGTTAAAGCTTAATGAACCTGAAAACTACTAGCCTTAAACATGCTTTCTATCAGTGTCTGTTATGTTTACCTGAGTGCAACTGAAAAAAAACAAACTTAACTGTAAATGCGCAGATACATGCATTCTTGTATGCATAGGATGGACTTGAATTTAAATACAGAAATAAATGAGGTGCTACTGTTTGCAATCCCATGACTTTACTCATCATGAACGATTTCCCAGCAGCATTTGCTCAATAAATGTCATAATGAAGTAAAAAAAATATATATACCTATTGTTCTGTCGTCTGTTTTATACTGTGTGATTCTATCATGTGAGATTTTATAGATCTTATAACCCCCATCACAACTATCTGCAGATACTGTAAATAAATATAGAAGAAGAGTAGAAGTCTGAAGTAGAGGCTTGGAGTGAAAAATGTGAAATTATGGGTCTTCAACATAAAAAAAAAAAAATCTTGAATCTCTATGTGTACAGGTTTAACACTTTAATACTCACTTGCAATAGTGTATACTCACTTAAGGTAATGCTAACTAAATATTAAAAGAAATACAAGCAAATGAGTTATATTTACTTAGAAATGTAATTAAAAAAACTCAGTTATTGAAATTACACTGCAATAAAAAGATCTTTGGAGAGGCAACTTTTACATTTAACCCCCTAAGACCCAGGACATTTCAGGAAAGTTTGGGCTTTTTAATTAAATAATTGCCTATATTGGAAAAATCATGATGCAACAGTTTTTTCAGATGCATTTTTTAAAAACATTTTATGACTTTTTTTTTTGTATAAAGCTGTCAAACTCTTGTCCACAAAAATGGACAGAAAACCCATAGCTGGGTCTTAGGAGGTTAAGAAAAAAAAAAATAATAGTAATAATGATAATAATAATAATAATAATAATAATAATTACAACAAAACCATGTCACATAATCTGTAAACCTAGTGAAAATATTTATGCTTAATATGAAGGGAAAAGTAAATAAAAGTACCCTATATGATCACAGTAAATATTATCTGTAGCAGCTAATTTTATATATATATGTTATATATTTACGAAAAATGGAAAAAAAAGAAAGTTTTCCAAAGGTATCATAATTTCAAACGGTTTCCTTTTTTTTTTTTTTTTTTTAATTTATTTATTTTTTATTCCATCATTATGATTTATTTGTTGTAGATGTAAAAATTGTGCTAATCTTTGACTGATGACTCCAGTATATTTGCTAATGTTCTGCTGACACCTTTCAGATTTACATTCTGTTTGATGTGTGGGTGAGAAGGCTCGCCAAGAGTCCCTGCCAAGAACTGTGGGATCTGTAGGCAAAGAGGATTTTTGTTGCTGAAAGTCTGTCTGTGGTAAATGTTTAGTGCAGCGGGCAGAGGCACGAGTACAGCTGCCAGTTAAATCAAAGAAAGAGATGCTAAAGTACATTAGACAAGACGGATGGTACAGGTCTGACTTTTCAAATAAGATGTAATTATATCAATGCCAGAGCAGCAATTTTTCCCTGGTTGAAAAATAAAATAATTCAATAAACAACACACAGGTTATGACTCACCAATATAAAATGAGATTCAGACTGTGGCTCATTCATATTTCATGTCCTGGGAGGAAAACTGCACATTTTTATAATCATTAACCCATAAAGACCCAAACACCCACTGACAAACAAAATCATCTACTAATATAAAATGTTTAATAACTTCTGATCCTTTAATCCTATCAATACATGTTAATAATTGGTGTAAAATGCAGTTTGTCATCTTTTCATGGTCATCTAATATGATGATGAGAGGCTCTGTTGTTACCGTGGAAACACAGTCATCTTCTATAACATTGATTCACTAGTAAAACACATGCAGTTTGACAAGAAGCAGTGGTTGTATGCTTTTTTTTAAAAAATCTTCAATTAATAATATATTTGGTTGAAAAGGATGTTTTTTCTTCAGTTTTACTCTCTTTTCTGATTAAAAATCATTGAATTTATTGATATTTTATTAACATCTACATGTTCAGTGAAGTAAATGTTGGAAAATACCTTATTTATGCTGAAAAACGCAGAGATTAAAATAATAAATAGGGATATATCACCTAAGAATGGTTAAATGTAGAGGAAAAAAAATGATCTGGAAGTCCCCACAAACACAGTTGTAGGTCTGTAAGTGTTAAAGAACCTGCTAAAAGGTGATCAAACACACCCACCTGATCAGTGAAAGTCACTGTTTTCAACTGGTCACATTCATTCAGTCTATTACAGTCAGAATATACAGCAGTTATACAAACAGTTTAAAGCTTGGCTGTGTTCCTGAACAGATGCACATGGAAAGGAGTAAATCAACATAAGTGCTGATGTACTGTGAAGCAAGAGTAATATGAATTTTAAATATTAAAATAAGGTGTAAGGAGTCGAGGTCAGCACATTTACGCAAAGATCTATGTAATATTAAAATATCATGTCATTATCCAAGAATCAGGTTTGTGAAGGAGAAGAAAATGAAACTGTTGAGAGAAGTTGGATGAGTGATATGAATGATATACAACTGGAAAAAATGAAAGAAAGCATTACATTTTGAAGACTGAAAACATCTGGAATGAGTGATGGTTACAGGTCATTATAGCTGAACTGAGGGACATAAAACATCCAAAAGTAACGAGCAATACTAGTGGAGAGCCTCAGAGTCACTGTGATCATCCAACGGTACACTGTAAAAAATGACCGTCAAATTAAAACCAAAAAGGTGTAAGATTGCAACTGTAAGTGAAAATACAATGCAACGTAGTTTATTTGAAAAAAAAAAATGTGTTAACGATTTAATCAAATATAGC
>JAPTYQ010000005.1:7524613-7539125 GCA_029814465.1 Ostorhinchus cyanosoma | reverse complement strand
AGGGAAAGGTTAAATAAAGAGAAAAATTCATTTGGGAATTGGCACAAATGTCACTCTGGGTCTTTATGGATTGAGCTGTAGAAGCACACAAGCTAGTGAGTATTATTTTTTTTTTTTTTTAATTTTGGCACAACTTACCTTATAAGCAAAAATGGATCGGCTTTTATCGCCTCCTTTTGCGTTTGTCGTAAACAGGAGCTTCAGCTTCCATTAAGTGGATATACGTCCGTCACCGACTGATCCGACCAGAAACAAGTGCCTGAAGAAGGTTCCTAGGAACATGTTGAATATGTCCAAACTCCTATTGGGAGAATGTATACGTTATCTCACCTGTTTCCATGATGGAAACGGTATGTCATGAATTTATGCCAGATAACGTTAATAATAATAATAATAATAATAATGATGGATTAGATTTGTCCAGCACTTTTCAAGGCACCCAAAGCGCATTACATTATCGATCCATTATCCATCTATTAAGGGATTAAATGTGATCTTTTTGGTGACTTACCAAACTTCACCCTTTAAGACCCAAACAGCCACTGGCGACCAAATCCAATAACTGATGTACAATGTTTAATACCTGCTAAACCACTGATCCTATCAATCCATGTAAATAATTGGTGTTAAATGCAGTTTGTCCTCTTTTCCTGGTCATCAGATATGAAAGGCTCTGTACTCAACATGGAAACACCGTCATCTTCTACAGTGATTCACCAGAAAAAACCATGGAGTTTGATGAATGATTGGTTTATGTTCAATGAATGATAGATTTTACTGTAAAAGTCACTTTTTCTTCAGTTTTCTCTGTTTTGATATAATAGCCTTTGAATTTACTCTGAGCTTTTATGGACATCTACATGATCAGTGAAGTAAATATAGGAAAATGTATGATTTACACCCAAGAAAAACACAAACTAAAGAGGGTAATATTACAATAAAGGGTAACAAATCACTTAAGAAAAGTTAAATATAAAGAAAATTTTATTTGAGAACTGCCACAAAAGTACCACTGGGCCTTTATGGGTTAAATTAAGGTGATAAGATTTTCTAATGCATTAAAAATAGATGATTTGACTCTAGATTTAATCTTATGCATGATGTTTTTGGGTCCCGTCTTGGTGCACGTCAAATGATTGTGTCTTAACTGTCAAAACACAATCGGTACTTCCACAGGGATGGAAATAAAACACTAGTATGATGAAAATGTCTGTGTTCTATTGTTATCAGCACATAAAAAAAAATAAAAATCATACTTGATGCCTGACAATATTAAAAAAAAAAATCTTTGTTGGTCATAATGACAGTTTACCTTCCCTTTTCTCTGGGTTTGTTTTCCATTATTTTCAGTTCAAACACAACAAACAAGGGAGAAAAACATGGGGTCACACATGAAGAGAGATGAGCCAAGGCTATTATCAGAGCACTGGAGGGAAACATCGCTAACACAAACATTGATTGAAGGATTATACAGTATGCCTGAGTAAACACATGCACATGTACAATCACAGCTGCCTGCACACACGCACACACACACACACACACGCACGCACACACACACACACACAGACAGACACCATATCACTCAAGAGGATCTATCCTGACAACCATATCTTTTGCCTCTTAACCCTCCAGAAATCTGCTAATGGGTAGAAATGAGGACTTGATTGAAAATAAGTAACCCTAACTTGTTCTAATCTCTGACACGCTTCACATTCCAAAAGGAGAATTAAAATTTTCCTGTGGCAGGGTATTTAATTTTACACTTTGTGACCAGGTAGTGTAGATCAGTGCAGTCTTTTGGGCTCGTGTGCCAGTACCACTCTATTAAGTCAAGTGGCTGCTGGTCCCTAAAGATCCTCCTTTGTCATCTGAGCAGCCCCTTGTGTTGGAGCCACAGAGATTTAGTAAAAAACTCTCTTTTGAGCATCTCAAAACCAGTTGGAGAATAAAGGTCACAAATGCCAAACAACACTGGTTCTAGTTTTATTTATTTATTTTTTTTTTTACGTTTGCTTTGGCTTAGATGGAAAATAGCAAGATTCGGCTCAGTGTGTTAAAGCTGTATATAAGATAAGACGATAATGACGATGAAATGCTTTATTCAGTCATCCCATAATACAAATACTGTCAACATTGCAAATATTACCAACAGGTTAGTGACTGAAAAAGCACAAACAAAAGCATAATGCTTATATTAATGCCTGTCCTGTATAACAAATTAAGCTACCCAGCATTTAATATAGGAAAAAGAAAAATGCAAACAATTAAACAAACGAACAAGCAAAAAGATAAAGAAGTAAAACTAAACCAGAAAAACAGAAAACATAACCAACCAAATGAATGGTAATTTAATGTAGAGTAGAAAATACATTATTTACTTATTAATTATTCGATCTTAACAGTTGTAACCTTCAAAAATGGCTCAACATACCATTTAAAAAAAAATAAAACAAAAATGAGCTGCACATTCGTAAACCCATGTTGGTCTCATTCCATAGTTTAACTCCAACAACAGATATACGTCTTCTTTTAGTTTCTTTTAGCTTTTTGTATAACAAATTTACAAACATCTTGCAAAACATAGATTCATGTGTTGAGAAGAACTTTAATTTTACTTTATACATAAATTTGCATTTTTTTTATAGTAAACCAAATCATTACATTGCATAATATTAGATTTTATGAACAATTAATTAGTAGGTTCATACTGTAGTGTTTATCATCCCACAATGGGGACATTTTCATTGTTGTAACAGCAGAACTGTAGAATAATTTAGAATTTCTGTTTGTTTGTATATATTTTATATAATGACATGTGACACACTCTGAGCCTGAACCTCTGCTTTTAACACATTACTATTTGAACAAGCAAAACCACAGCACACACTGCAGACTGGGAGCAGTGGGCTGCCATGTCAGGTACCTGGAGGGACAAATGCTCAAGGGCAAATCATACACCAATTTATCTGCCTGGTCTGGAGGATTGAACTAGTGTCCCTTTGGTCACAAGCTGCTTCTTCTAGAAGGTTTTCTAGGCCACGGAGGACAGAATAATGTGCAGCCACAGCAAACAGTAAGTAAAAGAAGATAAGAGAAGAGAAGAGAAAAATGAAAGAGATAAAAACAATAAATCTAAGATCACATGTTTATTATTCTCTCATTGGTAATTATTTACATTATGCACATAGAGTGAATTTAAAGCACAGATGAAAACATGTTCACTGGTTGAACCTCAGTAAAATCAACGTAACCAGGTAAGATCAACTCTTTTGTGACGACTTTGGAAACACAGAAGAAAGAAAGAAGAAGTTAATGACAAGAATACATAAGTGGACTAGACAACAGATGGAGACTTATTTGATAATATCAGTGTAATATTTTCCTGTTTTGTATCTGGGGATGACATTGTTTGCGATGTGGTTGAGGACCCTAACAGCAGGCAGATCTACGGACAATCCAGTCCTTAAAATCACTTATAATCCAGTTTTGTTTAAAAATGGATTGTTGTTGTTGAGTCATTGAAATGACGCATGGCTGTTAGACTTTTAAATAGATGTAATTTTGTAAAACACAAATAAATAAATAAAACAGAAGGAGATTGAACTGAAGGAACTGGTCTCTTTAAATACATTCAAAGTCATTCTAAATCAATGGGAAAAAAAAATCAGGATGTAGATGTTTTTATAAAGGAATGAATCAGGTTCATCTTTGAGATGCTTTTTACCAATGTGATCTAAATATAAGTGTCTATGCATTTATAAGCTTTCTGCGTGTATGTTCACGTTGCGTCAAACACCACACACTGATGATTAGGGTTAGGGTTATGTGAACGGGAGATCTTGGCGTAAATTGACACGCCTTCAAATGGAGTTGAATAATATGTGAAAGGTCAAAAAAGTGTATGTATAGCATGTCAAATGTCATAAGAACTGGTGTGACATGCAACAGGATTTCATGAGATCAGTCTCCTTTGAAGGAACATTGTTGTTATACTTTTAGTATCTGTTAAACGAGGCTGGTGGTGGGCACGGGCGGTGGGGGGTGGGGGGGCGCTCAGACCACCCAAATGTCTGTCTTGTCCACCCAGTCAACGGTTAAGGGAAAACATTTAGCCAACAGAAAAAATATCACAGACTACCCTCCTGTTGGGTCTTATTTGTGATGGGGGGGCGGCAGCCTACAGCCCGCCCTACTCCGTCAATGATTGGTTGTCATTGTTGTTTTGCATTTCCCCTTCATTCACCCAAACAGCAGCTCACCGTCTGCATCGGTTTCTGAGCCGAGGGGAAACAAACGCCCCTCCTCAGTCTCTGCTGCACATATTCAGGTCACTGCTGCACCTGTCAGGTTTTCTGTTTTATACTTCCATTCTCTCTATCGTAGTTTCACTGTGACTTTTTGACGTGCTCTTGGGCTGAGCGTCGTCTCTGGGCTCCTGCAGAGCAGCTGACCCGGTGCAGGTTATGTACGCACACAACGACTAAGGGGGTTTTCACACTGGAATCTGGATCCGTGCTGTACTTGGACACACTCACACCTTTTCCACAGATGTTGCGTTCACAAGTACATACCACGGCCTGTGCCTGAGTGGGTGTTACAGGGTGAAACAGTAGGTGGTTGTGTGGAAGGAAATCTGTCACTATCTAACAAACACAAAAGTGACAAACCCTTGTAGAGTATCAGAAGAGCAATGAAGATGAAGAAGGCTTACGCTTATATAGATCTGTTGTTTACCCGAAACATTTGATATCCCCCTAAAAAGTATTGTTCCTTCACAACTTCAAACAGCCCCCAACTTTGTTGAACCAAACTCCTGCTGATCTCAGAACAGATGTACCTGACAAATGGTAGAACATAGTAAGTTATTAACATCAGAAGCACTTCATTATTGACTTCAACCCCTGCTGATCCCAGAACAGATATAGGTGACACTCAGGTCTAGGATTCACTCAGTTATGAATATCAAAGACACTTCACACATTACACCCTTACGTCAACTGAGCAACTGTTCAGTTCACATGCAGTACTTTCCATCTGTGAGCCTGTTTGAGGCAAAGAGAGGAAGAGCGACCTTCGTTGTCTCTGATACTGTACATCACCCAGTGGTTTGGTCGATAAGGTGAGTCCGTGGCTTTGTCAGGAGACACCAGGAGTGCACTATATGGTCTCGTAGTGATTCGGTCACTTCCGTTGTCATAGTGATGATTAGGTTGCATTTGTTCTCGGGCACGGATCGCTTTCACACTGCAGCGTACCGTTCTGGAGTCCACGCAGTCCGTACCCAGGACGACCTTCTCAGCTGGACTCAGATATGTTACTTGTGCAGAACGTTTGCGCTCACATTGATAAAATTTAGTGGACTTTGGGGACGAACGTACTGAGATCTGGACTCGAGTACGCAGTGGGAAAACGCTAAGAAGCAACGCCAATAAAAACAAACAGTGTCTTGATCGACGCCAAGGAAGGGACAAAAACTGAGAGAGGAGCCAATGATCTCTGACATGAAATTCTATTATTCTAATCATTTAGTCCTGTTGGTTTATCTGTACATAGTTTTACTGACATTTGAGTCGAAAGTTCAGGGTTTTAGATGGAAAAGAAAGATCTGTTCTATTCTTTGTCATTTGTCACTTTTCAGATTGAATTCAATATGAATAAATATAATATAGATAGTTTATTTTTACTTTTGGTTAAGTAAAGCGGGCCACTTTTCAGTGTGAGTTTGAACAGGAGTAGACTGTGCTCTTTCTGTATTAATTCTGGCCACAGTGAGAATAATTTATTTTATTAGTATTAAATATTCAAGCTCATTCAATGAAAAGAAATATACATGGAGGACTTTTAAAATATTCTTCTAAATTTTATATGAAAGAGTAAATGAACACAGATGAGCTGCCCAACAATTAGAATTTTTCTTTGGGGATCAATAAAATGATTCTTATTCTTAAATAAACCCCCAAACCACTTCTTTTCAGTGCCGTCAGGACTGCATTTCAGATTGTCAGCCTTTAGGCCACTATCATCTGTGCATACCAACCAAGTTGCCCACCTGTTATTTCAACCAGCCCACCCTAAAACAGGCTAGAACCGGCCCTACAGTGTTTAATATGTATGTTCTTGGTTTAGTGATTTATTTATGGTTTTAGAACTGACTTTTATTGTGTTTTCTGTATATTTTTCCTGTCGATGCATGGCTGTGGTTTCTATTTTGTGTAACTACTGCTGCTGCCGTCTTGGCTTTCGGACACGCTTGAAAGAGATTTTTCATCTCAGTGAGCTTTTTCCTGGTTACATAAAGGTTAAATAAAGAAATGGTTGGTTTTAACTGAAGAGTTTCATTGGTGTTTACATGCAGAATCCTGGATCTTGTAGGATTTTTAAAGCATGTGGATGCCCTCTTTGTGTTTCACGCATGTAAACACCACATCCTGATTTTCATCTGGACCAAGTGGGAGTATTTTGATAAGTATTCAGAGTACTGTTACATGTTTACATCTTGTTTCTGACAGTGGATTACTGTGCTAAATGATGTAAGAGACGTAAAAGCATTGGAGTTAGGCAGAATAAAAAAAAAAAATTGACTGTAGATTAAATGGGAATAACAACCAGAACGCTGTCAGTTTTGAGTCTGTGTAAAACAACCAATTGGATGTCAGTTCCCTCAACATGAACAGTATAACCAGTCAGGCCACAGTGGAAAACATGACAGAAACACTGCCATGTGGATTAACATTAAAACCAGCCACTGAACTGCATTATGACGACCCTCTGCCATCAGTCACGGCTGCAGATCCTCATCATTCTCATCGTGTGGTGACAGTGACAGAATAACAGCTGGAGGAGCAGTGCGTGTTTACCTGCTAATCTTGTGGCGGTAGAATATCAGAAAGACAAATCCACGGCACGATGTTGTCACATAACAGTACTTGGACGGGTATAAACGGAAGTGGCCTCATTTTCAATAAACACAGCGACTTTAAAGATACACAGCAACTCCTGAATGTGAGCTTAACGCACATGATTGTCAACATCTCAGACACTTCTAGTAAACAGCAGCAATAATAAGCGACCAGGATACTAATATTTACCATCTATACAGGGATATGAGTATCAGATATAAACACCTGTTCTTTAATACAGTCACAACTAGGATAGCATCATAATCAGGGTAGAAATGTTCCTTTAAAACAGTGATTTTGACATAGATATTTAGTTTTATCAGTCTTGCATGTAGAGCTTTGACGTTCCTCCTGGTGCAGCTGTTTTTGCACAAACAGCTGCACTGCAAAAAATCCAAATATTACCAAGTGTATTTTTCTAATTTCAAGTCCAAATATCTCATCACGGTTAAAATAAGACAGAATCACCTACATGTAAAGAGTAACTTTTCAGTGAGATATAAGAACTTGATCTTGAAAATCTAATATCAAGAAATCTTACCGAGATAATTTCCACTTTTTCCACTGGTAGATTTTTTTTGCTTAATTCAAGAATTCTTTTTTTTTTTTTGCTTAATTTATCTGCCAATGGAACAAGTGGAAATTATCTCAGTAAGATTTCTTGATATTAGATTTTAAAGATCTATTGTCTAAGTTCCTATATCTCACTGATTCTGTCGTATTTTAAGTGCGATGAGATATTTGGACTAGAAATGAGAAAAATACACTTGGTAAGATTTTGATTTTTTCCAGTGTGTAAACACCAGAGTACCAAACTGAACCTTTGTACCTTTAATGATTTTCCCAAGATATAAGTATAAGTTGTATGTTTGAACTCACTCAGCCCTTACTTTAATATTTTCTTGTAACATCAATACACCAGGAAAAGAGAGGAGAATGGACAGAAAAGGTCAGAGTCAAGCAAAAACTGGACGATTAAGCTCAGATTCATGGTTTTTTGTTTGTTTTGTTTTTTTTTTTAACATGGAAAAGTCTCTAGTTAATGCTGAAGCTGAACTCCATCTCCATTTGAATCTTTCTTTCCAGACCTGGTTTGCCTGGCAGGGGTGGTTTCTCACAATCCTCAACCTTTGAATCTTTGGTGTAAACATGCCAATAGTAATTTGATTTTTAGCGTCCGGATAGCGAACTCTTTGACCGACAGTTGCTCACGGCAGTAGTCGTCTGAAAAGGCACAGAAGGCGAAAACTAAATCGGTGGGAAGTCAGTCTGCTCTGTCCATTTTACCAGTAAAAAGCTATTTCTAATGAACTGAGTGTGGGTTCTACTCACTAGTACACACACTTTGTTCATAGTGGTGTCATGTTCAATCTGGACAGAAAATGTAGCGCTGTAGTTATGGCTCAGATTCATCTCAGGTGTATTATTCATCCTCAATACTGGACCTTGAGACTGTTGGTTATTTGGTCTAATTACATCTTGACTTTAATCATGTTTGGGTCAGTCAGTTCTTTCATCGCCTGCAGCCATGACATTATGTTCTTCTAATTCCCTTACTTCAGTACAAAGGATGTTGGAAATGTAAGAAATAGATCAGAGGACTCACTTGATGCCTGCTAAAATAATCGAAAATGACTCCCTTTTTTATTGTAGAGAGAGAGGAGATACGAGCACAAATGACGGAAAATTGGTGGTTTTGGACAAGCATAGAGAAATGAAAATGTATTGGTATGTTGTTTGGACCACCCCCAGTCTCCCCTACAGCGGTGGTTATCAGCTGATTACTGAACAGCTGAGCCTTCATTAGCAGCTTGATCTGGGTTCTGATATTGTGGTATATTGTTAATGAGTTTTATCACAGTTTTCATATACTGTATATATATATATATGAGATACAGAAAACATGCACAAAGGGATTTAAAGGCTCAATATGGAAGATCTGCATGTATTCGTATGCAGTATCAGTTCTGTGAAGGTTATGTTGGAATCTGTTTTTGCTGTAGTGTCGTCTTTGTGATTCAATGGAGAGCTTTCTGAGACCTTATTTCAGAAAAAAAACCTTTTATTACAGTAATGGCAATTAACTACTTATTTATTTTACCCCATTGAATTATATCATAATTTACGCATGTGATTTTTAAGACGTAACTTTACAAGTGTATGGTAAAATTGTTGAAGCATCAGACAATGAAAATGCGTAAATAGAACAAATACACACCGTACGTTCATGGAGGTGACATCGTTATAACTCTGTCTCTCCATGATCTGCTCAGAATCACCAAAGATCTTTCCTCAGCTGTAACATGACCAGAATGCTGTGATTTTCACCTCTTTTAAGCTCTTTTCACCTCACTCTCAAAGATAAATGTAAAATGTGTGAAGGCTGTGACCATTTTGGGTTTTCTGATGTGTATCATATGCAACGACAGGTGCAGTCCATTCAGCTTTTTTGGGGTTTTTTGTCACAAATTGAGGCTTTCTTGGCTCATAAAATTATCGCTTAAATGGAAAGAACATCATATGTGTAAATGGTTGAATAACGCAAAGGGGATCAAAGATTATTTGCCTTTTGCCATCGGGCGTCACTCATAATTTTTCAGACAAATCCTGATGACATAGCCTTTGTATTTGGAGTTGATGAGCATGATGATAGTTGTCAATCAGCTGTTTTCATAACTTATCATCATTTATTTGGTTCCTGAATGCTTAAACACTAGATCTACTAAGAGCTATATCTAAATACATTTTTTCTTCCGTCATTCCAAAAATGTTCACATGAGGGTGAAAAATGTGTTCTCTGTGTCTTGTTTCATCATTTCTCCTTCTTGGACCTTAACCACTTCCATGTGTGTGCTACTACGCATCCAAACCGTTAGCTCCTCCCTTCGAGTCGTGTTAAATACAGACGCAGTTTCTATCAGCAAAATTGCTTTTGGTTTTGACAAATCACTTTGCGTGTGCTAAATGAATATATTTATATTTTCTCCTCCCAGTACACACATGCATGTAAACGCCCATCTTCCACATTCACTGTGGTAAACGTACTAACTGGATGCAGATGCACTATTTTACACTTTTGAAAGATGCAACCTTTAGTGCACACTGTTAGTAAATCAGTTTGTGTAATGAGTTTGGACATGTTTTAAAACATGTAAACCTTAAGTAGATCCTGCCCCAAGAGTGATTTTTGAAGTCCAATCCTTGAATCTGTTTACACTAGTAGCTAAGGCGTTTATCAAAGCTCATTTTCATTACACCCACTTTATATGAAGAAAGGGGTCTCTTCTTAGTTAGTCTATATACACACACACACACACACACACACACACACACACACACACACACACACACACACGCACGCTGTAGGAGATAACACTGAGATAGTCGGTTCACTCTCTAGTCAATCACTCTAAAGTGTCCACAGGTTTGCATTTGGTTTGGATTATGGTGAAGGTCCAGGAGGAAGGTGAGATTTAGCTGTTAGGGTTTTTCTTATTTTTCCTTTTCTTACCACAAATATTTGTTTTCATCTATTGTGCTTGTATTATGCATACCATTTTCTCACTAGTACTTCCCTTTATGAAGCTGAGTACTGAACGTGGGCCCCATGCTGAGGCCTCCCACGACACACATCCAAGATAATCCTGCATAAAAAGTGATGAGGCTGCCACTTCCATCAGATTCTGTGCAGCTTTCTGCTCTCACCAAACCTGTAACTTAAAGCAAAGTACTAATAAGAAAAGGTTATAAAAAACAAAGAGACTTCACAGTTGGATCAACAAACTATAGAAAATCATCCCTTAAACAAACTAAACCAGTTTGGCTGATGTACAAAAAAAACAGTGATAAAGTAAGACAGTAAAGAAACGCCTAAAAAAGACGCAGTAAAAACAATCAAACACAAGACTTTACTCTAGTGCTGTCAAACAATTAACATTTTAACCAAATTAATCACAGGTTGCTGTGGATTAATTTCGATCAATGGCGATTAAATATAATTCATTTTTAATCTACATTAATCATATTTCACTTTGCATTAGCAAACAGACTCAAGAATGAAGGGAATATATATGCACTTAACAGGTTTATTCAACACCTTCAACAGTTTCAACAAACCAGCTTGAAACAACTGTTCTGTCTTGTTGTTTTTTTGTCCTCATATTTCCATCCAGAGGACCAACGTGCTGTTTAGTGTCTTCCATCCTTATGGGTTGGTTCTGCTGCCTGTCACTACAGGATGAACCGCCCATTTGTTCATGTGCGACACTAACTCTACTTGGACAAACTGACCCAAATGTGTTGATGTTCAGAGTCATTCTGAGCTGCAGATGAGTTCATTGCATTAAGAGTTTTTTAATCATGATGATGGGTTAATCCACGTTAACATGTGAATTTTGACAGCCCTACTTTACACAAAAAAAGTGAATTAATCAAAAGTCCAAAAAGGCCGGGGGTTAACCTGTTAAAAATAAGGAATAATACATTTAAAGAAAGATGAAGAAATCTCAGGAAATCCAAAAGTTTGCTCCTAAATTCTTCTATTTTTCACTTAATTTCTTCTGCAGCTGCAACAATGTGCTACGCTAGTTACTGTTAACTTATCAATGGAGTTATATTCATGTCAAAAAGAGGCCAGTACCCAGTACAACACAGATTCTGAAGAACTAATCCTCCATATTGAACCTTTTACCCAATCAAAATGTGTTGTAAAGGGCAATTGGTTTGGGAAACTTGGAAAACTAACCCTAACCCTAACTTTGGAAAACAACTACAAATGAGGACCATACCTCAGCTTCTCTTGGTTTCATTTGGCATCTTTCAGTAATGATGTCTTAGTTCATGTACACACAGTTCCTTTACACAGTACTATAATATAATATCAGACTATTCTCTGTAAATAGCAGGTGTCATGGATGGGTCTACACATATCCACCCAGTATATGTCTACCATTTCCTTTATATCTGCCTGTTTTCCTTCCAGTTTGGGACCAGAGCGGCCTGTTGCCCTTGGGGAGGATCAGACCATAGGGGTGGGTGGGAGCAGAGTACAAACGCAGTCACTCAACCCTTGAATCACCATGTTTTGGATACAATGGTGAATCATTATGTTTGGACACTTGGACCAATGATTCTATTCTTTTATCGGGGCTTAGACTTCCTGCTGTTAGTCAGTCAGCTGCTGCATGAGGTATGGACTCGTGTGTACTCGACTCTTAGCAAGTAAATCCTTTTAAATCCAGAATCCAGTGACTCCGTCTTCTGTCTCAGCGTGTATCACAGAATTTTCTATCGGTAGCTGAGTGGGAATCACTTGACCTGTGTGTGCTGTTGAAACCTGAAAATAGTTAGTGTCTGGAATGTTGACTTCACAGATTATCCCAAATCCAAACATTCAGAGGACTCTTCCAGACCGACTGTGAATGCAATAACAAATGCAAATGGATGCATCAGGAAAGAAAATGTAAAAATGCAGCTTGGGTTTTACTGTTTCTATATATGTGTGTTTGTAGTAAATTGACTGTGTTTTGCTGAAATATTTACCCCAAATTCTAAAAAGCAATATTGTCCTTTAACATTTGTATGCCGAAAATGCCAAGGAAACCAAATATGAAAGCCTGTGTTGACGCTGAGTGATTAAAAGAAAAGAAGTCCATATTCAGTTTTAAACACAATAACTCTGGAAGGTTTAGAAGTCAATATTTGGTGGAATAACCATGATTTTCAGTCAGCTTTCTGGGGTCTTGGCATGCTTTCTTCCACTTTTTCACAGCGCTGGTGGGTGTTTTATGCCACTCGTGGAGCAGAAATGCAAGCATCTCTGCTTTCTGTCGGCCTGTGACCATTCATCCTCTTCTTGAACACATTCCAGAGATTTTCAATGAGGTTCACGTCTCGAAATTTGGACCAATCTCAATTTTTTTTTTCCCTGGGTTGCAGATCAGGGAATTGAAAAAAAACAAAAAAAACAAAGATGTTGGTATATGTACTGTTGTAGCTACATTTTAAAGACTAAACCTCATTTCTCTTTCCTTAATGAGATGCCTGGGTACATATATGCATCAGAATCAGATGGTCTTCATTCAATTGTTTTCTCTTTTATGATGATTGATAACAAAACTGATGATAACCTACAATGATCTAACAGGTGATAATGTACCTCTTACAGTTTTCGTGCCAGTTTTGGTTGCTGCTGCCAACTGGAGGCTTGTAGTGGGAAGGCTGTCACATCCATCTCCTTTAGGCAGTCTCACACCTCTGCACCCTTTGCAAACTCACGTAGCCACTCTATGCACTGAAGTCAGCATTGGAATACACAACTGCAGCTCATTCTGCACGTCCACATTGTGCACATTTGAATTCAGGTGTTGCTGTCAGTGGAGAACAGTCAGCTTTGGTCAGAGGTGAGATTATTTCATTTAAAAATAACATAATAAATCACACATTCTAGAGATAAAGTTTGGGTCTGTACCAGCGGTTTTGAGATACAATATTATCATTCATTTATAGGGAGACCATTTTTACTCCAAAATAAACCCATTCAGGGTCATGCGGGGCCCTGTAGCGCCACATCGTATAATAATGGAATCATTTTTCACCTCATTACTGTATGTAATAATGCTGCATTTTGTAATAAAATTTACCGCATTTTGTAATAACTCATAGGTATTGTGTCTTCCAAATTTCAGTGCACCAGTAAGTTTCTTGTCAGTAATCCTTATTTCGTGCAGCTTTTGTCTCTAACTTGCAAACACATTCTCTATTATTATCCATATAGTTGCATTTCATTTAGGTTTGACCATTGAAACCTCCTACTATTTTTTTTTATGAATTGTAATTAAGCTGGAGTGCTTGATGTTCTGCTAGCGTGATGGTTTTTCCAATCAGTGCATCCATTTTGATGGTTTGTTATGTAATGCACCAAATTATTACATTTCTTTTTTTCTTTTTTTTTAAGTGCTACAACCACATTTTGTAATAACTGTTGCAGTATGTAATAAGTTATTACAAAATGTGGCAAAGTTCATTACAAAATGTGCTCAAGAATTTTGTTACAAAATGCGGCATTATTACATCATGAGGTGAAAGCTTATTACATTTTTACATATTGCACTGTTATTACATAATGTGGTGCTTCACACGACTAGTGTTATCTGTTGACCTCTGGCAGTTCTTATTAATGTCCTGAATCTGTTTGCTGAAATACGTTAAGTAAACAGACTGGAGTTGTTACTTTACAAATTCCAGATAGGACAAAGATGCTCTGTCGTCGCTTTTCCATTGACCCTCAAATATCACAAATATAACTTGTGCATAAAAATTCACCTAATGGAAAAATTTTGACAGAACTCTCGTTTTTCAATACGTTTTTGCGCTGGCAAGAGGTGGTTTTTCAGTCGTTGCGAAATTGGTATATTCCGCAAAACTGCAATGGAAAGACCTTTTTTCATAACTAGAGTCAGGTGAATTAAAAAAAACAGATGATGACGGCCGTTACAAGAGAAGAAGAAGAGTTTTAAAAGAAACATGGTGCGTAATGTGTGGACACACCAGGAAACCACATCATTTTTTAATTTAGTACGAGATAGAGGGGTAATATATAAAAATAATGA
>JAPTYQ010000005.1:7415354-7425480 GCA_029814465.1 Ostorhinchus cyanosoma | reverse complement strand
TGTGTGTGTGTGTGTGTGTGTGTGTGTGTGTGTGTGTGTGTGTGTGTGTGTGTGTGTGTGTGTGTTGCATTTGGGTCTAGACCTCCTCGCTTGACACAGTCATAATCTGAACTTGCACTGAAAGATCAAGACCAGGCATCCTTTGTCTTGTCTCACATCTGGTTTTCTGTGTTCTTGAATGTTCACTATAAATATAGTAAATATGGGGGGATCATGCTGTAAATTGGGGGGTGGGTGTCACATTGTTCACTTATGGATAAGCTTTTGCACTGGCTGTGCACTGGGGATGTGATGCCAACTGTCAGTTTATTCAATAATATGTCATTTTCTTTAAATGCAATGACAATGAAATTAAACTTGACTTGAACTTGATTGTTAATGTCTCCTGTATCTTCCTCACTTCTGTGATTGTCTCCGTGCCCCCCCCCCCATCTCCCTCATCTCCTCTTTCTAAAAAGTTCTTCTGTAGTTTCATCATACATTTAATTGTCAGTCTGTGTCCATAACCTTCTTTAAAGCTTTTGAAATTGCACGTTTCCCCATTCAAAGTGAATGGCCCTGTATATGTTGCTATGGGATACCGGGGATTTGAGTTTGAAAACTTTACAACTGGTCCATTTTTCTGGAAAAGCTGCTTCTTTGTATGTTTTTGGACTAAGAAAGTAATTCACATGATCCGCAACAGTGCCAACTACAATACAACCGTTAAAACACAGATTGATGGAAGTCTCATCAGTGGAGGGGAAAGAGTTAAATCGATCAATAAGCTGCTAATAGATAAACTCTGCAATCAAAGAAACACTGTCACCTTTACTTGGTTCAAGTGTTAACACTTCTTGGAGATCCCACCGTGCTGTGTTCAGACGTTCTTTGAAGCTGCTCTATGAATGTAGGTTTCCTTCACACACACACACAAGCAGCAGTTGGTCTCACTGCTGCGCACTATTAGGGTTGATTCATCTCGTCACTAGGCCGCCCACCACTAATCTTTCTGCAGCGGAGTAGTTCCCACAGCGAGCCTTGATCATCAGCTGCATCTTACAAACAGCACTGTATAAATACCTTCAGTTCATGGAAAACTCTCAAACTCTTCAAAACAAATAGAAGTTGTATAACATGTGTCTCAGACTGAATTTGCATTTTAACAATAGGAGTCCTATTTTTTAAATAGGACCCTGGGTGTGAATCAGAAAATTGCAGCATATCTCCACTAATGCTTTTGTTTTTTCTCCCAAAACACACATCACAAACACGCCATAGAATGTACTGAATCATTTTATTAATTTATTTTGAACTGTTTAAGAATGAATTCAATGTGAGAGTGAATGAATGTTTCCCTGCAATGAACCGTTGGTAGCTGGGATAAGCTCCAGCATTCTCATGGTCCTCTAAAGCAGGGGTGTCAAAGTCATTTTAGTTGAGGGGCCACATTCAGCCCAATATGATTTCAAATGGGCCGGACCAGTAAAATAATACAAAAAAAAAGAGGAAAATTACATTGATTATATTCACATCTATGTTTCCTTCAAAATCTAAATAACATGAACAATTTGAAATGTAAGAAAAACAAATGTAATTTTATCGATGTTCTGCCTCTGTTTATCATTTACACATGCTCATTACGACTTACAATACCTTTACAAATACACAAAACATTTAGTAACAGGCAGAATATCGGTAAAATTACACTTCTCTTAAGACATTTCAGGTTCTTCATATTTGTTCAGGTTATTCACATTTTTTTGTAAAAAGATAGTTTGTTTAAAGATTTTTATGAAATGTAACTTTTTTACACTAAAACAAAGATAAAATCTGCAGTTTTTGTCATTTATAGGTTATGATCATATTTTACTGGTCTGACCCAATTGAGATCTAATTGTTCTGTATGGAACCTGAAATAAAAGGATTTTTACACTATTGATTGTTAATATCTTCAGTGTAATTCATCCTAGGGGCCAGATTGGACCCTTTGGCGGGCCAGATTTGGCCCCCGGGCCTTATGTTTGACACCTGTGCTCTAGAGGATTAAGCAGTTCAGAAAATGAATGAATGGATGCGAATAAAATCTGATCTGATAGTGGAGTAGCATTATTCCAAGTGACATGCCTGCACTCTCCTGTTATGGTTAGAGATTTTGCATTATGATCTTGCCTGCTGTACTTTTTATATCCAGAATTGCATCATGTTTGAATGAAATGTTACATTCTGGCCCAGGTGAAGCCGGCTTAGTTTTCTATATATCTGCCTGTATCATGACTTTTCCTTTCTCACTTCCTCAGCAATGCATATTTGGGCTGGAGCCAAGAGCACTTGGTCTGTACGTGTTACTACAGAGGGTTTCTAGTTATCAGGATGTTGCAGACAGGTTTTCAGTAGCAAGAAAGCCACTGATACAGGCTATGTGAAGGTACTTCATTGATGTATGGTGATAGAGGCTTTGCTTACCTTTTGCTGGTATTGCAGTTTGCCAGGTGACCAAGCAAACAGTCTGCGCTGCACTGCAAGTGATAAGCATAATGCAACTGCTGCTGAAATAAGGTGGATTTCATGGACAATTCCCCCAAAAAGTTTCTGCCAAGTGTGTAAACAGCAAAAGCCCTCACCATGATGCAGCACATATTTGTAAAGTACATCTAATTATAAGTGGAAGTTCAGTTTATTGTAATTAATTGTTGACTCAGATGATCTGTAGATACTCAGTGATGTTTGGCCCTCCTAGTGCTGACAATGACCTATTAGCAACAAACAGTATCACTACCAGACTTATATTCTGGGCTGTTGTCAAGAGCTGCCCAAAATATTATAGTAGTGATAAAATCATTAAATTGTCAAGCACACTGAGAGGAATGTGTTATGTTTTTGATATTCAAAGTATCCCTCAATACAATGAGGGAGATGGATGCAATAAGAGCTGTGAAAAGTGCCTAAACCAAACCATAAAAAGTGGAAAATTGTTAATTATCAATGTCATTCCTGTAAAACATGGGGCAATAAGCTGTTGAAGAGGTTATACAATATGTGCTGTAGTATTGATGTTCCAAATTCTCCACAGTCTTGTACCAGAACACACTTATGAATATGAAAACCACCAACAAATCAACATTGTGTATCCCCAGACTGTGTCACACACTGAATAAAGATTAAAGCCCACTGTTTACTCACATCTGTTTTATAGTATCCTCAAGTCTTCTTTTTCAAGCAAAAACCTATAGCAGGTTCTATTGATGTTCAGTCAAAATAACATTGTTTTACAGTCTTTAGTCAGTGCTGTGACAGCTGATAGTTTACATTATAGCTCTGTTTATAGACCAAAAACAGCCCCAGTAAAACCACTTCCATTCTCCATACACTTCCATTTTCCATAGTGTGTGTTAATAACATCTATATTATAAAAGCAAAGTGACCTCTGTATGTGTGTATGTATATCAGCAGAGATGTGAAAACTGCATATTGATATGATCAGTACTCTTGAAGGTATTAGTTTTTACAATTACAATGGGTTTACTGGCAGCCCGCGGACGAGTTGATCAAGATCAACGGAAACGCTGGGATACAACGGGAGAACCGGGTCCTGCTGTGATCCCACACTAACAAGGTCGTCTTGTTACCGTGGCCTGGCTGCACTCTGCCGGTTCCTGGCCCATTAACATTCCCCTCTCGCCGCACCGCCCAATTTCCATTCTTTTCATTTAGAGCTGTGTCCAGCTGTGAAGACAACAGTGTTTCTTAGTCGTCTTATCTTATTATCACTTGTCTTTCTTTGACTTCAAAACTTTTTTTAGTGGTTCTTGTTCCATCTCACCACTATCTGACGTCGGTCTAAGGCAGGGGTGTCCAATCCTGGTCCTCGAGGGCCGGTATCCTGCATGTTTTAGATCAGGGGTGTCAAACTGGTTTTAGTTCAGGGGCCACATTCAGCCCAATATGATCTCAAATGGGCCGGACCAGTAAAATAATTACATTATGGTAATGTTTACATTTACAATGTTTCCTTAAAAATCTGAATAACATGAACAACTCGAAATGTCTTATGAAAAACAAGTGAAATTTTAACAATATTTTGCCTCAGTTACAACTCACATTACAATTACAAATACACAAAGTATTTAGTAACAGGCAGAATATTGGTAAAATTACACTTATTTCTCTTAAGACATTTCAGGTTGTTCATATTTGTTCAGGTTATTCACATTTTTTGTGAAAAGAGTTTGTTAATATGAAGATTTTCATGTAATTTTACTTTTTTACACTAAAACAAAGATAAGATCTGCAGTTTTCATTATTTCTTGGTTATTATGATCATATTTTACTGGTCTAATTGTTGTGTATATGGAACCTGAATTAAAAGGATTTTTACACCATTGATTGTTAATATCTTCAGTGTAATTCATCCTACAGGCCAGATTGGATCCTTTGGAGGGCCAAATCTGGCCCCTGGGCCTTATTTTTGACACCTGTGTTTTAGATGTTTCCCTCTTCCAACAGGCATTATCAGGCTTCTGCAGAGCTTGATGAGAGGCTTATCCTTTGAATCAGTTATGTTGGAACAGGGATACATTTAAAATATGCAGGATACCAGTCCTCCAGGACCAGGATTGGACCCCCCTGGTCTAAGGCTTTGTAGTAACGAGGGGCTCACTACTCCCTCTAGTGGTCACATAAATCCTTCAGACCATCTGTCTAAATACACAATTTATTCTTCTTTAATCCAATACAATGACATGTTTGGAATAACTTTAGAGCTCTTTATTATAATTTTAGGCTATTTTCTCATATCTGAAAGTAGAAATACTACACATTGCTCCTTAAACAGTATCATATTGATATACATAAAGTAAGAAATGATATGAAATACATTGTTGGTTCAGAAATAGTCATTTTAAGTGATGCTATTTGTAGTTTGTGCTGAGGTAATGTGCATTACACGTTTGGCAGATATAGATAAAATACCTGGTCCCAAATAGCTAAATCAGTATATGTCAGCAATTTGTACTTGATAAAAATGTTTAAAATTATAGGTTGTATTTTTGGTTTTGGGTCTTTCCTCAGATTTTGCCTCTTCATGGTAGTAAATGCTGGAATAGGCGTTATCCATCCAAAAGGCACCCTGATAAAAGGCCTGAACCCCGCTGACCGCCTCTTTTCAAAGCAGGACCAATGAATATTTCAGCTTTTCAGACAGAGGCTCTCACCATGTTCCTAAATTATAAAAGTTGTGAAAGCAGCTCATCTTGGTCACTTAAATTGGCAATCTCGTTCTTTGTAGCACAACCCAGAACTGTGAGGGTATAAACATAAATCAAAGTCAAAATCAAGTGTTTCATCTTTCTGCCTAGCTACAACAGTACAACACCTGCATTATTACCACTCTGCACCAATCTACCACTCCATCAACCACTTGATCCTACTCTGACTCTTGGATACATTAAAGGTGGGATATTCGGTTGCAAATGCCTTTCAGTACAGTACTTTAGTGTGACAACAGTGCACCTAAAACCTTTCTTCAAAGAATAACAATGACTGAGAAAGAAAAGGAGCACTTGAATTTGTTTTCCTGTCACTATTTAAAAAGCGCTCCTCCTTCAGGGTACTTCCAAGCATAGTTGTTTGTATTACTCATACAGCATAAACCAACCGAGTATCTCTATTTTTTTGGGAACGACGAGGCTTTCAGAATATTTCTGAGAGGAAAATTAAATGAATTGTGAGACAAGCAATAAACGGAATTTGCTTTTTAACACGCTTGGAGGACTGATCCATTTTACACAAGGAGTCTGATTCATTATTTGGATCTGTATTCATATGTCTGCGTGCTGTTTTCTAATGTCATTCTCTACCTTTCCATTTCCCATGCTCATATAATATTATCTGTTATTAACATTATTATTATTCAGTAATGTCAGGTGTTAGATTTATCACAGTAGAATGCTTCTTCTCTGCAAAGAGTGCATTAATGAAAAGTCAGTGTATCAGCAGTACTTACTGCGGTGTTACTCAATACTGAGTTCAGACTAAATTTTGGGAGGTTGCCCATCATTGTTCCAAGACCTTTTCTATTTTACTTACCATTGCAAGTTCAGTTCCCTCTAGCTTAAAGGTTTAACATTTAGGGGGGATTTAATGGCAAAAATGGAATATAAGCATAACCCAGCTGGAAAATGGGTTCAAGCAGAGATAAGTTCCAGGCAATGGAGTTACTAAGTTCTGAGTTTATTCATTGGTTCCTTTTTGTTAAATGTTGCTTGAGATGATCTGAATTGACAAGCATTTTTGATGAAAAGGTAAAATACAGAATTGAGCATTATTTCTACAAGGAAACATTATTGTGTTTAATTGATAAAACATTGAATATGTTCCAACAGCAGAAATACCGTTTTTGAAGTTTTTTTTAAAAGTTTATTTCAAACATACAGTCATAATTAGAAACAAGATACATAGGTGAAAGAAAGGCAAAGAGAAACCATAAAGTTAAACAGAATATTCTAAAGTATCGAAGGCAATAACAAACGTAAGGCAAAGAACAAAGTACCTCAGTGTGGTTCCTCAGCAACGCTTTATGTCTGAATGGAGTAGGAAGAAGCCCAGCTTATATAGTCCTACCCCAGTTTTACATGAATAACATCTACAATCCATAAAAAAAGAACAGGTCAACACTAACTCACTGAAAAACGGCTCAAGTTATAACATACCATAGAAAACATAAGAGCACAAAACAGTTCAGCTGCAAACACATTACCATCCTGGGTTAAACTGCTGTTTCTTATCCTTATATTTCCTTAAAAATTGCATTTGATATATTCCCTTAAACTGATTTATGTTTTTACTTTGCTTTATTTCATGTATTAGACTGTTCCATAATTTATACCTATGTCCTGCATTATGTATCAGCCTAATGGCCTCTTTAAAAAACTATATATTATTTGTATTTTGGTTTTATATGTGTTTTCCCACACCTCAACACAGTAACTTAAATACCATCAAACTCATGTGCAGTATAACGCATACAGTGATTTCTGTTTGAGGATATGTCTTGTTTTTCCCAGGATGGCAATGCTCAACTGCAATGCACAACTTCCCCTGAACATATTTAATCTGTGGTTTCCAGCACATTTTGTGGTCCAAGATCACACTAAGGAATTGAATTTCATTTACCCTTTCTGTTTACTTTATCAATGCTTATCGTTACTCCTGTATTTCTCTTCTGATTTCCAGATAACATAAATTTAATTTTGTTCAAATTTAAAGAGAATTTATTTATATCAAACCCGAAAGCTGCTGCAATTCCACACCAGAAAATATATTTTTCATCTGCAAATAGTACAAATTTTAACACATTTGATACTGTGTAAATGTCATTTACATAAATGATAAACAATTTAGGGCCTAAAACTGACCCTTGAGGCACCCTGTTATTTTCATCAATGTAGGTGTGCTCTGATTCATTTGTACATATTGTCTATTAAATACATAGCTCTTTAACCTGTCCAAAACAATTCCTCTGAAACCATATTTCTGCATATTTTTTAAATAGTATGTTGGGATTGACTGTGTCAAATTCTTTCTTTAGATCTAGAAATAATCCAAATGCATACTTCTTGTGTACATATGTTTTATTTGTGAGATAATGTACATATTGTTTACTAAACTATTGCCAACTGAAGCTATTTCTCTAAATGTATCTTAATGTGTGATTTGTGTTTTGTAGATATATATTAAGTATATCTAGTAAAGTAATTCTAATAGCATTTTATAATGTGATTTAATCCAGTGTTATACAGCAGAAGAAAACGGAGATCATAAAATAATAATGAGGCAGAACAAGGAGCACAGACCCATTTCTAAATGCACATTGGGTATTTTGTAGAGTGAGAAGATCTGTGGTGAAGGTCCAGTGATTCCAGATGGTGAGTCTCCCAAAAGCCTCTTGATCTTTAACTCCAGGACGTGAACAGTCAGTGAAACACCAGATGATCCTTGTGCCATGTGACAGGATCAGACTGGTCATCGGACCGGTTGAACCTAAAGCCCATACATTTAGTGTCCACTATTTTTCCTTCATTTCATTTCATTTCATCCTACAGACCGCGCACACAACACTGGCTTTAAACACACAACTAATAAAACACAATAGCATGTTCTTTTTAATGATGACATTAACACTCTTTCCTGTATTGTTATTATTACACTTATATTTTGGTGTTCTTAACTACTTCAGAAGAACTTTACTTTTTCTTCACATTTTCTAGTGTGTGGCATCCATCATTAAGGTTCATTAGCATCAAGTATTATGCCTGAATGTGGTTCAGAGTCATTATTCCCTTATTAGCCAAAAAGCACACACAGATACTGACTCTAATAACTTCACTGCTAGATGCCAGCAAAGCTTATATACTCATCCTCTAAAAGTGGTTTCTGAGCTTTGAGGGGTCTGTATTACTAGATGTCCTCTGCATAAATAAAGGTTAGTTTTTCCATCTGGCTGGATGAGATGGAAAGTGTTGAAATTCCTCTTACTATGTGAAAAAACAACCTCTGAGGTGCAGCTACAACCTGAAAATGGCAAGTTTTGGCAAAGACATGCAACTTTTCATGTGGTGTTTTCTTTTGCAGAGATTTGGTCATTTTAATACCATAAAATGCCTCTTCATGGGTACATGCTCCATGTTTCCCTCTGGACACTATGTGGCAAAGGCAGTCACTGTGTCCTGTGCTCAATGCCACACAAGATGAGTGTGGTTTGTTTAAAGAACTAGCCAAACAACCTTTACTGTCTAGAATAGGTCTTCCTAAAATGGGGGTCATTGGACGCCAATGAGGGGGTTTTCAGAATCCTCTTGACGTGACCTCTGAGATAAATGCGACAGTGTATTGCATTGAAGATAAGCTCTAAAAAACACACGGATAACAGGAAAGACTTTATTTTGAAAGAGCAGAACTGAGTACTGTGTGAATTAAACATAAAAACCTGACAGTGACAAACAGACGAGGCATTGTTTGATGACAGGTTTGACTAATGGTGTCACATTAATCAAAAATAAACACAAAAAAGGCCAATAAATGTAAAACAGACACATTAATCTGCATAAACATTAGCACTAAACCTCCCTTGAACCCCTGCATATACAACAACAGTAGCACTACCCACAATGCAATGCAGCAAATATGCTATAGGACCCTTGTGTTAGTCCTGTGTGCATGTTTTTGTTCTGTTTCAGTCACTTCGGGGATAATAGGTGTCGTCAGTCTCTTGCACCGTTATTCTGGGGGTTGCAAGTTTAAAAGTATTACAGCCCCTGAGCCCTGTAGGTGTGTTAGTGTGTGTGTGTTTTGTGTGTTTGTGTTTGTGTCTTCCTCTCTCTCTCTCTCTCTGGGCTGCACCATTATCCCCCACACCTGCTGAAAGGGCCCACAGGTGAAACCACTCTCAATCAAGTCCTGGAGCAGGATAAATGCTGGTGAGCTGCGGTCATGTAGGGTGTGGATCAATGGTAGAGATGTGGAGCGCTTCAGTGTGTGAACCAGCAACCAAACCCCCTGTGGAAGCCGCTTGTATCCAGTGGTTTCTTCTTTTTGTAGCACAGTTAGCTCCAATTGTGGGAGACCTCCTTAGTTTGTTCTTGTCCTTTTTTCTTATTTTTACTATATTGTTTGGACTGTCTTATTTGGAAACCAGCTCCAGTGAGACTGCCATTTTATTTATCCTAATTTTTGGCTCGCACTGGTTATAAGTGTGTTTTCATTTATACTTGGCTTCTGTTGGAAGTTCTTGAGTTTTCTCTATTCTCTGCTAATTTGTTTAGGGTTACTTGTGGTAAATAAATTTCTAATTATTTTGGCAAGCAGTTATTTTCTCTTTATTTCTGGTTAATTACTATTGTTTCCTCCCTCATTCCCTGGGGATTTCACAGTTTGGGAACCTCTGTTTTAGAACAATATAGTAATGAAGGATGGAGATACTGGACTGCTCTCAAACCAAACCTGTGGTCATAATGTAACATGATGTAAACATTCTTAAAGTGTGTGTGACAGACTGCAGGGGATGAATCAGACAGTACGTTTACATGCACATCTAAATCGAGCTATTGGCAATAATCGAGCTAAGGACTGAACTGGAGTTTCTGAGAAA
>JAPTYQ010000005.1:7404584-7415254 GCA_029814465.1 Ostorhinchus cyanosoma | reverse complement strand
AGTCCGATTTCTCAAACTCCAGTTCGGTTCGATTCCAGTCCGACTAAGGTGTTTACATGGCTTATAGAACTTCGATAGTCGGACTAAGGCAATAAGTCGATTTTCTCTATGTGCATGTAAATGCACTTAGAGTGAATGCTTGGATGTGAATGATTTTTATATATCTATAGCGGTCTGAGAAAATGCATCTTATACTGCTCTTTGTATGTTTTAGTTTTTGTCAATGTTTATTCTTTACTGAGGATCCCCATTAGCTGACACACAAACGCCAGGCTACTCTTCCTGGGGTCCTCCAAAAAAAAAAAAAAAGGTTCAGGATGCAAAATCACAGTATACAGATCCAGTTAGAGTAAAAAGAAAGGAGGAAAAAAAACTATTCCCAATAATGGTAACACAAAAAGATTAGTAACTCTTAAGCCTGAACAGCTTTTTTTTTTGTTAAATGCAATCTTAATTGAAATGTTTCTAATATTTAAAGGGGAGAGTGTTCCATAAAGAAATGGCTCTACATACATGTACAACAGTGCTTTTCATTGTATTTGTTTTTGGGGTTGGTAACATAAGTAGACCTTGAGCTCAGGCTCTGGTTCTGTATTGATGAACAACAGTTATATCCAATTTGATTGGCAAGAGTTGTAGGATACTTGGTGTAAATAAATAATAAACTGGAAGATAACCTTTGAATAACCCTCGGCCATCTAAGATAAGAATGCATTTGGTCAACACTAGATCTATAAGATCATTCAAGAGTAAGTCTAGCTGCCCTGTTTTGAGCTGTTTGTAATCATATAAGTTCAGACTTATGCATGTGCAGACGCCCAAATAGTCAAACAATAATCAAGATGACACACCAACATTTGCACAAGCTGTCTGTGAATAGCAAGTGTTAGGTTGCACATCTAACAGCAATACTTACCCATCTTAGTGACAGTTTGATTAATATGTGCTGTTTGATTGTCTGCTTCAGAACACCAGCCTGCCCAAGGACTACAGGAGGAAATTAGCACTAGTGCTCCAACCTGGTACAGTACATTTCTCCTGTTTAAGGTTCATGTATATAGTTGTTACGTCCCGGCCTAGGGGTGTACCAGGATGTACATAAAAGTGCTCGGTCTGAACTCTCCCAGCTCCCAATTCGCAACAAAGCCAGTTTAAAAATCAAAGTTCAATTATTTATTTAACAACTTAAAGAGGATAGGGGAGTGCTCAGGCAAAACGACAAACAAAAATCTTCTTCCAAACAAAAAGTCTTATCTCCTAAACGAACATTCAAAATAAAATACAATAACTAACTTAAAACTCCCTGAGCTAAAACAGGAGAAAAAAGGTCAAACAAAAAAGAGCCACTTACCACTATCAAAACTAACAATTGTTTTAACAAAAGGCATTTACTAATTACAACAATCATTAACTATCTATTTTCTAACACACAATACTATCTATACTAAACACTCGATTAAACTACACGAAAGCTGGCAATCAAAGATCAAAACACAGGTCCACAGTTGGAAGCTGGCAGGGCAGAGAGAGAGCTTCCTTCCTGGATCCACAGCCATTTTTAAATGCCACCATCTGGATCCACCAATCACAGCTTCCTGGAAACAAACAGAACAAAAAGACACAGCGCCCCTACAGGGCTGGGGGACAAATACACAGAAGCATATAAAACTTATGATCCCGGGTCATAACATTGTGAATTGCCCCAGTATAAATGAATGATATAAAAATAAAATACATACACATGCAGGTCCTCATACGTCTGATATCTGGTTGATTAAAAAAAAAGTGCTTTTATGAGTTATCAGAACTCCTGTCTCTTGTGGGGTCTGACTCAAACTTCCCCCAGCCTCACTCTGCTTTACCTGCTGTGTTTCTACCTCCACATGACCATCTAGTGACCACAGTCCAATAGTAATCATACTTTTTCATGTATTATGCATCAACTTTACTACAGCTGATGAAAGCAAAAATCTGTTGGATTGTGCTCCGTCTGGACCGATCTACTGATTGTTGGAATAACTTGCCAAGTGATTTGGTTTTGAGAGGAAAACTTCAGTGTGCTAAAGCTTAGAGGCCAATAACTTAAACATTAATATGCATATTGCCTCCTCTTTCTTTCATTCGCTTATATCTAATTGAAAACTAACTTTTCCACAGGCTTCACTAGGTAAAATTATTTGTTATACTGTGAAAATATATTTGATTTATGATGTTATTTACTGTATGTTCAATGGACTAATTCCAGGAGTGAATCAGAATGGACAGGTGGAGTCAAAACTCACTGAATGAGTAGAATTTCACCAGTGTATTACTGTCATTTTCTAGCCATTAAAAACATCACATTAACTTTTTTTTCCTCTCTCCATTTCATTTGATTGCAAAAGAATTATGAAATCTCTGTCCATCCTTGAGCAGCAGAGAAAACAGAGGAACAGAAGCTATGAACAAAGAAAAAACCCAGAACAAAAGGAAAGATAAAACTTCTATTTAAGATAATGATTATTGTAACAAAGTTCCCCCAAGGTTTCCAACATAAAAAAGTAATTGACTTGACTGACTTAAATGAGCAGCGCTAAGGAGAGTGCATGCACAGAGAAATCAAACCTTCAGAATCATAAAAAACTGTCCCAGCTATATTATTGGGATCACCACTTGCTTCACTGCAGGAGAAATTCTCCAGAATAATGAAGTCTTCTGTAGATCATTTAAAGACAGAAAAAGACACATCAAAAGTGCATCAATTAGAATTACAATGGTTATTATGGCCTGCCTTCGCCCATAAGTGGCTGGGATAGGCTTCAGCGACCCCCGTGACCCTAGTGAGGATAAAGCAGGTTCAGACAATGGATGGATGGTTATTATGGTTACTGTTTTTAATCTATGCAAAATGATGTCTTTAGACCTCAAGCTAACTGTTATATTCCCTCTTGCTGCTTTACCTGCTGCCTTTCTCGTTCTCTCTCCACCTTGAAGCCACTCCTGTCCGCAATCATAAGGTTCCTTTCAACGACCTGGTTTTCACCTCCTTGACTCCTAAACCTCTTGATTCGCGATCATCACCTCAGAATTGATCTTGGCATGTCATCTTGATGGATGTCTCCTTCCCCAAAATGCACAGGCTGGCCGGAAGTATGAAATAGCTTTGTGAGAGCCTTTTCAGTGTTCAGACCTGTGACATATAAAAGAGGTTTATATGTTTGAATTATATAAACCAGACTTTAAATATGAACATTTTCCTCAATCTGAAGTTTAAATAGTTATTCAAAGGGGTCCTAATATTTCAAACCATTCCAACAGTATGTGGAAGTAATGTACCAGAAAACACTCACAGCCACTAAAATCACGGAGGAAATCAATGCTTTGTATTAAACAAAAACGCAGGTCATTATGTTGACAATTGCTCAAAACTACTCGTGCCATCAACTGATTGTTTACATTTTAACTTTGTTAGCTCTGTTTCTTAGACAGAAAACAGCTACAGTAAAATCACAAATCCAGGTGGCTGGACCTTTGCCCAAAGGGCGCAGCCGTTCTCAGCCCGAAAGGACGGCGTGGGCTCATCCTCCAGTGGATTAACCACTTGCTGAGGGAACCAGAGGGGCCAGGTGCAGTGTGGATTGGGTGGCAGTCGATGGTAGGGGGCTCGACAACTCGATCCCCAGACACAGAGTCTAGTTTTTGGGACATGGAATGTCACTTCGCTGGAGGGGGAGGAGCTGGAGCTTGTGAGGGAGGTTGAGAGGTATGGTCTAGATATAGGCTCACCTCCACACACAGCTTGGGTTCTGGAACCCAACCCCTTGAGAGGGGCTGGATTCTCCACTTCTTTGGCATTGCCCGCGGTGAGAGGCGGCGGGCTGGTGTGAGTTTGCTCATAGCTTGTCAGCTCAACCGCCATGTGTTGGAGTTTACCCCGGTGAAGGACAGGGTCATGTCCCTATGCCTTCAGGTTGGGGACAGGTGCCTCACTGTTTTCAAACAGCAGTGCAGAGTACCTGGCCTTCGTGGAGTCCCTGGGAGGGGTACTGGACAATGCTCTGATTGGAAACTCCATTGTTCTCCTGGGTGACTTTCACACTCACGTGGGCAATGACACCTGGTAGGGGTGATGGGGATGAACCCGAGTGGTGTTCTGTTCTTGGACTTCTGTGCTAGTCACAGTTTGTCCAAAACAAACAATATGTTTGGGCTCTGAGATGTCCACATGTACACGTGACACCAGACACTCCTCAGCCTCCCAGGGAAAGTCTATTCCAGGGCACTGGAGAGGAGGATCCAACTGATAGTCAAACCTTGGAACAGGAAGAACAATACGGTTTTCATACCATTCATGGAACAGTGGACCAGCTCTACACTCTCCATTGCATGCTTGCAGTTTCATGGGAGTTTGCCCAACCAGTCCACATGTGTTTTGCGGATTTGGAGAAGGCACTCGACCGTGGCCCTCATGGTATCCTGTGTGAGGTGCTTCGGGAGTATGGGGTCCAGGGCCCTCTGCTAAGGGCAGTCCAGTCCCTGTATGACTGAAGTAGGAGCTTGGTTCACAATGCCACCAGTAAGTTGGACCTATTCCAGGTGCATGTTGAACTCTGGCAGGGCTGCCCTTTGTCACTGGTTCTGTTCATAGTTTTTATGGACAGAGTTTCTAGGTGCAGTCAGGGGCCAGAGGGGGTCCGATTTGGGGCCCACAGGATTTCATCTCTTCTTTTTGCAGATGATGTTGTCCTGTTGGCCTGATCGAACCTAGACCTTCAGTGTGGTCTGTCCTCTCCGGGTCGGTGGGGAGTCCTCGCCCCAAGTGGAGGAGTTTAAGTATCTTAGGGTCTTGTTCACGAGTGAGGGAAGGATGGAACATGAGATTGACAGGCAGATCGGTGTGACATCAGCAGTGATGTGGACGTTGTATTGGTCTGTTGTGGTAAAGAAGGAGTTGAGCTGAAAGGTGACGCTCTTGATTTTACTGGTCAGTCTACGTTCCTACTCTCACTTATGGTCATGAGCTTTGGGTCACAACCGAAAGGACAAGCAGCCAAAATTAGTTTTGTCTGTAGTGTGGCTGGGTGCACCCTGAGGGATAGGGTGAGGAGCTCAGTTACCAGGGAGGAGCTCAGAGTACAGCCGCTGCTCCTCCACATCAAGAGGAGCCAGCTGAGGTGGCTCGGGCATTTGTTTCAGATGCCTCCTGGATGGCTTCTTGGGGAGGTGTTCCGGGCATGTCTCACTGGAAAGAGGCCTTGGGGAAGAACTAGAGCCTGCTGGAGAGACTGTGTCTCTCGGTTGGCCTGGGTATACATCCGGATCCCACCGGAAGAGCTGGAGGAGGTGTCTGGGGAGAGGGAAGTCTGGGCATCCCTGCTTAGACTGTTGCCTTCATGACCCAGCCCTGGATAAGCGGTAGAAAATGGATGGATGAATAAAATCAAAAATCACGTGTTTTCTCTACAATTTGTGTCAGTAGCTGCACTAAAGATCTTTTTGGAATCGTCCAAACACGGGTAGAACTGTCACAGTTTAGTCTGAACCCTGAACATCAAACTAAGCAAAAATAATCAAATCCCATAATTACTTTATAGTTTCATAAGCCTCATGATAAAGCAGACCATTCTTTTCATTTAGAGCTGTTTCCACTAGTGAAAACAACAGTACTTCTAACTTTATCTCAAATAATTCTGCATTTTAAAACCTGTCTTTTTTTTTTTTTATTTATTTATTTTTTATTACGTGTCTTTAAAACCTGTATTCTTTCATGGGGTGTGCTGCTGACCTCTATGCCAGGTCACCCTTGAAAAAGAGATCTTGATCTCAATGGGACAGTATGGGAATCTGGTTAAATAAAGGTTTAATTAAAATAATAATTATTTTATCACTTTGTCTCTTTCTTTGACTGTAAAAGTTGTTTCTTAGTGGTTCTCATCACTTCACACACAAGGCCACGCAACATTAGTTTTCAATGTCACACAGAGTGACTCACTACTCCCTCTAGTGGTCACATTCACTATGTGAATAGAATCAGTTCATATCTCTGCAATCCAACTATCTAAGCCTATTAACCAAGGCACATTCTGTTTTTATATTTCCTTCCACTTGCTCTCAGGCTACTTAACAGCATGAGGTCTTAGCTGAAGGAATAAGGTTAAAATTGTCTCACATGCTGTTAGAATACATCTAAGCAACACATTAACCAAAATACACAATTGGAATAATAATTAGATCTACAGTGGTGGTGGAGTGATACTGATAAGCTTATTATATTCACACAGTCAGTGGTTAGTTGCCAGCTTTTCTTTCTGGCTTTGGCTGCAACAGCTGTGTTCCTTTTAAGCTGTGCTATCTTTTAAGTCCTCATATCTGTTTAGGATAATAGTTTGTCTTTCTTATGAGAAACATCCATCTCTAGACCTGTTTGTGTTTGTGTCCATTCATCTGGTGCCCCTTCACATGAATGCACTCATAACCTGGGTTGACAAAGCCACCGTTGTGACTCAGTTGTGAGGCTTTCTCATGCTGGGTAATGAGGATATCCTCAGTATGTAACTTTTTTTTTCATAGTCCAGGATCCTTCCCTCCTGTTTTCTGACTTCCAGCCTGCCTCTACATGGTGATCACCCTGCCACGGTTCTTCCTGTTCCTGTCCTCACCTGTCTGATTAGCCGGCTCACGGCTTTTGCTGTCTTTGTGTGGATCATTTCCACTGTACCTTTCCAGTGAATGGTGTTCCACTCCGTCCTGCTGCTGTTTTCTCTGCTCTCCTGTAACTCCAGATGCATCCTCTACCTGTGTTCATTCCCTGTCCTGATCCTGCTTTCCGCTTCTCCAAATCTGACTTCAGTCCAGTATATTTCTGTTAATGTTTCTATTCAAGCTTGTTCTAAACCTTATACATTTTTGTCTATACAAAAAGTACCCATTACAACTTACTAAACAGGTCGCTTTATATTGTGTAATACTTCTAAACGAAATTTCAAGTCTCCAACATATGTTGCCTTTTCTCTTTTTTTTCAAGTTTGTCCTTGCTGCAACTTGCTGAGTAATATGCTGAAAGTAATTTATTTTGCCTTGGAGATTTATTTACCATAAGGTTTACAGGTACACAGACTGCAACAAACCACAACATATGTCCTTGGTGAGGACAATGAAAGGATATAGGGCAAACTTGAACATTCTGGAGCTCTATTTATCTCCTTCACTGCATATTTCTGCAACATCCCAACCTCAGCCCCAATCTATTACAACTAAGTATTAGTTTTATTGTCCATTTCTCCATTCCTGTCTCAACAAAAGTCCGATATAGCTGCCACACATTAATTTTCTTGCATTCCTCCTTCCATTTTCTCTCTCTCTCTCTCTCTCTCTCTCTCCTTTGGCGGCTTTAGACAAGAGTTCATCCCTCTTGACATTCAGCAGCCAATCAATAGGACAATGGGACCATGATACCATAAAAGAGCAGAAATTAAGACCCAGTTTTTCAAATTGCACCACTTTAGCATAGCTATACAGTATTTAACTGGATTATGTGGTAAACAGGTCAGAGTTGAGGGTTAATGAAAGCTATTGAACTCCTTTCTTTGACAATCTCTTCATTATTCATTTGCCTATTATTACTTAGTTATTATTCAGTTGGCCTTCATGACACTGCATTTTCCAACACACTGTAATTAACTCTAGACACATTTCACCTAGAGATTTTGTTTCTGCTGTCTCCGACCATCTTTTTGCGATTGCCTCAGGCCGGAGCGAGCAGGGACTAATTTTCCTTTCCCCTGTGCAGTTTTTGCCATTGCTTGTGTCAATGACCTAAAGACCAGATGTCCTCTCGTCATTTAACATTTATTCCCCCCTTGCTTCTTGCCCTAGTTTCACTGTCATTTTTTCCCCTGTTATTTTAGCGTTGTACTCCACTCTTTCCAATCTTATCCATTGCATTATCTGTTTATATCTCCACTATATCTGTGCAAGACAGAATAGTAAAAAGACTACTCCCATGTGCATGCACACAAACACGCACTTCTCTAAAGTATTGTACAATCAAGGGCAAAGTCCCAGTTCTATTCTAAGATTTAAAATGGGCAGAGAAAGCTTATGCACTTGGAGATTAAAGTTAAAATGCCTTCTTACAACAGCTTCAGACTGTGTGGTTTGTTTTCTTCATAGCATATCTAACATCTTTAGCCAAGTGTAATAGTTCAAAACCATCACATGAAAAGTCTACAAAACAGTTTCGAGTTTTTATAGATACTTTTCATGACAAGGAAAAAGCATTGTAACGAAGCAATGTGGAAAATGTGCGATAAAACACCATTTTTCACCTGTTTTCCTCATCTGTTTTCTCTATTTGCGTGCATTACTGTCCACCACATTAAGGATCTTTTTTTCTTATGATTGTATCACAGACTAATAAACGCCTGCAGTAGAGCAGAGAAAGCGCGTGCCTGTTTTACATTAGCCTTTTACGACTTGCTTTTTCCTTCCTCAATCATTCTTTTTTTTTTTTCGCTTGGTGTTTTCCAGGGTAATGAAATAGAACAAAACTTATAAATGACATGAGGAATCAATAAACCTACAAAAAACGAGGTTACGGGAAGCTGTTCATGCACTAATTCCTGACCATAGCCTCTGCAGCCCTTTAATTAGTTTATTCGTTTCTAAATGCAGACACAAGATTTAGGAGCGCACTCTTTACTTGCTTCTCTGACCTAAATGGAATAAATTGGACTGGGATTAGTTCTCGGCACAACTCTCAGCATGTGATTGGTGAAAAATGATTCCTCCTACAGGACACAGAAGAAGCCAAGATATAAAAAGCTCCAGGGAAATGAACACTTGTATAATAAGTTGTATTTATTCTGAATAGTAGTAAATTGTTATAATTTTCTGCCCTGGTAAAGGTCGTAGGTTCTTGAATACATGTTTTCTGTTATTATTATAATTATTCACTTCAATTAAAAGTTTTTGTAGCTTCAGTGTTGTTTTTTCCAGGCATGCCCACCTCCACAGGTGCTGATTTATTTCTGTTCATAATGTGCTGAACCACATGCCAACAGATAAAATGGACCACTGTTGCCATGGTGCTAAAACAGGTGATAAAAACAAGAGTCCAGCTACTGTTCAGTGCATTCTGTGTAAAAGCAGATGAGGTGCATGTAATCCCTTACCGAAAACATGTTTTGACCCAAAATTGTAGCTTTTAGTCTGTATTTTCTTAATTTTCTCAACATACCTACCTATAACATACCTGGATTTATTGAGGGTTTTTCCCAAAGACTCAATAAAGTTCTATTTAATCTAACTTTATTACCTTATTAGGTTATGTTTTCCTCGGGGTTGTGTGTTTGTTTGTCTGACTGTTAGCAAGATAACTCAAAAAGTTATAGAAAGATTTGAATGAAATTTTCAGGAAAAGTTCATACTGGCACAAGAAAAAAATGATTAAATTTTGGTGGTGATCGGGGGGACTGATGTGCCTTAGCAGAGGTCTGCGCTCTCTGAGTTTATTCTAATCTAAATAATGCACCAGTTGAATTTTTCTACTGTCATTTGTACTGAGGTTATGGGAAAAACTGATAATGCTTCAGTAGTGTGAAGTTTTTAAAATGGCAGCGTCATATCTTTTTAACATAATTGGGCAAAAATTACAGAATTGTTTTTTAGCATATTGTCATTTGAATGGTCTGAGAAGAACCTAGACTTCACCTGCTGATGACTCTGATTTCAGAGTTTAGAAAATCTCCCCTGTGATGGAAGGTTGTGGTTTTTCATGGGTGTAAGAGGGCTGTCTGGGGAGTTAAAACTGTGATAGATGTTAGTAATTACCAGTCGCTAATATAAATCATTCTACCGGTGTTACGCTCTATGACTCAACACAGGATCTTGGAAAAGCAGCCTCACTTTTACACAGCAACATCAAATGGTGTCAGGTCATCTATATTCAGAGTAAGTCTTCTGATTTGGACCCAGAGGAGAGAGCTGCAGAAGGAAGCCATGTATTTTCATATATTCTGACCTTTTTTTTCTGCTGACGTTGATTCCTGCAGAACGTCTTGGATGTTCATTTGTATATTTAGCCTATGCTATAAATTAAATGTTTCAAGCAATGCTGAGATTCAGATAAATTTGATTTTGTTCAGAGCAGTGGGCTGTTTCATATGGTCACCTGTCACAGTATCACATATGACTTCATATCATTACATGTGGCTATAGCAGAATGAAAGGGGCTGTCAATATTAATGCATTAACACTGATTAATCCATTACTATGATTAATCTGATTAAAAATGATAACTCAATTGACCCATCTGCAGCACAGGATGACTGAATGTCTCTGCTGTACCAACACATTTAAGGCAGTTTGTCCAAGTAGAGTTAGCGTCGCACATGCACAAATGGGCAGTTGATCTGGTAGTGACAGGCAGCAGAACCAACCCACAAAGATGGAAGACACTAAACAGCACGTTGGCCTCTGGATGAGGACAAAAAAAAACAAGACAGAACAGTTGTTTCAAGTTGTTGTGTTGAAACTGTTGAAGGTGTTGACCCGTTAAGTGCATATATATTTCCTTCTTTCTTGAGACTGTTTCTTCATGCAAAACGAAATGCAATTACAGTAAACCCTTGTTTTTCGCGGGGGTTACGTTCCAAAAAGAACCCGTGATAGGCAAAATCTGTGAAGTAGAA
>JAPTYQ010000005.1:7326320-7337336 GCA_029814465.1 Ostorhinchus cyanosoma | reverse complement strand
TGATCCAACTCCATGGGTTTTACTGGTGAATCAATGTTGTAGAAGATGACAGTGTTTCCATGGTAACTATGGAGCCTATGAACGTCCAAATGGGTCATATCTGATGACCATGAAAAGATGACAAACTGTATTTAATACCAATTATTTACATGTATTGATAGAATTGGTGGATCAGAAGTTATTAAACATTCTGTCAATCAATTAAATTTGATGTATATAGCACCAAATTATTACTAAAGTTATCTCATGACACTTTCCATTTAGAAGTGATCGAAACCAGACTCTCAGGATCAGTAGATGGTTTTGGTCGGCGGTGGATGACGGGTCTTTATGGGTTAAACAAACTCATGTCCACAATCATTAACTGTCACACTATATTTCTCTTTCATTCATTGTCTACTTCTGTTTCTTTAAATTCAGATTGGATTTGTTATGATTTCCAACCTGCTTTTGGTGATCGAAGCCTAACCGTGAATTTTGTCTCTTACTGTTCTCTTTTCTTTTCTTTTGCTTTCAAGTTTCATTGAAAGGTGAACTCCGAGTTGGACACTTGAGTGATGACTGTTTACTCAGGAGTGACAGTATTACGTCTGCCTAAAGACAAATTCTGGTGTCACTGAAAGAGAGTGAGGCAAAGAAGTGAAAAATATTGGTCTTTTGAAGACTATTCATGCATTAGTCATTATCTCTTACATGGACATGGAAATGTTTTCTGCTGTCAAAAGTCAGAAGTTAGAAGTGAAAAAGTACAAATACTTCACTGCTGTGCTTAAGTACATTTTTAGGTCAAGTCAAGGCGAGAGAACTTACTATATTTGTAGATCTGTGGTGCCCCCCCCAGCACACGCACACACACACTACAATTTTGTGCATCCGTGCAATAGACAATGACAATAAAGCTATTCTGATTCTGATATAGATAGATCTGTTTTACAGCGACCCCAAAAATAAATCCACATGCACTTTAAAAGACAAAAAAACAGCAATGTACATACTATTATGACCACTGACACGGTGTGGTATTAATATTGAGGATCTCATTCCATTGGAACATGTCAGTGGATATATTTGACAGAAAATGAACATTTATCCCTCAAAGTTGATGCGTTAGAAACAGCAAAATGGACAATTTTCCACAAAAACAGCTCTGACCCAAAGCCTCGACTCCACCAGACTTCAGACAAGTGTACTGTACCTCTGACATATCACCTAACAATCAATCTCACATAATACAGTAAATAAAATCAACAGGGTTAATGGGGCATTGTAACCACCAAACGCACCTCCAGGCTCTTTCAAAACTTCACAGCAGATGAAACAAATGATTTGAAATATGGGTTTGTTTTGGCTCTGCAGGGGAAAGTGTATTTGGAGGATGGACAGGGTTTGCCAAAAGATCCTTCGCCCTCTGAGTGGCTCTGGCTCGATACAGATGATCAAGATTATTCAAGTCAGTGCCAGTTATTTTTTGGCAGATTTGAACAACATTCCTCATCTTGTGTTTGTTTAAAACACTGAGGTGCACCGTCGTATCTGGACCATTAGCATTAGCAGCAGATCTCTGAAGTCCTGGAGGTAGAGAGGTGGACCTACTGTACACTGATCAGGTTTACTTGTCCAACACCTCCCACAGATGATCATCTATCCTGAGGTTGCCATGTCCTTCTTTAGTCCATTTTTGGCCGGCATTAAACACCCCAGACCAGGAACATCCAACAAGACCTGCAGCTGTGAGGATGTTCTGACCCGGTCTCCACCGACACAACACGGACCTGGTTCAAGTCACTCAGTTGCTCATTTTGTTGCTTCTAACACATCATTTTCAAGGATTAAATATTTGGTGATTGGTTTATTTTGAGCTTGTGCACTCTATGTACAGTGTTGTTTCAATTTTACAATAACACAGAAAAAATATACATAATGATCAAACATAAATATATACAATAATACACTATTAATATACACCCCTTGTAGCCCCAAAGGGAGTTAGAAGAAGTAAAACTAATTTATTTACCAATTCCTAATAATTTCCCACCCCCACTTCCCCTTTTACATCGTATGGTTTAAAGTATATCAGAGAAATTAGTTGTACTCATGCTTAAATGCACAGATAAGAAGAAGAAGAAGACACTAAATGACCTTCAAAGCCCTTCATCTCTATATTGTTTTAAGTCCTTTTCCTTATATTTGGATTCAAACTGCTGTATATTGTTCTGAAGGGCAGTACAGTCCTGTGGAACATTATTTTGAAGAAGTGTAACATAGGATTGTGTTCGTAAAGATTTGCCTTACCTTCCTCCTATTGGATACGCACGTTTATGTCCGATTTCCATTGGTTGTTTTTTGATTGACAGGTTGTTTTCTTATGGGAGTTCCGTGATCGTGCAGGGGTCACCAACGCTGGTCCTCGAGGGCTGGTATCCTGCATGTTTTAGAAGTTTCCCTCCCTGTTATCAGGCTTCTGCAGAGCTTGATGAAAGGCTTATCATTTGAATCAGGTGTGTTGGAAGAGGGATACGTCTAAAACATGCAGGATACCAGCCCCCGAGGACCAGGAGTGTTGACCTCTTATCTGGATTCTTGTAGTTCAACAGCATGGATGTCTCCGGTTCTGTGCCACAACTACAGAACCTATTCATGAGCATCAATAACCAGCGGAAAGTCTGTGTTCCCGACAACCTGTAATGTATTTGCTCCAGTAAAGTGTGGAAACAGGATCAACTTTATTATTACCCACTCTTCATCAATCAGCAGCACCAAATATACTCTAGAATAGTGTTAAAAATCAACTCTATTAGTGTTAATTTGACACAGCAAAATGTACTGTGTATGTGCACATTTCTGGGGCTTGTTAAACTTGTAAATAACAGCATGGATAAATAGTTTTTGTTGCACTTGGTCCAAACTTTGGGATCTGAAAACCTCCAGAAAGAAGCTTAGAAATCTGTTGGACTCATTTTGACACACATATCAGTATTTTTCAGTCTTGACAGTTTCAACATAGGCTTGTAACTCCATTTCTAATGCATTCAAAGGGGAATTATTATTTTTATTGTATCATAGAGCATTTTCCTTTCATAATGAAGGCCAAGTTCATCCTGGACGGTTAGGGGAGTAACACATCGCAAGGTTGAGTCCTTGTTCAGAGTAGTGTACGTAAAAGTTGTTGCGAGATGTTACGTATGAAAGACAGAACAGATGAGAGGACACTTGACCATGGAGTAAAAATGCCATCTCTATGAAATGTGTGATAATAGTAGAACTAATACAGACGTTTGGTTCAGTTGCTTTGCACAGAAACAGTTTAGTCAAATGACTGCATCTTGTTCGTATGTGCTTTTACTTGCATAATCATTTTGAATGCTATTTTATTTTTCTGTACCTTTACATTAGTAACGTGAGGAGTTTTTACACCTGTCTAATGTTGAGAACAAGTAAAATGCCTCGAGATTAAAAACTGTGAAGCAATCAGTCACTAATAATAAAAAAAAAGTCAAAAATGCTGTTTGACTGTATAGTTTCCAAGATACAGCCTTAGGTCCAAATGTGAAACTTTGAGAATTAATTAGAGAAAGGGTTTAATCAAAAAGAAATGTTTGTCTCTATGTCAAAACACTGTCTACACATTATAATATATACAGTTTTCAGGTTATTTCTAGTGGAAGACTGATAAATCTAATGCATAAATGTACATAAGACAATATGTATGTGTAATAACACTATCATATACATTGAAAACATCAACTAATCTGCACCTTTTTCATTTGTTTTCCAATATTTCCTATTAAAATACATGCAATTTTGCGCATTTAATCTCTGAGATAGATAATTAAAAAAAAAAAAAAAAGTAGACCAGTAATCTGCTTAAGCTCTCAGCCTATTACAGTTTTTCCCAACCTTTTTTGCCTATTGACCCCATTTTAACTTCACAAATTTCTGGCGAACCCAGGCATTTTTCTCAGGTTGGTGAAGAAATCTGTCCATTCTCTGTTTGGTCCGGTTTTCTGATTTCGACTGTGTTAGAGGTTGAAGTGTAGAGATGATCCGATCAAACAAGATATGCCCTCTTAGATTTGACATCCTGCACTTTATCTGAACTTAATTTTTATTGGGAAAACAATGTGTTTTTTTAATTATAATGAAATATATATATTGAATCATTAAAATATTTGATATTAGTATTTTTTTTTATCAATTACTAGAAATTTCAGGCAACCCCATTTGAATTCCAGGTGACCCCAAGGTTGAGGTTGAAAAATACTGACCTATTGTAACATATTCAAAGCTTTTAACATTGATGCACAAGTGACGGACTCTAAAGAACTCAAGCTAAGAGAAAAGAAGAATAAGGTGTTTTTTTTTTTCTTCAATAACTTCAGTAACAGCAGTTTGTGAAACCAAAAACATTACAATACACTTTTGTAAATCACACGTCTTCCATGTGATGTTTTGCTGCATATTACCAGAAGGACATATTTGTCTCGCCTTTCTTACCTTTATTCTTCATCTCCCTGAAGGTATAAATAAAGTGACTTGTTATTCTTTCTTTATATTACTAGAGTAATTAAGAAATCTGATGCTACTTGAAGATAGTCCTTCAGTTTGTAGTTGTTTTTTTGTATACAGACAAAATCTACTTTGACAAGAATGTCTGTGTCTGTTTTTTTTTTTGTTGGGAATGAGATCTAAATACATCCTCGCCTGCTCTCGGCAAGTGACTGATGTAATAGTGTCACTTCTCGTAAGACACACTTCTAAATCGCAATGATTTTTTTAGGACAGAGTTGAGTAAAAACACTTACGAAAGTGAAAATGTATCAGATAGGTGGAAAAAAACACACACGTATACGCACAAACATGCAGTAGAAGCTCAAATAGAGACAAACTGAGCATACTGTGGGCAGAGCCATAAAATACCTCAATTTTCATTAACCCTGAACTGAACCTGTATGAACATGAAAAAGGGACCACACGATGACAGCTGGGTGGACGGGAAAAATGACACTTCCGCCTCTAAGATGTTTTATGCTTGTAAGTGTCCCTCACACGTTTAATCGAGGCAGCCGTAACTCACAGTTTCTCCAGTAATGATAGTTTTTTGTCTTAGTGGGATGGTCCAACACTGCCCACACAAGCACATAGTGTACAGCTGCACATTAGAGAAAAACATCAACACCTAATGTATAACCTAAGTTCATCTTCTGTTCTGTAGTAACACTCCATTTAACTGTTCCATTAAGCACAAGTGGCTCTGCAAAATAGTGATTTATTCATGGCTTAGCTTCACCGGAGCGCAGTTACAGTTAAAAACCTGTTCCTGCTGTTTTTCCCAAAGCCATATCAGGAACGTACTTCTTCATCTGTGTGTGGCAGGATGGGTATTTCAACACGGCAAAACTGAGTTAGTTATTATCCCTACTCAGTGCTAATCATATAAACTATCTGCTGCATGAATGTAAGAAAGGATTCATATGAACGAGGATCCATACGCATTCTCATTTTTCAATTTAACTGGATTATCATCATCTTCTTCTTCAGCGCCATGAAATTGCCTAAGCTGCAGACACCCTGATACACACTTGCCCAAAGCAACTTCTGTGGCCTTAAGTGAGCAATAGACATGATAGGAGCTATTATTCTGCCCAACGCAATCTCACAAAGTCCCATTATTGTTTATTCTCTCCCGTTTTATTTCCCTCCTCTTCCACTCATGGCTCCCTCCTCCTCCCCTTGTGCCCTTACTTTTGTCCTTCTCTGTACATCTTTTCCTCTGTGCTGCCCATTCCTCCATCTACTGTACCGTTCTTCTATCATCCATGCTTCCAAATTAATCTGGTTAATGGACCCCGGGCCCATGTGCAACTGAGCAAAACAAGGGCCCACTCCGATGCTCAAATGTGCAGAAATAGCAGCACACTCATGCACAATATTTAAGAGCATGCGTTAAGTCACATCTGATAAGAAGTCATAAACTGTCCTACTGGATGAAACAAGCCACATGTGAGTATACGGTAATGCACACGCGTAGGAAATCATGGGCAAATGTGATAGCGTTTACTTCCCCTTTGAACATGCACTTTGATGATTCTGCAGCTCAAAAGAAAACAAACTTGATTTATGTGTCCTGTGGATGAACTGGGCAACCCTGTCACTGCACTCGCTTAATTAGCGGCTACATCAGAGTGAGTGGCAGGGCGGAGCGTTATAGGATTGACTAGATGGGGGAGTTGAGGTTTTCCCCTCTATTACTCATCTTCTAACACTTGTATCAGGGGAAGACAGAAAAAGGAAGTATGAGCACTGGGGCTGCAAATCTTTTTTTTTTTTTTTCCTCCCCAAGATTCACAAAGATAGCTTCTCCAACGTGCATATATTCTATATATCTTTCCGAGCTGCAGAGCCATAACGCGAAAATAATCCTACTATCAGCGAAGCGGCAAATAAAATGACTTACCAACACTTTTCACAGCAACTTATAAGTTCGATTATTATTATAAAAGAAAAAAAAAATAAAAATCTACACTACAATCTTAGACTTTCATGTGGTGAAAATGACAAGAAAAACACGTCTGTGCTTTCAATCATTTATTTCGAGCTCTTGTTACATCCTGCTGAGCTATTGCATACCGCCTTGATCCTCAGAGAAAGCATGTAAGGGTAAGATCACATCAATCATTGTATCATCAATCTCTGTATGATCTCAGCCTAATGAGCCTGGAAACAGCTGCTCACACACGGTTTTGTGAATAATAGATGCTCTGGGCTGGTGCTTCCACCACTTGTCATCTTGTAGGTTTCACTGGTAGACTGAGTCAGCTGCAGAGAAGAAAGAGCCAGATTCATCACCTTTCAATAGACGGTGATCAGTGATGAGGAGAATGATGATAGTGGTGAAATTAATGTACATTTCCTCAGGGCATTTATGACCTTTGAATGGTTAACTATAAATCTACACATACAATAGGCTAATTAACTGCTGCAGCGGCATTAGTGTCTTCTGCCACATTCTCTTTTTATTGTTTCAGAAAATGATGTCCATGGATCTAAGTTGATTACACATCACAGTCCTGATTGGTGAACTTGTCTTCTATATGAGCATCTGGTCTAACAGGAGAAATATGCAAAAAAAACAGACTTTATTCATGTTTCCTTCTGTGTGAGTTTATTTTAGTTGCACAAAACAGAAAGAAATCATTTTTTTTTGGATGCGCTTATCACAATTTTGATAATGTCAGAAAAAAATGTCTTGTTTTTTCATTTTTACTTTGGTGGGTTTGAAGTAAAAATCAAATAACCACAAGGATTTTTTTTTTTTTTTGGTGTGTGTGTGTGTGTGTTTAATATCCCATTCTAAAAAGAAAAATCCAATTACCAAAATATACACAGTCCATTAGCCACTGTTTTTAACTATGAGAAAAGAACTAAGGATCACAAAACCTTCACTGCACAGATATGAGAACTCTTCTTTGTCTTTTAGTTGTATTCGGATCTAATACGGCACATTTGTCATATTGTTAGATGTTTATTGTGTGGAAATTGCTAACTATCTCTGTCCGTCCAGATTGTTCAGCATCAGTCACTGCATTTGGTTCAGTGCTCCCTTTTGTGTGGATTAAATACTTATCTCTATCTAACCTCTGTTGGGTTAATATGAGGCACTGGACAGATGTATCCAATGGAAAACCAAATGTGCAAGACCACAGTTAACAAGGCACAATTTATTGTTCAAAGAATATATTTAAACTTTGATAGATAAAATGTACTTCCAAAGCTTAGCAGAAGGTCGGCCAGGAAAACTCTGCGCTGGTCGGATGTATAATGACCGACTGAAGGCAGGACACAAAGACAGCCTCCAGTGAAAGGGGCTTTTTTTAGTCTTTGACGGTCAGGGGCCGTGTTCAGACCTTACATTACAGGTGTCATTATAAATCGGATCACATGTGAACAGCTTTACTGCATGATAAGAGCACACTGAGGAGGGTTAGGATGCATTCCTATCCTATTCAGGACTCACTCAGAGGTGGTCTGGAACACTTTTATCCAAATGATCTGTTAGTTAGAACAGGATGCAGCAGGAGGCCCAATCCTAATTCACCCCTTGGCCCCTCCCCCTTACTCCTACCCCTCTGTTTTGCGTGTACATAGGAAGGGATAGCGTTGTCCTGACTGTCGAATAGACGGAGGGGAAGGGTGAAGGCGGAGGGTGGAGATTTTTCAGGACCATACTAAGAAAGGACGGGTAGGAGAAATCTCCCGTAATTCTGTTTGAATTATTGGCAAGATGGTGGTAAACAGCCAAAAAGTGCAGCGGTGGGATGAATAAAACTCACAAATTGTATATACACTCTGCACATATATGTTCATTGAGCCAACTCTATGGGTTTTACTGGTGAATCAATACTGTAGAAGATGATGGTGTTTCCACGTTCACTATGGAACCTCTGAACGTCTAAATGGGTCATATTTGATGACCATGAAAAGACGACAAACTGTATTTTACACCAATTATTTACATTTATTGATAGGATTTATGGTTCAGAAGTTATTAAATATTTTAGATCAGTAAATGGTTACAGTCACTCTTTGGGTCTTTATGGGTTAAACACAACTGAAAATTTCTAAAATCACATGAAGATGTAAAAAAAAATGATATTTGTTCAGTTGAGAGAGAGAACTTTATTGTTTAAACAGAAAAACATTTCTTTTTACATCAGACCAACATAATATTTGATTTGATGCTACAACATAGATTTATTAATAGACTGAATTTGTGAATGGTCATTGGGAGAAGACGACAGAATTGGAAAGCACTACAGCCAAGGAGTTCTCCTGAGAGCTTCTTACATGACTGTTGTTCAGGAGGTGGAGGTGGGAACCCCATAACTGAAAGGTTGGCAGTTCAAATCCAGCTCTGTCAAAGTTTTAGCAGAACATACTATGTATCTTTGGGACAACAGAATAATTTAACTTGGTATCATGAACTGCAATCTTATTGAGAAAACTTAAAATCTTTACTGTAGAAAGTTGCTTTAACATTTTTAATAATCTCAACATTTCCTTTTTTTACAGTGTAATAACTGAATATGTACGTACGTCATGAGCCTTTTTACACTCACACCAATACTCTGATCATTATCTGATTTGTGGAGTTATTATATTATTCAAGTGACCGTCTGATCTGATATGCTTTATCAGATATTGGCAATTATCTGATTAAGAGAAATCTGATTAACACATCTCAATTTCTCCTCAATACTCCGATGTCTTCCTCCATGTATAGAAGTCAATCTGATTTATTTCATTATTTTACATTGGTGCATGCGTAAACACAATTAAAATCGTAGGGAACGGACGATACGTAGTCAAACATGAGTGGAAGGCAATGTCAGAATGTTCGTTTGTTGGAAGCTCCAAGAATTAGTCTGGATTCTTTTTGATCTCATTTTTGTACATTTATTGAATTGACTTGATCTGATCATAAACAAAGCATAACTCAGCTGAGGTGTGACCCATGCACATACTGGCCTGAAGAAACCCCTCACCCAACAGTGAAAACAAAGGAATTCAGTCAAACACAGAAGTCTATTGAAACAAAGGAATTTGAACAACATTAATCTAGTAATTACTAAAATAATTAAACTTCAGACCTAAATTGTGCATTAAAATAATATTTCAGCAACAGGAAGTTTAAGTCTATCATCACTATGTACGTATGAACTCCAAAACAAACCTCATAATGCACCAGAGCATCTAAAACCAGGGCTTTTCAATTATCACATTTGTTAAATACGTGTAAATGTGTTAAATTTAATTAATTATTATGGCCATGTTAACAGGCTCAGACTTAAACTTCCTATTATTATCATCCACCCACGTTTGACTTGTTGTGTGCATCTGCAGACGTAAAATAAAGAAATAAATAAATCAGATTAACCTGTATACATGCATGGAGACATTAGTGTATTGGAAATAAATCCAGGTGTGTTAATCCGATTGCACATAATCAGATGACTAAAGTATATCAGATCATGCTGTTTACATGATCACCTGACTAATCTGATAACTCCAGAAATCGTATTGGTGCATGTGAACGGGCTCCATCATATTTTACCTCCACCACCTTCAGTTTCTGCGTCAGGAAGTAGAATATACACACATGATCCAGTCAGTAGAAATGTGTTTTTTAAGTGCATGGAGATTCAATCATCACTAATGCATCTGACAAGCAAGAGAGCCATTAAATGAAGCTAATGACAAACCTAATGACTGAGTCCACTACATTTTTCTGCATCTAGACAGTAATGACTGGACATTCTGGAACTAGATAGTTGTTGGCAGCTGCAGTCACTCATCTCCATTTCAATTCACACGCAAATCAAAGTTTATTAATGATAAAATACACTCAGCAGGGTATTCTATTATCTAACCAAACATATTTTGGCTAACATTCATTAATACCACCCCCATTATGTAAATATGAGTCACGTAATGATGTAGTAGTTTTGCCAACTGATGCTAAATCCAACAAAAAGGCCACATCCAGCTTCTGTCACTGGAATCCAACTTTTCTATTTTTCATTTATGTGATATTTATGAATTCACTTCCTTTGCCAAAGTTCAACTACATTCTCTTCCATTTTATTTGTTCAGTGTACTTTCACTTTTGCCCTCATAGTAGCTTTAAAGATATTTTACTTTTTAACTTCTACTCTTTTCTCGAAACCCTCACCCTAAACTCGGGGTTAAGTGCACTGCTGAAATTCATGTATTAGCCTTGAAAATATCTACTTTCTGTGGCTGAAATACAACTAAATATGAGTTGAAACATGGATCAAAGCCTGACCCAATCGTAACACTGCAAAGATCCAAATCATACCAAGTGTGTTTTTCTCATTTCTAGGCATGATGACATCAGCCGGATTGATGCCGAGATAAGCTTCAATGGCTACGTTTACATGATGCTTTTTAATTCCGAATTATTTATTCGGAATAAAATAATTCGGAATTAAAGTAATT
>JAPTYQ010000005.1:7125806-7135895 GCA_029814465.1 Ostorhinchus cyanosoma | reverse complement strand
TCCATTGGCCCCTCTTGTCATTCTGGATAGTTGCTGCTTGTTAGCCACTTTCTCCCAATGAAACCGGCTTAAAAAAACTGTTTTAAAAGTCAGAAATGCCACCGAAAATAATCATAGCCCTCACAAAAAGTAGCATGATGAGGGATATACATTTTTATATTCCATTAGAAGGATGAATATTTCAGTAAAAGTACTGCTGACTGTGGCCTCAAGTCACTTCACTATAAGCATGTTTTGCCTTCCTACTTGAGTGGCACAGTTTGATAAATACATCTAAAACAAATTCAACTGGAGTGTTTCAAGCACCGTCGCACACTACTCCTGACATTTCTTATGGATTTGGCATATGGACCCTGGCACTACAAAAAAAACAACACATATTTTAGAGGTACAGCAATGCACAGAGACCGAGTCAATTGGAAAGATATGTCCCTGGAAGGAGTTGTGACAAGAATGTGTGTACATCGGTTTCTGATTCTTTCATCATCTTTTTCAAAATGCCGTAGAGAAGTTTTGCCTCTCTACTTTTATTCCAGCTTGGATTTACTACTGTAATTACCCTGTACGATCAGTCAATAAGCTGCTGAGAATGAATTAGACAGATCTGACAGTTTCTGTAACAATGCAGACGGATGATGATTAAAACAATTCCCTCATCAAATACATTCCTGGTCTTTGAGTACACAAACCTCCTTTGTGACATAAGAACTTGACATTTCTTTAGAGGCAAACCCTGCGCCAGGTTTCACAATGACTGTCATTGATCATCAGCAAGAAATGGGACAAAATTTATAGGATTATGACATTTCTGAAACAAAAAAGTCACAGCAGTCAGTCTTACATGATATATTTCTGTGCATATCATGTAACTCTGCGTGCAATTGTCAAGCTTTGTCATTGTTCTTCCAGCAGTCCCCTTATTTACAGCAAATGTATTTATTCAGCACCTCATGCCATTAATGTTATTACTTGATGTTAAAACAGGATATGTATTCATGCACCTCATGGTCTACACACATACACTGACACTGTATTCCTATGTGCATCCATGCATATCTTTGGTAGAGGGCACAGTAGAGGCACATGATCCTTTATCTGTTATTTTGATGCAACACTTGTAGTGTCTTTTTTCTTAACACTGTACTTCACATTCACACAGTCAGACTTTGGAGCCCAGGATAATCACAGAGAGCTATTGCAGTAGCAGTGGAGCGTCAAGGTCACAATATTGTGGTTGCAGTCATATAGCCGCATCTGCTGACAACTGAGAGAGGCACTGCACACTAAAACACACTGATGAGGTGGAAACGCTGTAACATACCAGTTCTGGTGTTTTTATGTAACAAGACCAATGTTGAATGTTATAATGACCCCTAAGCCACCTCTTGAAAATGAGGACTGTCCTGCACCCATAACCCTGTTGCTCCCTGCTCCCCTACCAGTATAACTTTCCCCTCACATCATCTGCAGTAGCTTCTCTGATCTGCACCCAGGACCATGCATTGGCCCCAAATGACCTGAAAGATCTAAGTCAATATTGCCAAATTTGACGCATCAACTTCAACTTGACCTTGAAAATAAAGGTCAAGGTTAACACCCAAAGTACTTGCCCATGTTGCACCTAAATACCAAACATGAAGGAGACTGGCTGATTTGGGACACTGATGGACAGACACAGAGATGGACATTGCAGCGTATGACTACACCCCCATGGCTGATGGGTAATAAAAGACAAATGCACTTTGTGTATGAAATTAGTCGAGCTAAAACACCCTTTTTTGAGATCTTCCTGGAACCTTGCCAGGCTAAAGCTGATATAGAGTCAAATATTGGGTCTACTTTTGTCCACATATGCCATGAAATTTGTATTTCTCACCAATCTAAATTCACACAATAAGAGTCTGTAAAGCCGTGCCCAACGTCAGATGTTATGTCTGTTATCAGAGCCAATTTCATATGATATAACTACTGCATTGATCTGTTACTTTTATCAGTTTGGATCTGCATGGATATGGCTTCATCACACAAGAACACAATCAATAAAGTAATCCTGTGAAGTAAAATCCCCATTTTGTCAAGGGAGTCGAGTGAGTTCCAGGGGTGCTTCAGAGTTCCCTTACCCTAGCAGAAAGCATGGTAAAGAGGAGGAAACAAGAACAAAAAATAAATAAACCACGCAGACCAACCCCAGACCCTCAGTGTTTTGTTCCATGCACACTTTTGAGCACTTTTCAAAAATCATGCTGTGGGTGGAATTGGCTCAGAGCAGTGATAAAGTTAACACTTTAATGTCTTTCCAATAGTTTCTGGACAAAAACAGCTAGTCTCGTATAAAAATAATTGTTTAAAAAGTTAGGCTGTCTGTTTTAGACACTGCAGAAGTCAAGGCATTGTGAAATCAAGGCCACTTAAAGGCGCAAAACAAAGATCTCTCAACCCCCTGCAGTATATAAATACTTGAAGCCCATTCCTCGTCAGGTGTTTAATGGTCTGTTGTGTCTTCTGAGCCTGTGGACACATAGGTCTAGCTCCAAGCTCTTTGATGTGCATACATGTGAATGTGAGAAGAGCCAAATTGCATAGTCCACTCTCTGCTTCACCCCAGGACATTATCACCACAGCCTGCAAGGGTAAACTTGGAAACCTGCACACACAAAAACACATAGAGAGACCCTGGGAGCCTGGGAACTGGAGCCACATCAAAGCCTAGTCTCTGTTTGTAGCTGCTTTCACCAGCTCAGGATGAGTAGAGAGAGGAAAGGGGGACGGGGAGAGAAAAAGAATGATGTGATGTGATAGCAAAAGAGAGGGGAGATACGGTGGCACCTCATTATGAAAATATAAGAAAGATGGGGAGGGTCATACAAAGAGAAAAGAGGTGGAATCGAGGCAAGAGGAGATATGGGAATGCTTGAGAGAAAAGAAAAAGATAGTGAGGACAGTGCGAGGAAAGAGACTGATGACTCAGAGAACGGTTTGTGATAGAGAAATCATAAGAAGAAAAGACTGAGACACAGTAAACGCTCACAGAACTATTGTGGAGGAGAAAAGGAGGCCGTCACGCACTGTAATGACGATAATCATCACCCCCGTCCCTAGCACCATTATGAAACCCAGGAAGACTTTAGCATTTAGTTATGGTGAGAAAATGATAAAAGCTGCAGAAAACCAGCTACACATTAATAATACATTCACACCTTGAAGAGGACGTTCACATAAACAATTTAGACTCATGAGTCAGGCACAGAAATTACATATGTTACCTTAAAACATTTAAACAGTTATTCCACCTTTTCTGTCCATGTCGAGATTTTGAAACAGAAGATTTAACCAAAAGACACTGAGCCTAAGTCATAGTGGCTCTCTGAGGGAGCATATTGTGATGTTTTACTCGAAGTAGAGGTAGGAATTGCAATAACGATATCACGACAACAGTGATTTTGCAATATTTGATGCATAACAAGACAATAATCTATGATATACTTTGATGTCAGTGTAACCAAAGGAGAAAAAAATACCCCTAAAAAGCCAGAAAATGCATTCATTTAATTTATTGTGTTGGAGTTTTACAGTCTCACAACAAATATAAATATGTACAAAAATGTGTGTATGTGTGTGTTGAAGTACCTCTTCAACAGATACTACTCACTGATTGCTACTTCAGTGACAATGTATGCCATAGGTGTTAATCATGAACTATACATAAGAAGTAGACGGAGGTAATTTGTCTTAAACCAGTAATTTGCTCATCAGCATTTAGCTTTTTAGAGTCAGAAGTGACTTTATTTATACAAACCACAGCTGGAGTACAGGGGATGATGGGAGATGGAGCTAAAACCAAACAGCATACTGACATGATAAAAAAAAAAAAAAAAAGGTATTGACTCTATGTTTAGGCAGTTTAGTGCAATACTGTAACTCAGAGCAAATGTAGTTGTAACATAAAATTATGACCTGATTTTGCTTCCTTGTGGTTTAATAAAATACTAGTATGTTAAATAACATTTGCCATGAAGAAATAAAATTGTATATTTATTGATACTTTGCTCGATTCCTGATTATACGTAATCCAGGTCATGTCTGGTAGTGATCTGCAACATAACTGTTCCCAATAATCAAACATTTCAATCCATTTTTGAAGGATCACTAAGTGCACTGGGTTTTGGAAGTTTGTGTGCACCCTCTTATTATGCTGTGCCATCTAAGGACAGCCAAGCCACTCAGCATTCACCAAATTCAAAGTGGTACCTGTTAGAGCTGTTACTTTTGTTCCAGTCTACTAGCAACAGTCGAGCAGTTTCAGAAAAAAGAAGGAAAGGAAGACAGATGGAACAATAGACCAACTAGCAAAAGGAACCAGTTTTACATATAATTAAACAGTTATTTGTAGTAAGTTTGCGTTTGTTTACATTTATGTACAGAAACCAAACAATAATGCTGACTACTACATCCCACAGCATTATATACAGTTACTTATATTATAGATTAAGGAGCATCTTATTCCTTTTTCAAAACACGTCAAACATTACAATGAAATCGGTTATATTTTCCCTCAGAACAAAGTGATGTCTTACAACTACGTCTTTATTCAACCCAGCACAGATATATATTTTATGTTGACAGCTATGACAAAGCAAATTCATCAAACGCTAATTTTTTAGGGGATGTAAAATGTCAGTATTTCCTTCACAATGATTATGAATGATGTCATTAAAACACAAGTACAACAGCTCACATTCCTGGTTTCCTCCTTAACAGCTGTTCATTGTTTTGCACTAGTTTTATGAATGAAAAGCGATAAAACCCTGACTTCTTTCTCACTTTCCTACAGCGAGCAAGTATAAATGTTGGCTCATCAGTTTCTTACAAGTTCCAGAATATGTCAAATGCCTCAGTGTAATCTGCTCGCTGAGTGTAGTGGTTTTTAGGTTAGTATAGTGGAGTCAAGGTAACGCATGTAGCAGTGATGGTTTAGCTCTGGGTTAGGGCAGTTGTTAGTGATTCTCCATCCTCATAAATACAGTAGTAGGAATACAAAGAGGTCTCATTTGAATTCAAATGAGCTCCTGTCAGTGTGGAATACATTCTTATGATTATGTACAGGAAATGGTCTATTCAAAGTGTTCTGAACCTTGTAACACAAGAAATCTGCCTACCACTGCACTGCTCCCATTCTATCTTACTTGCATATTTTAGACATTTTATGCATTTTATTTAAGTTGCAGAGCTATGCTAACAGAGCTATAATGTAAACTATCAGGCAAATATTATAAGACACAGTTTTATTTTGACTGTCAAAATAATATGAGTTTTAGAAAAGAGCATGATAATACCATAATAGAGATGTGTGCAAACAGTGAGCTTTATACTTTATCCAGTGAGTGATACAGTCTGTGGATACATGGCATTGATTCATTGTTTGATTTGATTTGACCATCTGACCTTGATGATACATCAGAATAAAATGTGGAAAAGGAAATTGTCCACAAGCCTGTAGTAAGTTATTACTTGACTGTGTTCCAACATGTACATTTTCAATATTGCATGTAAAACTGAAAGAAAAAAAAAAATTATAATTTCCTTTAGATCTGGCTTTTATGTGACAGAGTTTGCACATGGCAATTGCTGTTGTCCACCAAGGCCATTACGATTGACAGGGCATTCTTCACTTGGACTGAGTTTCTTCACTTATCTCTCGCCTCCTATTAATCATAGTCACTTGTTAAAGAAAAAAAACAAACAAACAAACGAGCCACAGTACTATCGCCTCTATTTCTCTTCTCCTGTTTATTTCAGTGACTTGTTAATGAAGGAAATTAGAAACATGTGCATGCTTTATAGGAAAAAAACCCAGTGTTGGTCGCCTTGAAGATTTCTACACATACTATTTTCTGAGACAGTTGTGGAAAACTGAGCATAAAATTAGAATTAAATTAAAATTGGTTTTAAAGGATGAGAGCGTGAATAACACCCTCAATATGCAAATGATTAAAAAATCTGCTAAATTCATATAATCATCCCTAATGAACACAGTTCTGGAGGCAGATTTTGTTGGTACTTTCATCAAGAGTCCACAACATGTTGATTTTCCTTTCATTCTGCTCATGCCCATTTGGTATTTGGTGACTCTAATTTACTTTAGTACACTGAAGTGAAAGGACAGCTGCAGCAGGGGGTGTGTCAGTAACGATCAAGTGACACAGTGCAATTATGGTGCCAAGGCTGCCCAAATAGAGCAGTGTTGTGTCGGCCAGATTACCCACAGAGACCTGGCAATATTAGAGAGAACGGCATGTGTGGAGTTCTGCCTAGATTTACTTCTCCACTCTTCGGGTAAGACATACACCGAACAAAAATATAAGCGCAACACTTTTGGTCCTGCTCCCATTTCTCAGGAGCAGAACTCAAAGATCTAAGACTTTTTCCATGTTCACAAAAGGCCCATATCTCTCAAATATTGCTCACAAATCTGTCTAAACCTGTTAGTGAGCACTTCTCCTTTGCTGAGATAATCCATCCACCTCACAGGTGTGGCATATCAAGGCACTGATTAGACAGTATGATTATTGCAGGTGGGCCTTAGGCTGGCCACAATAAAAGGCCACTCTAAAATGTGCAGTTTTATCTCACAGCACAATGCCTCAGATGCCTCCAAAGGCGTTTCAGAGAATTTGGCAGGACCTCCACATTCAGCAACTTCACTTTCAAGATCGTCTGAGACCATCCAACAGGACAGCTGCTGCTGTTTGCATAACCCAAGCATTTCTGTCAGAAACCATCTCAGGGAAGCTCATCTGCATGCCCGTTGTCCTCATCAAGGTCTTGACCTTACTGCAATTCGTCATCCTAACCTACTTGAGTGGGCCCAAAGTGCTTCACATTGGTTAAAATTTAAAATACAATTTTAAAACAGTGGTGAAATAAGAAATACATTAAAATTTGATTACACACAAAATTATAAAAGTACAAGAAATAAAATGAAATTTGCACAGATTTGCTTAAGTATGTGAAGTTTCAGGCCAGCGCTCCAACAAAAAAAACCCTGTTTTTTTGAAAAATCATCAAAAATGTCATCATAAATGTCTGGAAGCCAACGGCCCCAGCTCTTCCATGGCCAGCATATTTCCCGGACATGTCACCCATTGAGCATGCTTGGAATGCTCTGGATCGACATACATCACAACATGTTCCAGTTCCTGCCAATATCTAGCCACTTCACACAGCCATTGAAGAGGAGTGGACCAACATTCCACAGACCATAATCAACTACCTGATCAACTCTATGTCAAGGGGGTGTTGCACTACATGAAACAAATGGTGGTCACACCAGATAATGACTGGTTTTCTGATCCCCCCCCCAATATAATAAAACTGTACATTTTAGAGTGGCCTTTTATTGTGGCCAGCCTAAGGCCCACCTGTGCAATAATCATGCTGTCTAATCAGCATCTTGATATGCCACACCTTTGAGGTGGATGGATTATCTCAGCAAACTGCTAATTATCACAGATTTGTGAACAATATTTGAGCAAAATAGGCCTTTAGTGAACATGGAAAAAGTCTTTGATCTTTGAGTTCAGCTAATGAAAAATGGAAGCAAAAACAAGTGTTGCGTTTCTTTTTTTTCTTCAGTGCATGTGGAGAGGGAGATAAATATGTAATACGAGATAGACAGTGTGATTCTCATGCATTATATCATACCTTTATCATCTGAAAGGTGATCCTTTAAAGGGGTTGTTACTGATATTACAAACTCAACAGCGGGGGGAAGGGACATACCAGAACACACTTAGGACCAAAACCACCAATGAACAACCACTATGTATCTACAGACTGTATCACTCACTGAATATAGCTGTATAATTCTTTATTAATGGGTCAGTTTTCTTTTCTTCTTTAAACTGAAACCCAAAGCCATAGACAGGTAGCCTAAATGACACTTTCTTTTAATCTTCACATTCTATGTCAGCTGATAGTTTACATCATAGCTCTGTAAGCTTAGCTCTGTTCTTAGGAAACAGACAGTAAAAGGCAAATCGACAATTTTCTGTACAGTTTGTGTTAATAGCTGCACTAAATATCTGTTTAGAATCATTCAAACATGGTCAGAACTGTCATAGTTTAGTCTGAACCGTGGACAAAGATAATGTCACAGAACTTTGCACCTCCATAAGCCTCATAATCAAACTCACTGGTGTAGAAGAAACGCAGTAATTTCATCATCAGGCTCCATTCTTTTCATTTAGAGCTGTGTCCATTGGTGAAAACAAAAACTGCGCTTCTAGCTTTTAACACTCACTTTCTTTGACTTAAAGTTGCATCATAGTGGTTCTCATCCCATCTGGACATTTTCTGATACCTTTGTCAAAGGCTTCATGGCAGTTTTCCTCACCATAGGACACTCACTACTCCCTCTAGTGGTCACAAAAATCCCACAGTCCATCAATGTAAATATATTAAGTTCATATCGACAATCCAATCCAATGGGGTCTTTGGTATAACTACAAGACTCTTTATTCCAACCTCTTTTTAATATTTAAAAGTACACATTGCATGTAGACTCTTTAACCACCACAAAAATATACATCTATCAAGTTCTACAACTGTTCTGTAAAACATCCACGAATACACAACTAAAAGTAAACTTTAAATTGGATGGTTAATCTGTTAGGAGTCCAAAATTAAATTGTTAATCCCCAAGTCCAATTAATAGGAAAAAAAAACCAGCAGCTATTACATCACTCTCCCAGCAAATCCTAAAAGCATAAATTAAAGCTTGGTCTTACAATGAGTGGTGAACACAGCATGAAGAGTTTATCTAGTTTTTTTCTTATGAGGAAAGTTGGAACAAACCAAGAAAGAAGTTGCACCAACTTTAACATGGATAGCATGTTGAACTAGACAACCATTACAGATATGACAGTTTTACTCATGGTTGTGTCACTGCTGTGGGAGTACAATGTCATTTGTTTGAAAGCTGTACTGCTCTGAAACTGAAGGGTTTTAGGCAGGGCTTAATTCAAACTGGATCCAGCCGGTTCATCCTATTTCATTGGATCTGGTACCTCTATGAAAAAAATTGCTCAAATGAAAAGAAAAAAAAAATTGTTATCCATCTTGTTAATCTTTATTCCCATCGAAGTTACATGGACATAACAGGGACAGTCTAAAACGCTTATTTAAAAAAGTTTAATGTAGCTTAATGTCCGAACATAGTGATCAGTCATCACCAAATTATGCATGGACATCTGTAATCATGTCCACTTTCACCTCTGCCAAAATCAAAAACAAAAACCCCAATATTAAGGATGCTGTCCATGTTGAGCCTTATTTTTCTGTTGATAAAACACTTTCCCTTCAGCAACGAAGTTTGAGTCCAGTCATTCACTCCATCTTGACAACTGGAGAGAGAGAGACTGACAATTTATTAAATAAATTTGGCAATGATTGATTGAAATTTTTGGACATTAAGCTACGTTGAGCTTTTTTACATTAAGCGTTTTAGACTGTCCCCGTTACCTCCACCCCCATTGTGAGTTGCCGAATCCACCTCCCCTCTGTATTTCGGCACCTCCCACTTTACAAATTAAGCACTGGCTTTAGGAGGGGGATGTCAATCATCAGAAAAATAATCCATGTAAAAAGAAAAAAAGGTTTGGGATCTGTTTTTAAACACACAGGGTAAACTTGAGTCTTAAAGGAATTTAAAAAAAATACTACTGCCACAGTGCTGTGGGACTAACTTTGTAATTTGTCCATTACCACAGAGCCAATCTTGCCCTCATATCATGTGTAGAATGGTAACCTGTCCCCCTGGTGCCACAGTACTGTGGCAATAAGCACCACACATGCCATGTGCCGATCCAGTTACAGGAAAAGGCTGGGGGACCAGATATCGGAGGTTACAACCAGACAACAACATCCATGGCATTTTTCCTTTTGTGGTTTTCTAAAAGTTTTGCGTCCATATATACGTATCATTTTAAGAAATATCTGTGTCCTGGTGGAAACAGGAAAACTGGGTTAAAACAGTGTAATACATTTGCCACACCTATATGTGGAGCTGTACACAAACACAGACAGAGCTGC
>JAPTYQ010000005.1:7053797-7068759 GCA_029814465.1 Ostorhinchus cyanosoma | reverse complement strand
CTTGAAATAAGATTTTCAAGGTCTATTGTCTAAAAATAAGTTCTTATATCTCACTGAAAAGTTACTCTTTAGGTGATGGTGTCTTATTTTAAGTGTGATGAGATATTTTGACAAGAAATGAGAAAAATACACTTGGTCAGAGTTAGATTTTTTTTTCCCAGTGTATAGGTCACTCATAGAAATACTTTGAAATTCAAAATTTCAACCTATTTGGTTCCTTATCCAAAAGTGCCAATGTAAATAAATAACTAAAAATACAAGATGTAAATATAAAAAATACATGAAAAACACATGTAAGGTGAAAGGAACATGTATAACATTAGAATATACATGCTGGTACAGACACCTGTCCACATACACATCCCTTTGAACATAATTCCTTACATTAGTACCATTACTTCATGGTACCGACCAAAGCAGGTCCACTCACTGTTCATGCAGAGGTGGACCTTCCAGACCCTGGAGACCAGAGGTGTCAAACTCTGGTCCTGGAGGGCTGGTATCCTCCATGTTTTAGATATTTTTCCCTCTTCCAGCACACCTGATTCAAATAATGATCAGCTCATCATCCAGCTCTGCAGAAGCCTGATAACAATGTACTGACCTGCAGGTGTGATGGAAGAGGGATTATATCTAAAACAGGCAGGACACCGGCCCTCGAGGACCAGAGGGTGACATCCCTGCTGTAGACCACATTGGACCTGAGACTGCTGACTCACCATCCTCACTCTAACTGTTGCTGTCACTGTCTTGTAGTGTGTGCAGAAATGACCAAAAATAGTCACTTGCCCAATAAAGGGTTAATATTAGTCAGAAACTAAAATATTCAAATGTACTTAAGTGTTTCATTAGTGTCAGACAAAATAATATTAAAAAAAAAAAAAAAAAACAGGTACTTGTGCTGCATCTTTAAAGTACCAGTAAATAATGGGAGTACATCTGGCTCTGCTGCTCATCTCAGTAGAACTGAATGCTAACTCACTAGCATATGAGCTGGAACTCTGCAAAAAAAAAAAAAAAAAAAACAGGCATATTGCTTATTATTATGGTGCACACAACCTGTTTATATACTTTGTTTTAAAAGTGCTGAACAAACAGCAGTCATGCAGTGCCCATTTGAAACATTGCCCTTGAAAAGTTTTCTGTTCCCCATCTCTAGGTCAGCTGACGTTCTTTTATTAGCACTTCATTAAAATTCATTAATTGCTTCCTTTCTCTTGGGCGTAGTCAGAATCAGAAGTGGAACTGTCAAAAATTAGAGCAAGAGCAACTGTCCTGTGCTCCAGATACACAACCTATGACGCCACAGTGCCGCAAACACACCCACCCAACCATCTGTGGTGAAAACACAACAAGTTTATAGAGGGCAAAGAAGACAGACCGACTTAAAGTAGAAGACATAAATTTTATTTACTTGTTCTGTACATAAAGGGTCAATACCAGCACAGGTGTTAACCATGGGAAATATTAACACATGTAAATGGTATAAGAAAATAAAAAGGCACAATTTTCAATTCTTAAGTAAAAGACAGGCTTTCCTAGAATATGATGAGAGCACAGTAATACTGTTAATGCCATTACAAAACAACTCAGAAGCATGACGAAAGCAAGTTCATCTCAAGAAAGAAACATAATCAGGGCGTATTGCTTAATTAGTAGATGTCATTAATTGTAATGAGTAAAACCCATACTGGTGTGATTTTATAGATCGGGAGGCATTAAAATGAGAAAAGAAATATTTAATAAGGAATAAAATGACATTAAGCAGCATTTGGCCAAGAAGAACCACCTCCCCAGCCAAGAGGTCATGCACAGAGGCAACCAGCAGGCATTTTCCCTTTTGTAAATGTCACTTTAGGTACTTTTTGTTTAATATCATCACTCATTTTAACACAAATGCTTGATTCAACAGCTGACTACACACTGTCAAAGTAAAAACAAAATTGTGATACAACTAAAAGCTGCACAATATCACTGAGTGAAAGGCTGAGCAATGATCTGAACAGAAAGCCCTAAGAGGAGAAACTTGTGGGTGAAATAGTTAATTTTTTTTTTACAGCAGAAATCAAGGAGTCTGCACAGTTTGCACATTTGTGTAATCCTCAGCTCTGACAGATCAAGAAGTGGTTTACGGAGCGGTATGAACAAAGAGGCCTTCCTGTCCTCCAACAGAGTCCGCTTGCATAAAGAGAGAAATTCTGCAGACCAAATATTTCAGGAATAAAGCTAATTGAGATCCTACAGAGTAACGTCACACTGAAAATGAGGTTAGAGAAGGGGATTGCATGCGCTAAAAGTTGCATTTTAACTCTTTGAAGAAAAGGCAATGGATGAGATTTCATTTGTTTGCCGAAATGTTTTCTCCTTCCCTGACTGATGCCACCTAAAGTGACATTTCTCACCTCAGTGGAAAACCCTCAGTCTTGATGCCCACACAGCAGCACTGCATTTTTAGCTAGCCTTAAGGTTAGACGCTTGTTGGATGAGCTGGCCTGGGCTACTGCCTCAGCGATTTGACTTTAGAAATCTGTCGAAAGCTTGGCACTCCTATTCAACAAATTTGAATATTATCCTCTAGTGCTAGGAGCTGTTGGCACTAAAACCTGCTAATCTCTAAGCAATGTCCTTTCCTGATCAAAATAAAGTAAAAAGAGGTACCCAGTGGACATGCAAACTTACACCCAAACCCAAATTTACCATAGAACTTCTCCATGTCAAAAAAAAAAAAAAGTACTGTTGATCACGTGGCACAACAAAAAACATAATCACAATTGGCTGTCATGTCCTAACAGATAAGTCTCCTTAGCCACTTGCACCAGGTCGCAGTGACAATGGGACCATGAGATTTCGGATATCGAATGAAAACACACGCTCTTCACAAAGACCCGTCTTTTTTTTTCTTGCTCCTGACTCCAGTCACACACCACTTGCACATCTAGAACCTGTCAAACTGAACTTGTGGCCACTGAGCATGTGTATACGTGTGTGCTTGCGTAAATGGTTAAGGTACAACAGTGACTTGATTGTTTGGAGAAATAACATTTGACTGGCTGGTTAGCTCCTCATTGCCTCAGTGCTCTCCCAAGTCCATAGGGATATTGCTTTTCCCTATTTCGTACAAATGTCCTCACATCGACAAAACAAACACTCAATGCTTTCTAAAAATCTTCAAATGTAACAAATATTCTGAAAAATCAAATAAAAATAGACAAGTTGTGATGCAATGTGCTAAATATCCATTGTGAACCGTCACACACACGCACTTATACATACATACACACTCTCACACGGATGCCCAGTGATTTGGAAATGAATAGGACACTAATGCAAAAACACTGCCCGGCCTACAACCAAGACATGGGAGAGGGGACAGGACAGAGTGGGGCCAGGTTTTAGTTTGGATCCAATGCCCAAAGCTGTAAACAGTCAGAAAGCCTTGCAACGGTTGGCAACAACAGAAGGGTTGCTGTCATGGTACAGCCCTAAGCAGGCAAGCACGTAACCATGGTGACACTGGCGGGAAAGGTGGAGACGGCCAGCAGAGTTGGGTACAGGTCGATACTGGCGGGAGGGTCCAGGTGAACTCTAAGGTCAGTCACTCTCATCCGGATTCTGGGGGTCTATGATTTTGACGTGGGTGAATGGGAAGAGACCCCTTCGTCCGTTCACTTCTCCCTCCCACTGACCGCTGATGTTCATTCTTGTAACCTTAACAATGTCACCAACCTGAGGAGAAAGAAAGAGACACAGGAGGTCACAAGAGGAGCTTAACAAGGAGACTTTCACAGCCATTACCCACAGGGCAGCTGAGATCTAAAAAAAAAAAAATCTAACAGTAATGCAACTCTTAAATTATTAACTGAGAGGGGGATTAACAACAAACGATAACGAGGTTAACACACATAGACAAGCTCGTAATCTGAATTAAAGATGCTTTAAACTTCATGCCCTGAGGTAGGATTTAATCTGGGTATTCTTCTATTGTATTTTTAACCTGTATTACTACAATATTAAGAGAACAGCTCAAACAAAGGGAAAGCAAACCAGCTCATTCATGAGATCAGCATACAGTTCCATAATAGATGTCATTGAAAGAGCTTCATTCTAGAGACCTTTCTTTAACTACATCTACATTGGTTAAACCGAGCATTGTGCTGAGACCAGAACACTGCTTATCCAGTTTTATATTTAACATTAACCCGACTTTAACAACTATATTTAATACGGGGGGAATTTATTAAAACTTAAATCTACAGTTACAATTCATGTGGGTTTACACTTATCACATCTAATACTTTTTATAATAAACCCTGTCTGTCAAAATCTCAGCTTATCCTTTTGAGAACAGAAAGGCATAGAGCCGTCGCTCAGATGGTTTTGTGACACTGGATGTGACCCCAATCTGTTTAAGCCATATGTTCTTTATCAGGATTAGAAGGGAAAAGTCATGATTGAATGACTGAAACATGCATTTGAAAGCACACTGCATGTAGCTTCATCCTCAAAATGTGGCTTCAAGGACATCTTGCTGGAGAGGCTGTCTATAACATTAATCCTTCAGCACACTTTGGAATGGCAGGAATGCTAGTCATAAAAACCCCCTGAAAAATCTGCCATCTGTAAATGCTGAAAAAAATTTTTAATTCACATTTTCATCATTTCATTCATTCATGACTAAAGGTGGAAAAACTGACTAATCCCCACAAGCTTTCACTTCTACTTTTTCCAAGCAAGCATTAAAAGACATCCTATCATAAAACTCCAGAGGAAGTATTTTGCCAGATCACGTGAAACTAACAAATAGCCACGAAAAATGTTTGCTACAAATGCGGTGCGAGAAAGTGTAAAGGTACCCAAACTTAAAATGTTGAGGATATCATTGGATTTGATTTGATGAGAGCTGCTTATTTCTGAGGTGAATAAATAATGACTCATAGCTTCTGTTTCTTGAACCCTTGAGGCACTAAAATAGCCACAATGCAAAACTGAATGGTTGGTGCTGCACGCTATGGCTGAGTCTGAGCTAAAGACAGAGACAAATAGAAGATTTAGGACAGGCATGATTTCGATACTAGGCATGTTTTAGAGAGACTAATCAAAAAGGCATTGGAAAACACTATGGTCTAATATTCTTGTGACTTTGGTGCCTTTTGCCAGTGGTACTTTAAGTACAAGGTGTGATTCTTGAGCAATAATATTAAACAATAATGACAGTTTACTTTTCCAGTGGTGCTTCGGTTTGACAGTGTTGCAGCAGCAGCTTTTGTGAAGGTTTGGTACAGCCCCTCTTAATCCCTCAATTTGACGAAGTTTAGAAATTTTGTTCACAACAATCACATGGTTAAACTGTGAGATGCAGTTGCTGATACACACACTTAGTATTTACATCTGAATTATCATTTTGAATTTTTGCTCACAAGGTTGCAAGAACACAGCACTGTAGGATATTTAGGCCAGTTTACCAATGTAATGGTAAAACAAATTCGTACTCACTCCAGTACACATTCCTCTAACCCAGTCGGAGATGTCCCTGCTTGAGAGGGGAAATGTTTTACAGACAGCTATTGACTTGTTTATGAAAGAAAGTCACTGCCGCTCTTCACAGGGCACATGCCAAGTATTATATGGGTCTACACAGCATACTTTCTATTTATACTGCATGAAGGCAGTTTGTCAGGTTGATTCTATCTGGTTCTGGTTATCAGCAATTAGGTTTAACTCCTAAAACATGGTTTTACAGAATTGAAGAAGTACATAATAAAGTTTAAAATTTAATTTTAAGTACCCCTGAAACATTCACTCTTTGTAATCCATGTGTGAATGTTCGGTATTCTTCTCTACCCTCTCGGTCTCTCACGGCAAACAGTTACAGAACATTTAATTATCATTACCATGAAATTAAGTATACATCTTTACTGAAATCAGTTAATGAAAAGAGGTCGTCAATGACAGAAGGCATTCAAAATAGGTCAGGAGGAAGGGAAGAGACCCAGGTCAGCTGATGTGTTTCAACAGTGTCACCCTGAACAACGAATGATGCATTTCATGAGGCAGGAACGAATAGAGAAGTCAGGCCTAACATTATTACAGAGAGCTCACTGCTTCGTGTTCATTTATACATGCATCTCTACTTCAAAATAATTGGCATGACGCTCTATCACTATATCTAGATGTGGCAGCCCGGTTTACTTCCAGCGTCCTGTAACACATGTCTCAGTCTGCCGTCACAGCTGAGCAGGGCCCAGTATATGCATGGAGTACACTCTGTGCATTACTTCACATGCTTCAACTTGTTACCACAGTCAAAGACGACTGTATTAGTCAGGCTGCACCACTAAGAAATGCAACAGAGGATCAAGGTGCTGCTTAAGGGAGTGTTGTTTGTTAAGCAGCTAACTTGCTAGCAGGAAGGCTGACAACTAACAAAACTGGTGCTAGCTATACTTGCCTAGCAATTGAAACTCCATAACAATAGAGCAATCTGATTAGTTTTCTGACACATACCATACACATGTAAGAATACTACCAGCTGCCTAAGTATTTAAACTAGTCACAATCCTAATACTATATAGTATTTAAATGCTGAACATTTACACCCCTTCTCCACCATAACTTGTCCAATTAAAAGCTAAAGATTTAGTAATACACATTAACAATGATCAGGAAATATCAGTCCCCTACACAACATTTTAACATACACTTATAGGAAAAAAGTGCTTTATTGACTGCATTCATTTTCCTTTACCATCTAGCACAATTTCAGCCAATAAATGAAGGTAATACAGTATTACTATTCTTAAACTTGTATAAAAATGTGTTGACTGACAGGAATATTTAAGATGCTACCGTGCCTGATACCCCATCCTGTCATGCAACCAGATCAACAACTGTTTGAAAATAAATCAGTTATCACAGAGCAAAAGGGCAACCCTCAATGTTGGAATAATACTGAAAGCTCTCCAAGAAGATAAGACAGTTTGCTTTTTTGTCATCGGCACTGTGATGCTTTTTTAGGCTGGTGCAATTATAATGCAAACCTCAGTTACAGCAGAAAAAGAGTTTATATAGTAGCTGTTATATTTAGCTTCATACAGTCCAACTGTTTTTATAAGCTACCTTCATTTGTTACTGCATGTTTTTTTCACTTTCAAACTGACGATGTCAATTCCTCAATGACCTATTAAGCATAAATAAAAGTTGACAATAATATACCCCAATTGACTGTAAACATTATTTTTCCCTAGAGACCTGGGAATCTTCCTAACTAGAGATGCCATGTGATAATCTATGATGGGAATGAACCTGAACTATTTTTGCTGATTATTGTATAAATGTGTAATTTTATGTAACCAGTGAGCACCCTTAATGATGAGAAGAGAGAAGCAAATAGAAAGGGCACAGGATAGAATGTGGGATAAAAAGGCAGATAAAGCGAAATGTCATTTTACAATACCTCTAGAGCAAGTGCTGTTTTGTCATAGGCACAGGGCACTCGTTTCTGGATGGCCTTTGCCATCACAGGGCCATTCTGCATGGATGGTAGAGGGGTGATAACTGCCCCAGGCGTGCCAGGGGGCAATGGCGATGGTGTCTGAGGCTGGGCATAGGCATGGACAAGGGCATGGGAAGGCTCAGGGATCCCATAGCTGTTGGAGTTGCGAGATCCATGGGAGGGCTGGCCAGGGTGGGGTGAAGGTCGTACCAATTTCTCCACATAGGGCACAGGGATCATCCCAATACGGCCCTCTTTGCTCTTGGCACTCCACCACTGCTCCTCTGGCTTCTCTAGAATGATGAGGATCTCGCCCTTTTTGAAGGGAAGATCCTCTGCATCACTCCCAGTGAAATCATATAGAGTCCGCACATACTCCAGGTTCTCCTCTGAGCCACCCATGGGCTGGATGGGTCCAGTCACTGTGCTTGGGTACCTTTGGAGATCAGAAAATGAGGCTTAAATGCAGAAACAACAGACACTGGAGTCAAGTGTTTAGAAGATAGTGTTATTCAGTAGCTTCAATTAAAAAAAAAAGTGTTAGTTCAATGATGCATATACATTTGTGAAATTGTGATCATTTATATGTGCTGTGCTCAGGAGAACTACCACATGAATGCTTCTCAAAGTATAACAAAAATTTGGCTGAACAATTTGTAAAAATTAAGTTACACTGCAATTATTATGACTGACATCATCACCAGTCCTGTAGTTATGAACATGTTTCCTTTCTCAATATGATTAGAAGGTCAGGGCACCTCTGTCATATCACAGTGCTTATTGATAATGTTTTTTGTTATATTTTTTTCCTTATCAAATGCAGTTCTTGTGAATGTTCCTGTGTGTATACTGGGATAGTAATAGCACTGGGTCACAATATGATCCAGTGCTATAACTATCCCAGAATGAATGAAATCCATAAACCAATGTGTATATAAATAAATGGCAATGGTGGAATGTTGAAAAATCCATTACAGACGCACATGAATAACAATCTACTATAGAAAGTACAGTCAGTACTCTGTAGTCCTGAAGTGAAGTAGTAAAATGCAACATCAAGTTAGAGCTTGCAAGTGAAACTGAGTGCCTTACAAATGTGTGTCAATGAAGCTCTGGTTACTTAATCATTGTGTCTCACACAGCAGAGGTGTTGGATGGTTGTCTTACCTGGGAGCTGGTTCTATCAGTGTGGTAGTATCCAGATAATGGATTTTGTAGAACTCCAGGAGAGCAGGGAGATGTTCAAATTCCTGGTCGCCTATCTTAAACCTTTTGCTAGGCAAAGAGTTGATGATATAGTGGGACACTTTGGAGTTCTCAGACACTGACAGCACATAGTCGCCAGGGCAGGTCGACGAGTCTCGAACAAGAAACATCCCATGTCTCTGTCCTTGTAATCTATTCTGTGCCTCTTGTCGTGACACAGGTCCAAAATACCAGGCGGACCGATCAGATGAATCAAACCGCGCAGTTGACATTTCTGATCCAAAAATAAGTTAATATCAGTCTTCAAATACGAAAAAGGAATCACAACACAGTCTAGACAATAAATTAAAACGTGTATGCGTGGTTGGGATTGGCCAATCACAGCAAATTGGAAGATGCAGGGCAGGGCATTCGTCGCCCTGTGAGGTTTTCGAGTGATTTCTGCACGAACACTGCAGGCTCCGGAGAACGCAGGTTTAAAGAAGCACAAACCCACAAAAATAACACGAAAACAACCTGACGTTTTCAGGGAGAGGCTGCGACTGGCTGGATCCAACTTTGGAGCATAATGTGGTTCCTGTGCTCAGCAGTCAACGGCAGCAGAGTGATTGTAAAAGGAGGAAAAAAGAGAAAACTTACGAACATCGATGAAGGCCGAAGCAACAAATGATCAATGAAGCTTCCCCTTTTCGTTCCGCCTTCCGAGAAAACACCAAGCTCTCTCTTCAAATAATTTATCTCCACCAGTCAGTGTCAGTTATGAGAACGGAAAAGGTGGCCTCAGTTTTACATCTGATAAATCCTCATGCCTGTAATAGGTCACCAGGAGCCGTGGGTAGGAAGTCAAACGGTTAGTTAGTATCTCGGTGATCTTTTCGTAAGGCACCCGTCATGGAAATGCGTTTAAGAATCCCCTTTCTCGAGTCTGAGCAGACTTTTGAGGCAGCACAGCGAAAAAAATGGCGGCCCGCAACACGTCTTCACACAAAAAATTATTTCACAGCAGCGGCGTGTCTCCAGCGCGTGCATCTCAGGAGCTGGGCCGTTACACCGACGCTCTCTCGTGCATTGTCCACGGCCACGCAGGGATCCCGGCTCGAAAAATCCACGTTTAATACTTTCCCTTATTTCTGCTCGTCCCCCCCCTCACCGGAGCCACCAAAAGTGCGAGTACGAGACCGAAAAATGGCGACGGGAGGGCAGGTCCCGCTTTCTATCTGACTGCACGTCACCGACGCCTGGAGGGGGAAGTGGGAGGAAGAAGGGGGTGGGCGGGTGACGATGACACGGACAGCCCCCCCCCCCACCACCTCTCAACACAGGGCTGGAGGTGTCAGTCAAGTTTCCATGACACTGAGCGTTTTACTAATGATAAAGCACCGGCGACATTCACCAGTGTGAGTCAAAAGACATTACAGCACTATTTATAACAGCAGCAACATGCTAGCACTTCCGGCTGCCTGTGATGTTGTCGTATGATGAGGACTAGTTACAGTTCATTCCAAATTTTTTATAAATGTTATTATTATTATTATTATTTTTAATGTTGGTGCAAAAGAACGTGCACCAAACCAACGTATTATTAATTAAAACTCATCCAGTAGTTCCATAATTCCAAAGTGGGTGCATATTCCAAAGAAGTAATTAATAAATAATGAAGAAAAACATATATATATATCTCAAAACCTCGAAGTGGCTGTATATTTCAAATAAATCTAAGTCTAAATAAATAAATGAAAATAAGTTCCAAAATGAACACAATACGGAACTCTTTTTCTTATTTTACTCCTCTTAATTTTTATAACTTTTTTTTATATTGCATCTTCTATTTAGAAACTAAATCTACCGGTAAAGAATTCCTTGTATGTGTTTGCATACTTTGCAAATAAAGATGATTCTGAGTCTGAACAGTCTTGTAGTTGTAATACCACTGATGGCTACTGGGGGGTTTCTAGGTTTTGTATGGTATGTTCACACTGCAGGCTAAAGTAGCCCAAAACTGCCTTTTTTTTTTTTTAACCCATATGTGACCCACATCTGTTTTTTTAGGACAGTCTGAGCTGCACAAATCAGACCCAGGAATCTTTAACTACATTCATTATGCTTGCTGTACATGATGTCATGTCCTCTTGCTCGTGGGTCACTTCAAGACTGTAGACTGTTCACAGATGAACAACCAGAAGAGAAAAGAAAAAAAAATCAGATTTCAGCAAAAACTCAGAGCAGCGCATTAAGACCTTCAGTGTGAACATGGCCTTACATTTACCTTCTCTCTAGTCTAGAAGTATCAAGGCAACTTTCTTTTTTTCATTTATTTCATTCCAGGTTCCATCTGTTTTATTTGCAACCTCTATTAAATCATCTGGGGGTCTGTCTATAAATTTGTCCTCCCTTAATCAGATTTTATGTCAAACAGAAGGCCTGTTTGACAGCTCATTCACCTGCTAAGTCAGATGTGATGAGTTTCAGTTTATTTTGTAAGATGCAGTTTTCACATTAGCTCACCTCTGACCCCTCAGGGTTTTGTGTTTCTACCCGTTTAATTCAAATATGGTCAAATCTTTTGTCACTGTATTTGTTTTGATTGTTGTACCAAAAAACAACAACAAAAAAAAACAGCATGTTAGTGGTCTGCTTCAGAATGGATGGAGTGGGTCACCAATGGGTAACGTCTTTAATTGTTAATTTTATTAAATCATACCATATAGCTAATTATATACAGCCCGAGGTTAGCTCTCTTTTGCCAGATTTTAATTTTAAACATCAAACATTAAGAACTTGTCACACATTTAATTGAACAGTGAGTTTTCAGACAAAATGCAGTGAAAATATGACACCAAGTTATTTATGGAAAGAGAACTGAAATATCAAAGCTCAAATGTCATTTAGAACCAAAACTACAAATGAAAACTACAGAAAAATACAGTTTTACACACTTGTGTAGTTAATGTTTGCCTCATCACTGTTGCATAATGTGAAAAAAGTGGTTGGTTTGAGTTCTATAAAAGTGAGTCAGAAGTGAATGACCATGAGAAAATGTGGGTCCCAACATGAGACCAGTTGAGAACAGTTTACCTTGATAGGCTAACTAACATCAAAATCTTACCCACAATAGTACTTGACAACTTTTTCAACAAACTGTGTAGGCCCAAGTTGTTTGATGACATTGATGTTGAAAATGATTATTGAAATATACTGTATATTGCAATAATAATAACAATTTGTATTATATAGATGTATATGCAATTCATTATCACAAATTACATTTTTTAGGTTTGTCTACAATTGTCTAAAATTCAATATTATTATTTTCTTTCTATTTGTTTTGTTCATTGTAAGAATGTTTTAATATTGAACAAACATTCTATCATTGTGTTTGGAATGTTCTACCTCTAGAGGTCTGAAATATTATGCTGCTTGTGTTTGGCCATGTACAAAATGGATTAATATTGACGTGAATCTGTTAAAAGTCCGCATTTCACAAACCCATTATGGCATCACTGATGTTTAAAGTGGAAATTATGAAGAAGTCAATAGTATCAGTAACTTGGAAATACAGTATTTGTTCAGCCTACAGTTATTTCACACCATTAGTAAAATAGTTTTACATATTTCCCTATTTTCTATTCCGGTTCATCTCCGACTTCCTCTTCATTCAATGTCAAGTATTATCTGGCACAGAACTGTGACACATTGATTTGTATCCCTCAACCTGTCCAACACACAAAACGATCTGCTGAGAGGGACAGGCCTAAATGCAGGGGATAGTACCTCCAAAAAAGAGAAATGTAAAAGGAAGAACCTGTACACAAACACCGACCAAGGATAATCAGTCATCCTATGTGGTCTGACAACTTCTGCTCATTGATGAAAGTAAAATATAAAAAGGTAGCTCTGTTCATCTGGCTGTTGAGGTTTCAGTGGCCGTGCCTCATGAGGCTGCAGCTGGCAGTTCTCATCACTGCAACACCATCTGAATGTTAATAGATTTGAACCCATTGGGTCTTAATAGCCAACGCCTGCCAATTCCCACATTTCCACAAAGGCGCAGTGATGCAACAAATTGGAAAGAAAAAAAAATCAAATGGGGTGGCTTCTTCCTTTCAAAATTCAAAGAATTTAATGTCATGTATATAGTAAAGAAATACGTTTACCTGTACAATGAAAATCTTACTTTGCCCTCCACACTGAATGCCACAAGAATCTAACATAAACGTATAAGTATATAAAAAATGGAATAGAATAATTTAACTAGGAGTTACAACCAAAACAAGATGGTATTTAAAAAAAAAACTCCTATTAAGTGAAAACTATGTTTGAATGCCAGCTGATGCTCTCAGTCAAATGTTTCTTGAAAAACCACTGAGTAGTTTCATACACATGCATGTGTTTAATTTAGAGCTTAACACATATTGCATTTATTTTCATGAATATAAGAAACTCTGCAAATGTACATAAATGAGAGCTGCTAAGTAACTCTAGAGGCAGCTGTTGTCTGAGGACAGAGAAGAAAATGGTGCAGTCAAAGCTCAGACACAGAAGAAGATATTTAATTCACTCTGTCAGTGATGTATTGACTCACTTTGGAGCCAGACCAGTGGTGCAGTGGCCGTCAAACCAGCACTGCTACAGAGGAACAGGAGCATTTGAGACATAATGTGAACTGGTGAGAGTCAAACCTTTACATGCAACAAATGTTTGATATATTGTGAGAAAAGGGAACTTAACTTTACCTTTTATCCTCGCTGACTCTTCCCACTGTGACCTTAGATGCACACATGCTCACTCATCTGCACAAAGTCAGTAGGAAGTGTAGCATGGTAACACTGTGCTTAGCTGCCAGGTTTGAAAATAAAACATTAAAAAACACAGAGTAATAGCAGATGGAGTTGACTAAAATCACTTAATACCTCACTGCTTCAGAATCATCAAGATGTCCAAATGATAACCAAAGCTGTATATGAAGTCAGTTAGTGCCATGGTAATGAAACAGACCACTACAAAGTTAGCAGAGGCTGGCAACAGCTCTGACGAATCCACTTCTGAGACAGCGCCAGCTGGAGTGGAATGTGTGGAAACTGAATTCTGAAAGTTTCAAAATACTCATTTTTGGGCTGTAAGATCAGGCACCCCATTAATGTACTGCTGCTGGACGGCTTAAATCAAGCAGAGGTGGCAAAAGTACACACTTTGTTCACTCCACAAGAAGTGCAGGCTCTGAGACGTACCCAGGAAAATTGTCTTTTACATCATTTTATTTTGTAAAATTTGGACTGAAGTTCTACTCATTGTCTTGACTTTGACTTAATGTCATAAAAGCCAGGATATGATTGGTTTTAATCCTGTCCAGTTATTTATATAATCTTCATCTTATTTCTGCCATTTACATCATGTTAGGTCTTTACCAACTATTACATTTGTCACGTCTTTTGTTATATTCCTTTTATCTTTCATCTAGTTTGGTGTTATATGCAATATGTGTTACTATCCCATCCTATTAGGTTGAAATTGGCAGTCGGTTTAGAAACTGTAACAGAAAGTTCAGACATTTATGTTAAAATGTAGGCAATAAAAGTGAAGGGTTGTCAGAAAAATACTCAGGTGAAGTAAAAATTCCACAAAACTGTACTTAAGCACAGTAGTGTTAATTCCCACCTCTACAAATAAGATTATTACAAGACATGTAGCTGGTAAAATGTGAATACTAAGGGGAGCACAGGAAAGAACATCGGTAGTACATAGAGAAATGTATGACAGCAGGGAATGGGAGACTGTTTGGAATCTTTTCATTTACAATGAAGCCTTCATGTAAGTGCAGATTCAGTCAGTTCTGTAGTAACTTATGCTAGCCTCAAGGCAGGGTTAAATTTGCTCAGAATTAACAGCATAAAGGACGATTAGATCAGATCAGCTGTAAATTTGAATAACCTCATCTGGATTAACAGCATAAACTGATCTGAGTACACAACTACTGTGTATTTAAAGGTTATGGAGGCGGAGTATTCATACAGCGTTTGTCTGCCCCACCTGGCTCTATGCAGTTCTTAACCTGCCCTAAACTGTTGCACAACTGGTTGCTTAGTTTTGATTCCTGTTATGAAATTATTCTGCAGTACTCTGCAGTGTGTTGATTTTGGCATAGTACATCTCACTAAAAATAGTTTTTTTTTTGTTTTTTTTTAAAAATCATTGTCCAACCAATCATAGGTCCATTTTAATTCCTTAAGTAATTACATTTTCCAATAAAAGTGATAAATACCTTTT
>JAPTYQ010000005.1:7019249-7038027 GCA_029814465.1 Ostorhinchus cyanosoma | reverse complement strand
TGGTCTGTAGACAACCTATCCCAGCTGCTCACATGTGTTTGGGAGGGAGTGATGGAAGATGATTATATGATTGACAGTTGTAATAAACGCTGTAAAGTTATACTGGATGCGACTTTACTGCTCTACTTTGTAGCTCTTCACAAGGCAAAATAGAAATCCCTACAACTGAGACATTTTGGCATCACTTTTCTACAGAAGCATTACATAGCATCAGGTCATGTAACTTTATATTTAGTCTTTTAAATTGGATAGAGGGGCCAGCTAAAGGGTTTTCCAATTGGGGTGTTTTCAAATGATTAGAGCTCTTGCAGCATTAAAGAAAGGTTTTATGTTAGTTATTCTAAATGTGGACATTAAGATTTTCCTTTTTACCACAAATGCATATCGGCTCCACATATCAGATACTGGTCTCTTTAATTTCCAATCATTATCAGTCCTGAAAAAAATCTTATACACCTCAATTTCTTACTCTTTATTATGATATATAAAGTGAGATGATTAATCTTGTTTTACTACAAACCCGCAAGCTGTAACATAAAGAGAAGAGACCTTAAAGGGTATTTTCTATTTTTTTTTCCACTTAAACATGTTAGACACCCAATAGTTCCACCATTCCACTTCACTTCCAACATTACATATACACTATTCTTGCCCTTAGAAAAGACTCAGAGCCATATTTGATAAGGCCTCACCTCCACTCTCTGCTCAGCGAGCTTATCTGATCTGCTACCAGGCTCTGCTGCTGAAGGAGGGAAGGATGAGAGGTGTCGGCCAGCTCTCCCACCACCACAGACCCACGAGCTCCAGCAACCTCCATCAGACAGCGGGCAAAATCCAATGTGAAACGCAGGCTTTGCACAGTGTCTGTATGCTCCTGCTGCACTCCGACAGAGAAATGAAGAAAGGTGGGCAGAGACAGAGACAGCAAGATGGTTGAGTGGTAGAATTTTAAGCAGGGGATACATCAGTCTGCACCGATGCAAAACCCACCCCAGGCTATTTTGCTACAAATAATTTCAAGGATCCTGTGGATATCACACACCTTCTAGACAGAGGCTAGTTATTTTCCATTTCAATATGCCTTCTACTGTACACTTCTGACCAGCTGGTTGAAACTATAATTTAAAAGTAGGTTGCAAGAACATGACCCGCTATCTAAAAGTGCCTCCTGTTTCAGAACTTTCCAGAGGTGTGTAGAGGCCCAGTTTCTTACCTCCATTAGTGTCTCCTCAGGGAGCTCAGGAGCCTCAAAGGTTACAGGACCCCCCATGTTGGCCGAGATGGGATCTGTGAAACTGTAACGAGGGCTGGAGGGAGCCTCAAAGCCATCCAGATAGGTGCCGGTCTGGTAGCGGCTGGTGAAGGAGCCTGCTGGGCTGACTGATGTGAAAGAGCCTGCAAGGGTGCAATGATGTTTTTAAATAAAAGATATATGAATGGCAGATGAATGAACTCAAATAACAAAACAAAGTTGTATGTGTATGGGTTGTAATTCTATACTGTTTATTGTTTTGGTGTAGATGATGTCTAATACCATGTGGAGTCTGGAAACATTAAGGTTAATAGTCAACAACTGCCAGCAGCTACGGTTATCATTCTTTTCATAGATACTCCAAGTGTTACTTGCCGAATTGGAAAATTGTGAGTCTAAAAGTGCTTGACTGGTTTATTACTTGAAATGAAATAAAATGACATCTCTCCAGTCTTTACTAGTAGAAAATGAACCTTTTATGCTTGCGTTCACTGCTCTTAATTAAATTTCCACATAATGGAAACTGAAAACAATAGTTTCCAAGGATTGACTGATGTATATTATGAAGCATAACACTAACACTGCTGACACAGTGGAGTATGACTCCCACCTTTTGGTCGAGGGGATGTGGAGACAAATTCTCTATATGTTGCTGTGTTAGAATGAATGTACACTACCTGAGTATTTTCTCTGTCGGGAGGTATGAGGTGGGGTACTGCCAGTGGGAGGAGAGCCCACTGTAAAAACCACCTGCGCTGGGCTGCAGGAGCCAGGGGCAAAGCCTCCCCCGCTGCCTGGGGGCACTAGAAAAAAGAACATTTCGTCAACTGACCACTGATAGCTGCAATTGCACTGAAAATATGTATGTACCTGCTTTGAATGACTCATTACCATTATTATTATTATCACTGTTGTGTGTTACTTTAAATCCAGACATGGTCAACATCTACACAGGCATTTTTTAAAGAGAAAATTAAGAACAAAAAAAGCTTTTCTCCTTTGTTGTACAAAAATCCCGTCCGCAGAGGAACTGTAGCAAAAAAACACTCAACTGAACAGCACTTCAAACTCAATTGAAAGCCAAATCAATAAAGCAAACAATCCAAATCAATCTGTATTATAACAATCAACTGAAAAAGCTATTATCAATTATGGTAGCACATTCGGATGCCCCACTTTCTCAACATGTCAATGGTTAACTTGTAATTATATGTAAACATGTGTTCTATAGTATTTTTGTCATGTCTGACCAAAAATATTTGATGAGTATTTGACTGTGTTACAATGTCACTATAAACATGTCTGTCGAAAACTTACCTGTTATGTCTATGGCTTTTTCAGAGGTGAGGTTCTCTGTGCTGCCTCGATCACCTGCAGGTACACCTGGGCCAAACGCAGCCATCAGCAGCATGTCAGACAGGCGACCAGCACTCTGAGACCTGCACCCAACACAGAGAAAGGGATACATTAACATGATTTTCTTCAGTGTTTATTTCCTTTGTATTCAATAGTCTAGATACCATTCCTTATTTATGGAGACTAACAACAATACAAAAATCCTGAAATGGTACCAAACTAACACTATAAAATCTATTCAGACCAAAGGTCTGCAACAAGACAACTTTTTACTTGCAATGGTCGGATCTGATCTACATTCTAAACATGCAATAAGCTGCTATTTTGTTACAAGGACAACCACTCCTTGTACACATTGTACTTCTATTATAAGTTTTCAAGCTGGTTTAAAGCGGGATATTATCTGTGTCTTAAAATATGAATAAGGGCAGTGATAGAGACCTACTTACTATAGCGGCACCACTGGTATTTACTGAAATGGCAAAGCAATTCCCTGAGCAATTGTGTTGTTTAGAGGAGCTGGTGCTATCTCTAATAAGGAGAGCAAAACATGTCCTATCAAGACAGGATTTACCAAGGAAAAGTCAATAGTAACGCTATGCCTCATGGTAACAGGTGAGCTATAATCCACTGATACTGAGAAAAATACACACTGGGTGAGGCAAACATTAAAGCTGCTTTGCTACAAAGCAGCATATGCAGGAACTACGCAAACTTTGCAGATCTTCTTAAAAAGATGGAGCTCTTCAGCCACAGCCATCTAGAGCTGGTCTTGCCTGCTGCGGCTATGACCCTGGTGGCTTTCTTCAACTCCTTAGGCTCAAGCCCAACCTTTTGGAGGAAGTAGCACACCAATTTTGCTGGAAAACAGCGGCAGCCAACCTCGATGGGGAAGATGGTTGTGTGCCACCCTTTTAAGACAGCTTCGTCAATCAAGTATTGGTACTTGGCTTTTTTCAATTGGTGGGACGTGACTAGCCTCTCTTCTCAGGGCACTGAGTTCAGTGACTATGATGTTTTTTGTGCTCATGGATAAGAGAACCATGTCTGGCTGAAGGGTGGTCACTGCCACGTCCTGTGGGAAGACAAGCCTCCTCTTCAGGTCCACACTCAGCTCCCAATCAGAGGCGCGTCGCAAGATGGATGGTGGGTTCTTGGCTGCCATGCTGTTCTTTGGAGCCTTGTCTCCATCCCTCCGGAAGTTTATGGCTTCATATGGTTGGTCATGTTTGTTGGTGGCTCTGATTCTCTGCTGTTCCACCAATTTGGCAATTTCAGCAAGGACCGTACCGTGCCTCCATCTATAACACCCCTCTGCCAACGCATTTGGCCAGTCAGTCAAGATGTGGTTCAGTGTACAAGAGGCCGCTCCACATTGCATGCAAGAGGGGTCCTCCTCACCACCGACATATGCAATGTTCTAAAACCAGCCGCAGGCAATTTGATAAATTATACTTGTGGCAATGCCACCAGCTGGTTTGAGACAACTTAAAATGGTCAAGTTTACATCGCAGTAGCCTTTACCTGTGACATTCTAAAATAGTCACATCTTGTTGCATATCTTTGATCTGAACTGGGCTTTAAGAGTTTGGTCAAAAAACAGTTTTCAATCAAAAAGTACCAGTACAGGAAACAAAAAAAATTTGTTGAGCCCCCCCTCCTAACACCTAACAACACTTTCTCACCAATTTAAGATGTTATAATGTCTGAAAATATTCAGGCTTTGTGCATAAATTCCTCTTTCTCTGCTAAACTGTCTTTTAAGCTACAGTGCTGTTGTAGTCAAATGCATCTGCATTTGTATAAATGCAATACTAGTACACCGTCAGTACAGAAACCAAAATAGAAACAACAGAAAAAAACAAATATTCTGCACATGTTACCCAATTTCCTACCTTCCAAAACCCTTTGTGTCATCATTCAGCCTGTGGATGCAGTGAGTAGGCTGCTGGCCTGGGTCCCTGGATTCTGGCGGGGCGGTCCTGTTACAAGGTGAGCCGATGACCAAACCCTGCTGTGCCAGGAACGTCACAAGGTTCGGAGAGCTGGGAGGCTTGGGGAACTCAAAAGGAGGGATAGTCTAAGGAGATGGATGAAATGGAGTGGTTTTTAAAACTTTGTATGCTTTTCAAAGAACAAAACTGAACACAGCCATTCTTTGTCCTTCACAGACACACAGCTGACTGACCCTGGAGGGGGAGCCCAGGATGGTGGGGAGGGGGCTGCGCTGCATCAGCTCACTGAGTCTGGGAGAAGAGTGAAGAGGTCGGATGGTCATCAGACCCGCTGAAGGGGCCACCACTGGGTCCGAGTGCTGCTTTCTGATTTTCTGCCTGCCAGCGCCACTGGCACACTCCAACAGACAGGGGGCACTGTGGAGCCGTGTGCCCAGTCCTGTTTGTTGTTGAGAGGTTGGCCGTAGTTCAGTGTGATGAGGAGCTGCAAAGGAAAGTCGTAGAGTTGTTTATGATATTAATATTTTTATGCAAAGGTGGTGTAGAAAAAGGAAATGTCAGCTAGGACAGCATATCAACACATCTCTAGAGGGAGAACAGAGTAAGGACAGGTCCCTCATAACTCCCCCTCTACTCTGCTGGCAAGTGTTTTCAGACAGCTAGGAACTGTGCCAGTTGGAGACACAGAGGAGTCAAGAGCAACTGGTTCTGCTGAGAATCAGAGTGTGAGAGAGTGCCTGTAGGAGGCTGGTTCATTTGTTGAGCTGATACAGTAGCTTCTTAACTTGTGAAAAGGATAATTCAAAGAGACACTGAGAAACTGAACTCTGTCTCCAATGAACTCCATTCATTTGCATTCATAGGGCAAAAACCCATGATCAGTGAGTGATGAATTGATCACATTTGATCAAAAAGAATGGATGCGACACAAAAATGATACAAAAATATTAATCTGACATTCATTTTAAAACAAGAAATGCAATAAATGCAGAAATCTGTAAGATGCAGAAATCTGTCTGATGAATAAAAAAACAAATTTAATCTCACAGAATGGAAGACAACCAGTTCGTCCAGTAAGTGACTGCAAACAATTACCTTGAGGGGAGAGCTGGAAAGGTCTTGTACCTCCTAGGGAGAGCCTGCGGGTAGTAGTGACTGCTCCCTGCCCGTAGGGAGGTGAAGGTCCAGGCCGAGCAAACCCCAACGAGCTCCCACTGCTGCACCGCCGCACTGGTGTTGACACCCTATGACATTGAAATCCATAAACACATATTCATTATATTCTCTAAAACGAATTAAATCACTGCAGACAAGTGAGAATGTGCCAAAACACTTAAAACTGTATGAAGTCCTACAGGTTTTTCCTGTTTGTGTTGCATGCGTGTGTGTCTGTAGATACAAACCGTGGCGAGCCATCTTGTTTGACACACTGGAAGTTCTGCTCCATACGCTGGTAGTTCAGGACCTGAGTAGGGACTGGGATAGGCAGTGAGTGACCATGGTTCCCATAGTTACTTCCCGAGAACTCACTGGGCCTGCCAACAACAGTGAGAAGAACAGACAGTGCCAAAGGAAAAAGTGTTAGACATGAGGTGATAGAGTTTGTGTGTGTGTGTGTGTGTGTGTGTGTAGACAAAGATGGGAAGAAGGAATGAGGAGTACATGATATGTTTTGAAGACTTGAAATTCTGTATCACTGAGAGATCTGCCAAACTTCTACAATGTCTTCTGCATAAATATTAAAATGTTGTACAAACTCTTTCTAAAATTGAAAGGGAACCTGAAAATATTCTATGATTCAATTCTAATCATAAATGCATAAAATAACAATTGACAAACAAAGTAACAAATAGAGTTTTTCATACCATAATCATACATTGGTGCCACGTGTAAGGATTTCTTCACAGTACCCGAATAAAAGTGAAACATTATGCTGAGAGTTCTGCTCACAATTACAGCTGCACTTCTTTACATTTCAAATCCAAAAATCTTGACTGGCAAAAAGAATGTGAATGACTACTGTAGGACACTGCAACGGCTTGCCTCATCCATGAGCATATTGGTTTAACTTTTTCCTTCCAATGTCCAGGTGTAATGTGAAACTCCATTATTAGTATGTCTTTGTTTAATAAATACTGTAATGACAATAGTTAAATATTATGGGAAAAGATAAGTGTTTAAATCAAATAACATCACCCATAACACTAACTGCAACCACAAGAACTAAACCCCAACATGATGATATATTAATGCACATTGATGTCTGTCTTGGCTTGAGTGGAGTTGAGACTGGAGTTAATGGGCTCACTACTTTTCATTTCAACTCAAGAGTGAAGCTAAATATGCAAAAATATTAGCAAATTGCAGACATCCTGACCTTTTCCCTTCACTACTGTCATATTTATTGATACCTTATGTGACCTCCTCTCTGAGCTACACATCACAGACTACAATACACAGCATTACAGCATCCAAATATCCTGCCTTGCACCATTACCTGATCGGACTTGGAGACCCGCTGTACGATGGTGAGTGTGGTGGTGTTTTGGCTTGACTACACAGGCCAGCAGAAGCCAGAAGAGAGCTGACCAAAGCAACATATATGGAAATATGGAGAATATGAAAGTAAGATATATTAAGATAAAACAATTATATATGACAGATACAAAAATGAATCAAGGAAATTCTGTAAATTGTATTTACCCGCTGTTCATGAGACTGTCCTGCAGCACTTTACTCTCACATGTCAGCTCACCTGCTAGAAAAGCAATGAAATGAAATAAAAAATAATTTAAAAGGAATGAAAAGGGAAAAAAGAAAAGAAAACAGGAAATTACTGTAATACTATGTTAACAATTAAGATCTTTGCATAAAAATAAAAAGAATGTCAGACAAAGTATGTCTACTAACTGTATATTTTCAACTTAAGGACAGAAAATGAGTGCATAAAAATAAACATCAGATGTGCCAATCTGCATTTGACATTGGGAGGAATCCCCTGGAGGAAAATGTTTCCTTACTGGTGAAGTGAGCAGGCACCATAACAAAGTCATCTGTGTCACAAGAGGAAGAGTTCTTGCTGCTGCCGCCCCCTCCTGATGAATCCTTGAGGAGAAAACCAGTGGCCTCCTGGGTAGGAGAGGCCAAAGCTTTGGCACGCAAATGCTGAACCTCAGCAAGAGACTGCTGCAGAGACAGAAGACAGGAAGGAAGAAAATGACACAAACAAAGAAAGTATGAGGGGAGAAGAAAACATGGCAACTCACTGCTCAGATTTAGAAACTATAAAAACGGAAACATTCTACAGAAATAATAGAAACCAACCGGTGGAGATGCAAGGTGAGAGGTGGAGGAGCTGCTACAGGAGCTGGCTGATGCAGAACTTGGGAAGCAGGTCATCGTCACAGTTGGAGTTGCTGTAAAAAAAATGCATGGATGCCAATTAGCGCAGTACGGCTAAAAAAAGCTAAAAATAGATCAGATCCTGATAGTCCTTCACTGGTCTCATCTGTAGAAAGCAGATTAAACACAGTCAAACTGAAGCTTATCATCAGACATCTATTGTGTAAAGTAAATGAAAAGGTGGCACTTAACTTTTTTTTCCTTTTCATTTCACTGTGAAGTTAGTGAAACAGCAAAGGTTGTATAACCAGCTCTATAACAGGCCTTTTTCTTGCAAGACGTATATGTTTTTTTGTCTGTTTTCAAATGTTTATTGTAAATGTGCTGCAGTGTCATAAAATGTGCACACAATGCATCCTTTATTCACTTCTGTCCACATCCTTGGATGACTAGACAATATACTATACAGTCCTAAACATACTCAAAAAGGTGTCAACACAAGATATGCATTATTTATTCAGACTTACTCTTTTTCATGGATGAGCTGGCCTCCAGGAAAGGATGACAAAAGAACTCATCTGCCAGCATCAGAAAAATGTGGTATTAATAACAATGGTTTCATCTTCTACATAAAGTGGTCTCATATATTATATCCACAATATTACATAACAAGTAACAGATACAGTGAATGGATTGGATTCAACTATGTTTTGTCATTTATATATTTCCTAAATATCGTACAATCTTGAATTAGTGCTACAATTTATTGTTGCATTGTAGTAACAGGACTCAGTTATTCGTTTATCTGTGACATGAAGTCTTCTCTATAAACTAAATGCTCTACTCTCCAGATGCTGATATCCTTCTTTTGGTTTTTACCACACATACATTCCATAGAATCCCCTGTTTTAAGTTAGAATCAAAAATTGGTATCAAAACCCAACAACTGGCTTGTTAATTGTCTGAGTAACATGCGAATGATGTGGACTGACCAAAGTCCATACGGTCTTTGTGGTTGCGCTGCAGCAGACCCAGCAGCAGGTGCCTCAGATGACATGAAGTCTCTCTGGGGATGCTGCAACAAATAACACAGTCAGTTGGGGTTGTAGTGCAGACAGAAACTAACTTGATTAACGTCCAAATGTCAAATAACGCCACACAATATTGTTGCTACAGACACAGTACAACTTTCAGCCCATGGCATAATCTCAGTCTAACTGTGACATCTTACTTGGGGCTGAGATTCTTGTTTTTTTCATAGAACAGCCGTAGATCTTGTGGACTGCTGGCCTAAAGATGACAGACAGAAATGTGAAGCAGATGGACAAATCATCCAAACAATGACGAGCACATAAGCACAGGGAGTATACTGCATATTGGAAGAATGATAATACAGCACACCGAAGGACTGAACCCCAGAGCAGGCATTACTGACATCCAGTCAACACAAACACACACCATTAGTGAAGCAAACAGTGAACTACTCTAGACACTGAAAAAATACTGTTACACCAGTTTACACAACATAGTTATGTGTTTCATCTTCCTTAGCATTATTCATATCAGCCAAAACAAAGATTGGGCTCTAGCCATCCCTCACATAATCTGGAGATGAGACAACCAGTCTGAGTACTCCTAAACTGTTGTTTCTGAACTGCAATATAAATATTATGTTAACGAGGGATTCACTATTAGATGAAAAAATATTTTCAGGGTTATTGAGGAAAATGCAAATTACTAATTTTGTAAGTGCATGCTATATTAGCCTGCACTGCTTGCAAATCAGTTTCTGAGCAAATGGTCTGCAAGGGCTTTTTAAACCTTGTGAATATTCCCAAATGAAAGGGAAGAACTCAAACCAAATACCAGAGTGTTAATGGTTTGGAGTTAAATAGTCTGAACAATGGCTATTCCTGTGATGTCTAATAACAGTGACAGTTTCTTCATTATGAAGAAACCCGATTGTTTACTGTGAATTCAAATGTTGAATTGATGGGTAGGTATTTCTGTGCAGGAGTTTCATGGTGCAGAACTGCCCTATTTTCAGCATGCAGCCTATTAACAAAGACTACTCACCTGGAAAGGAGCTTTCCCAGTCAAACACTGAAACACTATGGTTCCTATGCTCCACAAGTCAGCCTTGGCATCATAGTTTTGGGACATAATGACTTCAGGAGCCTAAGAATGAAGATATAGTCCTTTAACATTACAGCAAGTAGAGACAAGTGACTTTTAATTACTGAAAGATTACAGAAAGAGGCCATTATTTTCAAAAACAGCTGAAAAAGTGCATACCATGTACATAGGAGAGCCACAAAGTGTTGCCGCCATCATGTTGTTCTGAAGGTACCGGGCAAAGCCAAAGTCAGCTGTGCAGAGGGAGATGAAAGGCAATAGTGATCCAAAAGTGTAAAAAAATGAGAACAATGAAGGATTAATTAACATCTGGCAGAATGGAGGAATGCAGTTTTGTGTCCACAGAGAAAAATACACAGATACTGTGGTCAATCACAATTTGATTTGAGAAAAAAAATACAGAAACTAAAAGAAAATACTGCAGACAGTTGCAATAAAATCCATATTGTTGTGAATAACTCATTTTTGTTTGCTACTGGTTCCTGGTTGAACTGCATTTTTATTTTCAAAACTAATAAAAGTCATACATTTTAATACTCCAGCAATAATAGCCGTGGGGTGGATCTTCACTGCGATTACAGATACAGTGGAAATTCTAAATGATCACACTGGGTGCCAACCTTATGGGACATGTGGCTTTGGAAAATACAACCAAAAGGGCCGTTGGAAAGTTTTCTTTTCAATAGAAAACACAAGTAACAAAAACACTGAAACTGCTTTGCCGCTTAGTTATTGAAAGTTTTTGCATCACACCTAACAATCATTAACAAAGTCAGAAAATGAACTGATTAGTTATAATGCCTTGCTGAATCTGCTTATTAATGAGCAAAAATGCAACTATATGAAGCATGTATGCATCTTTCTTACTTCTGAGCTGAAGTCAATGAACTGTTCTGTAACCCCTGCATCACTACAGATGTTCTTGACTCTTCTATGCAGATGTGCTCCTGCTATAACCTGGGTTTTTGTGTGCAGAGTCTGAGACTTAGCAGGTCTTTACAGAGCCATGAGGATTATAACATTCTCCTGTGACTGGGGCTGTCAAGTTTCAGACTTCCCTCTCCCACAGGGAGAAAAGTTCTCTCCAGAGGAAAAAATGAATTACCAGGTTTAAGAATTAGCGGAGCTTCCAAACAGCTAAACATAGATTCCCTCCTTATATTCAGCCCTGGTACTTTTTTACAATGCTGAATATTCATCTTTAATGTCAAATCAGTGATTTCTAACTTGCATTTATGAACATGTTCTGTTTCTGGATAATGAAACAGACTTTTTAGAGTGTGTAAGACAGATAACAGCGTTTGCCATGATTCTAAAATGTGAAAGTCTATTCAAACAAAGTTTTGTTTAAGAAGTTTAATGTTATATCTTTAAAACAAGTGTAAAAGTAAGCGGAGCTTACTAATACCCTGGACTGATCACACAACACTTTCCCCCTCCTGCTCACTAATACCTGCCAACCCACAGATTAATTTTGAGTCTTAACTTTCAATCTTTTCAAAACATTTTCAAAAATTTGTAAAAAAAAAAAAAATGTAAAGAACACATGTCGAATTTTAAAAGAATCGGGTGACTCGTATTGTATATCTATTATTTTATTACACCCTCCCACCCTGTAATGAAATAATTATGCTGGGAGCATCATCATTAGATTGTCTATGATTAAAAATGCAATAAAACAAGAGCTTAATTATGCAGTACAGAGTTTGATGTTATTTTAATCAAAGAGTGAATCCTTCATAGTCATGACTTGAAGAAATGTTGTATATTGGATCCTTAATAAATTCTGACGGAGGTCAGTGATGCTCAAATATTGGGCACTGAACTGATAATACAGGCACTTTTATAAATGGAACCTACCAATCTTGATGCAGGTATTGTTTGAGTGTGACTTGCGTCCTGGTGGATAAGAGAGCAGAATGTTCTGAGGTTTCAGGTCCCTGTGGATTATGCCTTTGGCCTGAAGGACCCTCATGGCCCCTGCAATCTGCTGCAGGAAAACTCGAATGGTGTCCTCACTCAGTGTGCCTTTGGCTGCAGAGGTAAAGGAGGAAAGAGGAGGTTGTCCACAAACATCCATAAAAGTGTGAGTAGTTATACATTAACCTGCATGTTTTACTGTCTACGGGAAAATACTCCAACTACTGATATTAGGCAAAGTACATGGACACATGAAATAAACGGGGAGTAGTCAAATTTAGGCTAGGAATACTGGGTTTTTTAACCTGTTGGTCAGTTTTGAGTTTTTGAGAAATCCTTTTAGACCAATTATCTCACTTTTTTCTGAATAAACTGAAAAATTGTGTATTATTTCTCTCTCTTTATACCCAGCTTCCATTCTCTTCCTTTCTTCAAAGAGTTCCCATTTCAAATTGGAAGACAGCTTTCAACAGTCACTTTGGCATTAGATTCCTCAAAAAAACAACTATCATAGCAGAATAAATAAGCTTAGTCCGTTGGTCGCAGTCGACCGTGTATCCAAAACTGCAGACTCATAAATGCTTATTTGAGATGTGGTGGACCACTGTGTCTGACGTCTCTCTCACATATTATAAAATCAAAACAGAGTAAACATAATAAATACTGCTGTGCGGTTTTATTACACTCTATTTCAAAGTCTATTTTAAGCCTGAAGTCCTCCAAAGAGTCTGCTGTTATTGTTGAGCCAAATCTGTCTCTGTCTTTAGGGCTTCAGATAAAAAGCTGCTTCCTACTTTTATACAGGAAGCGTCATAAAACAGAGCTGTGACCTGAACTGCAGCTCTGGGGTGTTGTTCCCTTTTATTTGCACTGTCTCTCAACCTTGCAGTAAGAGCTAACACTGAACTGAAAAAGTATTCTTCCTCTTGCACTACTTGGATTACTTAAAAAGGCAATTTCCTACAAATGATTAATACTATTTTTTAAGAATGCAAAAATATTTGCATAACCCATTTTGGACTCAGACACATTTCTTTGTTCTTTATGTGCATTCACTACAAATATTTATTCTATTAAACCTTGCATGTGAACCTCAAGGTGAAGGCATGAGAGAAATTCTCCTGTAGCTTTTAATTGGAGTAGTAATACGAAACATCTGCATGGCAAAGAACTGTTGGGGCTGCTGCTACAATAAACAGAAAACAAAACAGTCTTTTAGCCCTCATTAATATTACAAGGCCTTATTTTGAGCTTTTTAACCAAGTAAATGTGCATTCTTTGCTTTGACTATTCAGAGGGACAATCATTTACACAGATGACACTATTGGATAGTGTTTACATTTTTGCCCACAGAGATTCAAAAGGCCTGTTACCATCCTTTGATTTTTGTGCTCTAGGACGCCCTGGAGCTTCGAGAAGATGAAATGTTTCACTTACAGTGTAAGTAGTCAGCAAGGTCGCCACCATTGCAGTACTGGGATTACAGAGATGAAAACAGAGAGGTAAAAGAAAAAAAAGAAAAAGATTAAAAGCAATACATTAGGAAACCTGATTTACATAGAGGCTAATCTGCAGCCTTTAAGTGTCTGAGATCTGAGGTCTCAGAAACATGAGGCCTCTTATGTGACGAAATAATAAAAGATCAGAGCAGTGATTTGCTTAAGAGTGATGTGGTTATAAATATCCTGATGCTTTTATTAATATTGTAAGGAAGTGGCAGTGTTGGTACAGGAGAAAACCTTGAAAAGCATCTGAATACATCATTTACTTTTAAATAAAGATAATCAGGCAACAGTGAAGGCAATCATAAATTGGCAGCCATTACATTCATAACTCCTAAAATGGAAGTTTCAGTACTTCGAAAGCCCCATAAAACACAAAGCTAACATTTCACTGTCATTTCTGTGGGTGATTTTAAAAATAATATTTGGGAGCAAGTACCTTAGAGAATTAAAAAATAATAATCATATTCAGAACATTCTGCTAATATTTTTTTTTCTGTGCACAGTCTTACATGCAGTGCCTGTAATGATGGCCTGGTGCAGACACCCATTTATTTATTTATTTATTAGGATCCCCATTAGCTGATGCAGAACATCAGCTACTCTTCCCGGGGTCCTCCCATGACTGCTTATCAACCACAGTCATCTCTTTTGTTGTGCATGAATAGTTCTGGACAGGTTTTTCTTCAAATATATGATCGAATGGACCAACACAGCACAACAGAGCCCCTCACCATCACATAATCAAAATGAATTCATTCATTTAAATGTACTAATGGACAATTATGCTGTTGGAAGAGCAGGAGGTAGAGGGACCAAAATAACCCAAAGCTGTGCTGGAAAGATCAATAAGTATGCAACATGAGCAGTTAAACAGGGTAGATAAAGCTTAGAGCTCGTTGAAGTGGACTCAAAAACCCTAACACCACCTGTGTTTAATGTTATTTGACAAAAAATAAAGCAATGTTCCTTTTTTTTTTTCCAAATGCCAAAGTAGGTAGAAGATTCACAAACATTTTCCCTCTTTGTCATCAGGTAACTCATCAAATTAAGCTGGAAGAAAAACCTATTTAGATTTGGATTGCCAGTCATTTAGCCCCTTGATGCCTGAGGACATGGCTAATTATAGCCCAGGGGCTGTCAGAAATGCCTGTAAAAGCTGAGACAATACAATGCTGAGCAAACAAAGCCCAACATCACATTGAGCTTACCTCCATCACCAGGTACACTGAGCTGGCAGTTTCCTAAAGAGGGAAGAGATAAGAGCGGGGGTAAACAAACATGTCAGAAGCAGACAAAGGAAGGAACAGGTGGTGCTTGTGCTTACGGATCGTGATCAGGCAAACTAAATGGGTGATTTCAGACTGGAGGAATATGCAGCGTTTAACAAATGCATGAGACTGCTATCCAGTTAAAACTCATTTTGTGAAACCGCAACTCTGAAAGGCAAATAATGTGTCCTTTTCTTTGCTTGGAGCAGTCTTGAATACATTTACAAGAAGGAAAATTTTACTATAAAAACATGCCTACATTCACTGACAAATGGATATCTGCTCTCTTACATTTTCTACATTATTTTTGAGCCAAAGGCAAATGAGGAATTAGGGAGTGGCTGACTAAGCTCCAAACAGTTTAATGAGAAGAAATGTTGAGTTCATAGAAGAACAAATGGGATAGAGGGCGTAGTACAGCACCAATTAAAATACCTATTAATTGATCAGAAGTGATCAGTTTTTTACATTTAGGCTAGCCTTCTGAATTCCCGCAGCTCTTTCAACATGTTGTTAACGTTCTCCTTTCTCTCTAAGACAGGCTGTCTGAGGCACACAGTTTCTCTTATCACATGGCAACAGATGAATGTACTCTCACTCTGGCCTCATCCCAGTATCTCTGAAACAACAAGTGAGAGGCCGGAGTGTTTTCTAAAGTGCAGCTGAGTCAGTGGTTCTGAAGTTGGTTGTCTTTGTCCTTAGTAAAGATAGAAAGGAACAAAATAGACAGTCTGTCAGGTTTTAGCAAAAGAGCAAAGCATCTGGTTTCCTCAGGCTGTTTGTATGTTGCATTTATTTCACAAACAGCAGTAATTCACATTTTTCAGAAAAAAAACAGCCAGTCCAAGAATGACTCAAGCTTCAATGTGCACCAAAATAATAAAGTATGAAATTATAGCTAACACTACGGTATGCCACTGACAACTCCTATATCTACAGTATATACCCTTTACAATCGCTCAAACCATTAGGCCTAAACAGGCATTGAATTGGTAACACTATCCCCAGCTATTGCGCCAATGTTTGATTAGAAAACTCTTAAAAGACGACTAGATCATTACTCCAGTTTTAAACTAATTTATGTCCATTTGGAAATAGGAATTAAAAAAAAAAAAAAGGTACATTCATTGACTGTGGTGTCCAGTGTTTGGTTTGGGTTTCAGTTTCTTCCTGACCTAATTAGACAGCAGATTGGTAGGATCACTGTTCAGAACATCCACACTGTCTACTGCTGTGCAACAACAAACCTGTAATCTAAGAGCCCAGCTCAGGCTATCCTTGATGCCCAGAGAGAGGTAACACTGAGTTGGAATAAAGATACGGGATGAGAGTCAGTGTATTAGGCAGCGAGCTGTGCATCCATGATTTGCACGGTTAATTTTCAAAAAGCACGGCCAAAAAAATGGATCACTGCTTGCTTAAAGCTATGCTAATTATCAATATTGTTCTCTTACCTTGTTATGGCCTAATTTAGGCTAAATCCATCTGTTTTTTGCAAAAATGAAGTGAATCATCAATTTGTATTTTATTTTTATTTACCCAGGAAGTCCCTTGTGATAAAAATCTATTTTCAAGGGAGACCTGACCAAGAGGCACATCAGTCCAATAACCGTCACTTAACTCTAGAGGGTCCCTGGACGCATCAGCGCACCCTGATGACACGCACGATTTAAGATGATGTGGCAAGACAGCATCTGAAACTCTGTTTCAATTTGTGTGGAAAGTTCATATGTTAAATTAATACTGTGAAGTCAATGGTGTTGAAAGCACATGTAAAACCAAAGTTATGACAAACAAAACAATTTTTTGGCGATAGTGTCATTATGTTTAGTGTGTGTTCAATGGAGGTGGAGACGGTAAAAACAGGCTTCTAAGTTAATTTCTTCCAAGCAGCAAAGAAAACATATTATCACGTTTCTATTGGTGGAAAAGTACATCATATGGACCAATCAGAGATATCCATACTGTGTCGTGTGTAATCTAACCAATGTATGCGTTATACCTACTCATCTGCATCTTATACCAATTTCAACTTAATTTTTAATTCTAGTCACTTTTCAGTGACAAGAATTTGATTATTTTGCCCTATTATATTATTTCTAAACAATTTTTCACATTTGTACATGGTTGAATACATGTTCTAAGCTGTTGAAATATTGTTTGTGTAATGAACAGGATCTGACAATACATTCCACAACGCATGTCGTTTTAATGCTCGCCAGAATACTACATATCCTGTTTTGCTTTTTTTTTTTTTACACAACCTGTTCTTCCATTCCTGCCTAATACACTGATGAGAGTATTTTTATATTTGTCACTGTATATGTTAATGGTAATAAATATGTAACCTTTGAGTGGTCATCTGACTCTGACACAAAAAAATATAAGTGTGAATGTTATTCTACTGAAAAACAAACAATACACTAACACTGTAAGACTCCAAGATCTGGTAATGATCTCCTAACAATCTGCCTTTATATGCAATTATTATGCAGTTTTCCATTTAATTTACCCATAACAGAAAAACTGTACTCAATATCAATAGTAGCATGCATACTTCAGCTGCTATATATGTAGTAGCTGTAGGCATCAAAAGAAAGAACTCCGTGTTGTGAATGTTGTTGCATTACTTTCATTTAAATATTTCTCGTCATTTGGCCATTAAAGTGCAAAGCTTTAAGTGTATTTACCTTGTATATATTTTGCCATATTTTACTCTTACCAGATGACACAATCACCACATTCTATGCATTAAATGTTTTCTAACAGGTGGCAGGCCAAATGGTGCATTATTCAGAGATGAAAACACAAAAGAAACACCTGCTGAGTTAAGGTCCACATTTGTATGGGGGAAGGGGGTCGCACTGTTCAAATGACCTGCCAGGTGCTTCCAAAGATTAAGTCTGGTTTCTAAGATACAGTTAAGAGCATCGCCATGACTGCTGATTCTTATTAAATCTATTAAAATGTAATACCAATGCTTTGGAACACAAAGTTAAGAGGTCAACAAAAAAATGTCATGACATATCACAATCTGCTACTTAGGCTAAACTTGGATCCAGTAAAAAAATAAAAAGTCTTTATGCTGAAGAGAACAAAAGAGACAGTTAAAACACAAGCACACCACTGCAACCATAAAATTCCAGTCAGTGAGATTAGAAGGAAAAAGCCATGTGACTGCAGACAGAATGTAAACACTGATTCAACAGGTTCAAGTGTTTGCTACAGATTGGATGATCTGATGGAAATGCATTAGAACAAGCTTGACGATAAATGCAGTGTCACATACCTGAAAGTCCAGTAATGCAACGATGTTCTCATGTTTTAGTTCCTACAAAAATGACAGAAAGTCATTATTTGTCCCTTATATGTTACAAGATTCACCTTTAAGGTCCGAAATAAAAGATGTAAATATGCTTGAGAGCTTATGTTAAGTATTCAATGTGATACTCAACCTTAAAATATATGTATAATGTGGCTTCTTTAGCCTGTTAGTGTTCTTGTTCAAAATATTTACTTTACTATGAAATTTAAATGTCAGGTGAAACTAAGCATGCTCCCTCTTGATTTATAGATACTTGAATATTAAGTAGAACAAGAGGTCATTACATTGCCAGACAAATGATCTAATCAGTATTTTCCCTGCAAACACATTCATGTGAAAAGGGCCTTGAATATCAAATACAGCACAGTCACTATGAGGTTCACATACGACTATCAGTGGGGATCAGAAATATGTTGGTTACCATTCGACCATCCTTATACATATTCAATCCTTTGTGTAACAGTTTCATATTACTGTAACTCACTCTACGGCACTGGTTCCCAACCTTTTTGGCTCATGACCCCATTTTAACATCACAAATTTCTGGCGACCCCAGACATTAAAAATGGAGACTTTTTTTTTTTTTGCTAAAATGTATTTGTTTCTGATCATGTAATAGTTTGCTATACTGTTGGAAATAATAATTTTAGATGACATTTAGTCTATATAATGTATATTATTATGGACGGAGGTAGAAAAGTCAGGTGTAGATTACTGCA
>JAPTYQ010000005.1:7005623-7018177 GCA_029814465.1 Ostorhinchus cyanosoma | reverse complement strand
CAAACTATGAATTATGAAAGAGCTGCCGCATCTGAAACTGACCACAGTGAACATTTGACAGATAAACAGAACCACAGAGCTTCAGTTTCAGACTCACAGTTTGTCATGTCTGTTATGGATTGTGATTGTCTCTGTCAACTCACCATATATTTTTATTACTAAGTTTTTTGTTTTTATTTTTATCAATTACTAGGAATTTCAGGCAACCCCATGTGGAGTCCCAACCCCAAGGTTGAAAAACACTGCTCTATGGACAAATAAACCAATAGCGAGAACTACAGTGAGTGTTTCTGACTTACCTTAAGTATTTTGATCTCTTTACCCAACAGTGTCTGGGATTTGGCCAGGTTTTTCTTGTTTATGCATTTTACTGCCACCTCCCAGTCATGTTTCTGGAAGAACGTGCCAAACCCAAAGTCATTATTTTTGGTGGAATACACAAAGACAAGAGAAACTATCCCACATGTCACTAATAAGCATGGGATTCATGATATGACAATATCACAATATTCCACCCAATGATAGTATCAGTGTTTCTGTAATACCCAAGACACTGCAAAACAAACACTTATACAACACCAAAATATCTCTACAAATAAAAAAAGTCTCTCAAAGTAATGAAAGTCAGAATTGTGCATTACATTGTGTTCTAATGACTGTTATGAGATGGACAAAAATGAGCATAGGCTTTACCTAATGCACCCTGAAAGAAACATATATGTCCACATGTGCCATGTATTATGATAAAAAATATTAATATTTGCTGGCAGTGTATCGATAGCACAACACAGCAGAGGAAGCCAGATAAAGTAATACAATATATTCATGTATTGATATTTTGTGTATGCCCCAGTTCCAAAGATTAATACATTTACTATTCTTAGACATCTGAAAATGTAACACCACAGTTTTCTTTTTAAGCTCCTCAATTAAATTTAGCTCTGGTTAGTCATGCACTACCTCGTGAAGTCTACAGGTGTGGTTATTAAAATGGACTCTTACATTATATTCTACACTATATTCTGTGGTTCTTGCAGTATGGTATAAAATCTGGTGACAGTGACCCAGATTCAGACTGACATAATGACCTGTCTCCATCTGTGAAATATGTAGGTTATATTTGTACTGGCATACACACTAAGGATGTGGCCCATTATGCTCATGATTTGCTTACAAACAAGTCTATTTACTGCTGTTTTCCATTAGTCAAAGCAGGTGCCTTCCATAGAATTACCTGAGTCATAGTATATTCGGTAAATAATTGTATTTTCTTTCCTGGTGTAGGACATGTTTGAACACGTTCACTGTCTTTCCAATGCAAACAATACGTGTGTGCAGTTGTAGCCTATCTGTGTACATACAGTACGTGCACCATCTAAATAAAGACAGAACATATCACAAATAGAGACTTTACATAGTGCATAATAGTGCAAAAGTACAGCATGTGTGTGCAATAGTTCAGGGTGTTTTGTATTTGTGTCCATTAACTGTGCGGTATTTTAAGAGCCATCCTGTTAGAGGTCCCAGGCCTCTTAAGGCCGTACAATGAAAACAAATACACCAGATGTCTAATGACGGGTGGTGCACGGCTAAAAATTCAACAAAATGATTTAAACAGCTTTATATTTTGCTTATGTTTGCTCGTATATCTTTTTAATGAGGTAACATAAATAATAAACCACCAAACCACTCACCTCTCGGTGTCTGCCTTTGAAAACCACAGCAAATGCGCCATGTCCGATCAAGTCCTTCCGACTGAACTCAAATTTCCCCACCGTCTCCATAATGAGCCAAAGTCTGATTTAGCACTACTTAGACTGAGACAAATGACCAGGAGGCCTCAGGTCGACCTTCTTCTTAATAGCAAGTGCTCCTTTCTCCTCTGTCAAGTCGCGGCAGCAGCAGGGATGTTCACCCCCACTTCCACTGGCCATGGGCTGCCTTCCAGACAACAAACTGTCCTCTTCTCTCATGTTCGAACGCACAGATTTTGGAGATTACCTCCTAACACAGATGTATGGTGGTTTCCATCGCTGGCAGTGTTTCAAGGCGAAGTTAGCCAACTTAAACGGAAATCGATCGAGTTTGGCTGTTGCAGCTATCCTACGGCGCCACCTTAAAAAGTAGCTAGCTGCGTTTGTTTATATACAGGAGAGCTCCACTTTTGTCTCCTAAAGCGTCCGCACGATAAAACGAGCACCATATGCGAACTTTAATACATTTGCTATGCGTGGCAGGTAGCAAACACTGCGAATAGCGCCGTAATCCCCTACAACAGACGGCTAACTAGCCGAAAACACACAGCATCGATGGTCCCAACAAAGCAGACGGCGTTCGTCTCCTTCGATGCGCGCATGCGTAAATCAATTACAGCTGTGTATGCCTGACGTCAGAAAGGACCAGGCTCCTCAGACACCGGATCTGCACAAGAACATCGTCAGAATTAGTATCATAGGAAGACACGTCATTAATAATGTGCTGGAGTGCATGAAGCTGTGCGATAGTGTGTTCTCTGTAATGCAGGATAACCTACATGACAAAAAGTGGAGACATGGTGACACAACTGTTAGGACAATGCAAAAATAAAGTCAAACTTCCCTTTTTAGAACAACAAGGCAAAGACGAGTGTTGCAGGTTAAATGAATCACCAATGTTCAAAAAGTAAGTAGTGCAAAATGACCCTATAGGTAATAAAGAGCTTCTATTTTTGGATCAGTGCCTCAGAGTGGACTACTGCACTGCTTGTGTTGATGGGTACTTTTAATTGCTCCAGTCCTGTCTGACTCTTTGTTTTTCCTGGATCCTTCTCCCTATCCTTAATGAGCACCTGACTCTTTTAGACCAATTTACATTTTGTAATTATTTTCACTCTGTGAAGTCTCTACTAACAGTATTTTCCTTCAGTAGATTAAACTGAATTTTGCATACAGCATATTTTGTTGTTTATTTTGCACCTTTTTAGAGCAAAATGTGGTATCTAGATTATATTTATAATTAGATATTAGGATTTGTGATTTCAAAAGTCTACATTTCCTAGGTCTGGTGTGATTATAGTAATGTTCAGTAATATTCAGTGACACTGAGCAGAGAGATTTCTTGTGAAAAATACAGAAAATTAAAGTAGTTGAATTTTTTTTTTTTTAATTAGCTACTAGTTATACTTTGTATGCTTGAGCTGAACGGGATGAGTACTTCTGCATTTATTCTTGATAACCAACCAAATTCACTCAAATCACAATCATAACACACAGTGTTGTCTACAATAATTGCAATATGATTGTTTCACCAAATATGACAAGTCAAGCTATTGGGCTAAGGAATCAACATGCCATTGAGTATTTTACAAAAAAGTTAAGTCTGGATCCAGATGGCTATAAGATGCAAGTCATTAGCATATGGATGAGCTGATAGCTGATTAATAACTTTTCAAAGAAAGTTGCCATTCTATTAATATATGGAAATGGGTTTATAGTTAATGAGATGGAGTGGGTCACCATCTTTATGCGATTGCGTGACCAGCATATTTCCTAACTAATTGATCTACTCATGTAAATGAAGATAAACTGAGTCAGTCAGACAGAAGATAACCCAGAACATGAGAGGTACAACTGATAAACTTAATCACATCTACACCTGAAGCTGCTGAGTTTATCACTGGTGACCTGTGGAATATGACTTGGATTGATTTTTCTAAAGGAGAAGGAGATATGACATTAGATTTATTCAATGAAATATCAAAATAAGCCAGATGAGAAAGCCATTAGCAGAACCACAGGAGCAAAGCTGGTTGACAGCATTAGCAATTATAGAGGGATCATTAGCAACTTTATTATCTAAAGTAAAGCTTTGGATGAAATTGATTTTGCTCTTGCTTCATGTATAGAACTGTTTACAGTCATTGGAATCATTTAACTAAACAGAATTTATAATGATTGGGTTTTTAAATGGCAAAAAGGTGAGAGAATATAATGTTACAGAAATCTTTTCCAGTATGAAATTTATGGTATTCAGGAATTGTTTTACTCCTTAAGATGTCCTTGAAAGAAAAACATTTTAAAAGGATTGGAAGTCCATTATACTGATGAGTGTTATGACCGTGATCCTCATCTTCAGTTGGGGTTATTTTTCTTGTATAACACTGTTTTCTGTCGGGATTTAAAGCCACAACTGGGAAAATTTTGTGTCTCGCACATTAAATCTTTCCTCCCAGCTCTCTTCATTTTATTTGTATGTGATCTTGAGAGACAAAGACAGAGAAGTAAAAGACAGATAAACATTTGTATGGATTATGCAGAACTGGGAAAAAAAAAAAAGAAATGAGGAGAAACTGTTGATTATCTAAATGAGGAAAACAAAGTAAGATGATTATACAGAATAAAAAATAATGAGGTATAAAAAATTGGTGCAGTATCTGATAAACAACCAAAAATTAAATACATGGAAAAGATACGCACGGAAGAACAACCAAAACAAGAAAAACTCCATCAAAGAACTATAGAGAAGCATAGTAGATTAAAACTGAATGATGAGAGTTAAAGAAATTAGGAAAAAGTTTGAAGAGTCTTTTGTAGACAGACAACCAAAAGTACTAACATAGAGCCGAAATGACAAGTGAGTCCAAAAGTGAGCAGGCTGACAAAAATATCAGATTTCAAAAGCAGCTGGCCCTGAACTCCCAGGGACTGAAGATCCAACAAGCACCAACTGAGCCTCTATGAAATAGCCTGAAGGACAGACTGCAAAAAATCCTTGTTGAGATGCTCCTTTGGCAATAAAAACTAAGAGGAACCACGAGGGAGACGTCGACAACATCAATAAGGCTTCTATAAGTAGAAAGTGGTCAACAATTGCATTATGAGTGACATTTATCTGAGTTATCCTTAATATGGACAATTCTCCTGGAGTCTCTAACTTTTAATGAACGCTGAATAATGGGAGGAAAATAGAGGCTGTAAAAGGAAGAAAATGTTGGTTCGATATGTTTTTCTGTTTTCTCTTTGATGCAAGTCACTCCACTTTCTGCACCTATGAAAAGGCTGAAAAAGTGTTTGCAGAAATGTATCAACTGATTTAACCATACCTGATGATTTTACTTAATAAATAGATGCATATTTAAGGGAAATAAATTCTTCTGTTCATGTATGGAAGAGGTGTTATTGCTAGATTCCATGTGCTGTACATCTTCTCCTAGTGTTACAGAATATGGATATTATTGTATGTGTGGATCCTGATGGAGCTGACAGAGTTCTGTACCTGCAGCTGCATTAATTATCCAAATGTATGCAACACTCAATGTATGTGGAGGCACCAGAGGAGGGCAGTAGAGGACTACCAAGGAGTCCAAGGTCAGGCAATCACATTATTAACCATTTTCAAATAGTGGAACAACATATTGGTGAAAAATTAAAACCCCTCCTAGTTAATTGGATCGCTTTATTTCATTTCTGAGAGCAGTCATTTTGTGAAAACTTTGAAAAATCTATTTTTATTTTGCCAATAGAATTCCATGTAATTAGTAACTGTATCATCATTAAAAGTTGAATACTGTGTCTTACTATTTCAAAAATTGTTTGGCAATTGAAAAATATGTTTTTAAAGGAGGACACACATTTCAGACTCCATTATTAGTTTGTCTTATTGTCTTAACATGCTTACAAAAAAACCCCAACACATATTATCCCCTAAAGTAGTCCATTTTGAAAAGCAATGTGAATGTGGGAGCAATATTGTACTATTTTGTATGGCTTCAAGTTAGAACTGATGCAGCATTGTCTGACAATACTGGTGTATGCTATTATGAATTAGTCATGGTGGTTTTTCTGAGCTCAGAATCCTTCACAGTGCAGCAGAGGTCTGGATGACGCTCTGCTGAAAGCAAACACAGGCTGCTGCCGTTATGCAGTTACACTCAGAAAAAGTTCTTTCGGCTTTCTCTTTTACTGCTTTTCAGCACGGTCCGATATAGTGAAGAAGTTGGACAGGACAGTTGGTGGATATAGCTGTAAACGGCCCACCAGCTACCATCACAGGTGTCCACTCTGCAGGGGAGAGCGCTGGTTTTGAATATTTTAGCTGCTCCGTGGTTCCTACAGAATGATTGATTAGTTCTCTCCAGCCCACATTAAGGCTCTGCTGGTGACAGTTGGTGCAAAGGCCTTCAGGTTTTCATTACGGTTAAAGAAGGGGCTCTATGGCCAGCAGCGTACCTGCATATAACCTAATATAAGGTATCTGCATCAATTTAGGTTGGATGGAGCATCTATATAACACTTTACTTCTGTAAATTTTAGCTTCTCTAATCACACTGACATTTATGCACACACTGATGTGACCAGGGAGCACTGTGTGTGTAGGGTTTAGAAATAGTAGTAATTCATTCATTTATTTAACAGAACATGATACATACATACATACATACATACATACATACAGTTCAGATCTCCATACCGACATGGGAGAAAAGGTATAAGGCTGAAGCAGCCACTTATTTATGCCTACCCTATTTACAAGAAAGAAAGTTGCATAAACAAAACAAGGCAACAAAATGGCATAGTTTTAAAGAATAATATAATAAACAAATCATTTAATCGAAGCAAAATCCTACATTCATACTGGTAATTGGCTTACTTTATTCTAATATTTTATATTTATTCAATACCTTAGTTCAGTATCAATAAAGTATTATACTGATGAAGAACAGAAGTCCATATTTACAAAGATTTGTGGTCATTTCTGGCTCCTTTGAAATTTTTGTTTCGCTCAACAAAAGCCCAGGTTTAGCTGAAACACTCTTAAATCTAGCAGCAAGAAATCAGTTTTATGTCCTCCAGGTAACCCGGTATACATTCACCTTTGGTCAGTTTCTTTGTTCTTGTTCATATTCTCTCGATTTTTTGCTTGTTCTTGCATTTCTTTTTTGTCATTCATTTATTTATATGATTCTAAATACCTTGAATGAGTGCTGCGTAGCGGTAAAATGTGATATGAATCTGACATTACGTGTTTTGACACTCCCCTTTGCTCCTTTCATTAGCCTATCGTCAAGGTTTATACAACCCATTCAGTGGAAAAGCTGCACAGCTGACGGATCGCCAACTTTTAATATAGATAGCTATGTATCTTACTATGAAGGTCACTGCATTTTCAAATCCATCTCCACACTGAAATGGACTTTTAAGACTTGATCAGCATAATAGTTTTGTCTGCATGCAGCATTGCTATGCTCAAGCGTGTGATCCCTGCCAATAGGTCATGCCAGATAATTAAACTGAGAAGCTGAGGGAAATTCAATACACTCCATTACAAGTGAGGGGGCCTTGGACCCAGGGGAGACTTTGGTATTCATAGCCAGGATATAAAGCTTTTCTAAAACATCAAGTAGCTCCACCTCCTAGAGGGATTACAAAATGTTAACTGTTCCAATTTTCATGTTTGGTGGTATCACATTTCAGGTGATTAGCTGAATAAGTACACTAAATGCTTTCCTACTTTCATCATCAGCCTTAACCTACTGCAACAGGTGAGTGTTTTTAATATTTTCTGTCTTTCAACAAATACAGAATGGTGAAAGGATTCTTCGAAAGTCACGGTTATGGTGAGATACAGATAAAACAACATCAAGGAAATGAGTAATATATACAGTTATTCTGATGAGAAACTCCATTTTGCTGCATGTTTTGATTATGAATCTAAAGTGTTACATGTCCTAAACGTCTTGTATGGGCACTTCTTCCTGTCCGTACTGCTGCTTGGAAAACTGAGAAGATATCAAGCCATTGCAAGTCAAAGTCTAAATAAAGTCACGAGACGATGCTGCAGGTCTTTTTTGAGTTAATGAGCATGAGTCAGAAGTCATCAGGGGTCTGACATGAGCACGGTAAGGTCCATTTATCTAATATGAAAAAAAGACCAAAACATCACAACCCAAAATCTAGTTTTAATGCCTCACTTTGAAGGAGTAACATTTTTTTAATCATACTATTATTAGAATTCTTAAGTTTGCACTCATAAATTCAGTGCATTAGTTTTAAAGGACAGTCTGCAGTGTGGAAGATACATATTTGCATAAAGGTGATGCTCAGTTATTATAACTGTATCTAGAATACACACACACACCCACACACACGCACGCACGCACGCACGCACGCACGCACACACACACACACACACACACACGCACACACACACACCTCTGAAGGCTTGACACCCAATGCACTTTGTTTGTTTTGAGTATATTTAAGAATCCCATCGCTCTTATTACCGGCTGCAGACTAAGGTTAAGAGAGCTGTGCTGCTGTTTTAACTGGTCTTGAAAAAGGGCCTTATGGGTAGTTTACAGTCATCACCTGATAAAATGCTTCTTTCTGTTCACCAGAGTAAGGCCAGACTGATGGTTCGGGGATCAGGAGCTCATCTTTTCTCAAGCTGCCCCATGCTGAGCTTCTTGAGAAGTTCTATTGCTCACTCTTGCTGATGTGTATCATAAAAACATCAATCTGCTTTGTTGCTGTGCACACAGTTTTGGCATCACGGCTTCAGAAAAAATGATTAAATTGCATCACATAACAAAATTTTGAAAATCAAAGCCAGAAAAACTTATAAGATTATATATTTTGACAGTTTTATTTGCAATGTCGCCCATTCTGGGGGACCTTATTGTTGTTCTCATGCCAACCTGGCACTGGCTTCACCCGTTGCATACTAGAGGTTTCTCCCTCTGCAGTCATGCATCAAGCTGATGTTCCAATGCCCTGCACAGATACTTTGTCACTGCAGACTTAAAAAAGGGAGAGCGAGGTTATGAGTCCTCTCAAACTTTCAAGTGTGTGGAAACATAGAGGCTACATCCTTCCCTCCTCCCTGCCTTCACTTTCCTGGCCTTATCCTCCGGCTTGTGTGGGCAAGAGTTGAATTCAATATGACCTTTTCTGTAATATGACTGAAGAGGAGTGCCAGAGCGCTGTCTGCCAAATGACTCTCTCCCATGCAAGCTTAAACCAGTTCTTTCTATGGACCCTCCCCTCAGCCTTAGTGCCATGCATCACCCGGGAGCAGGACTCCTGACAGCATCACTTCTTCACAGTGCTGTGAATATGGGAACAGTGGTGCATAGTCTGCAGGGCTTTAAAAGAGACTCCAAAAAGGTGACGCATTACATCTGCTATATGTAGGTCCTTGTAAATAAAACACTCCTGTCTATCAGAAAAGTCATTTCAGTAATTAATTAATGACTTTTAACGACTTTAACCTGTCTGTGTGGAAACATTTAAATCACTTGTTAGAGAGCAGTGACAATTTGGACCAAGTCAGACAGCCATGTATTAAAGACATACAGTCAATGTGGAAGTGCTGATAATAAATGAAAGGTCTGACACTGAACTTCAAAGATAACAGATCATTCAGAACAGCGTTTGTCATTATTCTGATTCAAACACCCAGAATATATGTACCTACGCTATTACATTTTTAATTCTTACAATTAAAATAGTGGGATGATTTGGGTAAACTCCTGGAAAGTGACCCATCTTGCAGTGGTTTCCCCCAGAGAGCAGGTGCTCTCCTGGTGGCCGCCAAGCCACGCCAGTTAATTAACACCACTCAAGTGTGTCAAGAGGGAGGGAAGAAAAATTGCTGTTCTTAGTGGTGTCACACCCCAGCCTGCAAGGCGTGACAAAAGGGACATGCAGCCGGAATAACAATGATTTCATTTAAAACTAACATGATAGTGAATAACAAGAATTTGGAAAAAAAAAACATGCATTGAAAGTTGTATCAAAAGTTCAACCTATTACAGCAAAACACAATGGCTATTGTGTTTATGCATGCAATCTGGGACACAGAGCAGAAATTGCAGAAGTAAACAGAGTAAATTGGGAGATAATAATCAAGCTAGCGGGTTATTATGGCAGAAATAATAGCTGCTTTTTTAAAAGTAGTTTTAACTTGGAACAGAATCAAGAGTAATTGTATGTTTTGGAGCTCATCTTTACTTTGTGAATCAGTCTAACGGCTCTAATTTGTAAAGTAAAAAGACTTACATTTATCTTACTGCACATACTTGTAACCTACTGTTCACTGTGATCCCCGTCATATTCAAAATACTGAATATCTTTGGTTCAGGTGTTGTTTCTTCTCTGAATTATGAGTCTTGGCCAAAATATTTGTTCATGTAGACGATTCTGAGTGAGTGTGTAAAGCTTATGGTAGACACAGTGTGGTTTGCATTCATGATCAACAGCAGTGACCATTACATTACCAAAACAGGCTCAAGAAAATGAGAGAAATTGAGAGCGGCTCCCAGTTGGGGTCTGCAAGCTGTCATGTTACCTTCATCTGGCTTCAAGCCTGGGCTCCTTTTCAATGACACTAAATAATTACACATTCGTCCCACTCAGCCGCAAGACTGACTACTCAAAAGAATCTGTCTTACAAATACAAATTCAAGTGACCACACACTTAGCCAATGAAATCATAGACAGAGAATTTTATTTTTTTCTACAAAAATATTTTACATTAGAAAACACAGCTTGAAATATACACAGTCCGCTTGGTTTTTTTTGCAGTAACCATGGAACATCTCAACTCAAATATATCTGTGTCTATGTTTAAATTGTAGGTAAATATATGAGTGAGAATAAATCCAGTTGCTATGTTGTGTGGTCCTTCAGAAAGGTTCATGAAGTCCGGTGGTGAGAAAAAAATGCTCAGTGATCTCTAACCTGATCAAATCATGTTGGAATTACAATCTATCCATATTCATTACAAAAATACAACAAGATCAGTACTGCTGCTGGGGAATGCTTCTGCACCAAGGGCGATGATGATGAACTCTTTGAGACGCAAGAGCAGCAGTTCTTTAAAGAGCGTGGGAGTATGGGTAAAGGATTTAAGAAGGATAATGGCGTTAAGCAACATTGAGAAAGTCTTGGATTTTACATGTCTACCTCACGAGAAGCCATTAATTTGTCATTCACTGACTACATCCCCGGGTCCTGTTTTCTTTATGTAGCTGCAACGGGTGGTTTTGTCTACATGTTTACAGCAATAGGCGCCATTTATCTCCCTGTCGACATCCCAGCATGACACTCGTGTGTCTTCCTGTCAACCCCAGGGATCTGTTCATCTGTAAACTAACTATCTACAGTACATTCCATGATATTATTCCCCTGATACAGTCTATCATAACACTCACCTGTCATTATTTGCCCTAATTTCGGTCTTTCAGGTGACTTTTCCCGACTGGCTATATAAAAATTAATTCCCTTCTTCTATGACTACTATACCTGCAATCCAGGAATGGATGTAGATATAAACCACACCATAACTGACACTCTTATTGTCAACAAGGAGCTGCTTAAAAAACAAAAACAAAAAAAACAACATAGAATTAAACCAGCCTCATCTTTTTTAGGTGGAAATGTACCCGATCCACCTATTAACCTTCATCTGTCTATAGATTTGTAACCATTATTTCATCTACATCCAAAGATGTCATTCATTATTGCTGTAATATTGTCGTACATGAAGTACAAGATACTGAAAAAAGTGCATGATGTTGTAATTCATGTGAACATAATTACAATCAGTCCCACTCAGTTAGCTGTCCTTACAAAGATGAGGCAATTCAACCATTCAAGAAGAACATAAGACATAAACATTTCTGTTCTGTAAATCATGTTATGAGGATTGTTGTTGTCAGTGAACTGATGCTCACTAGGCAGAGATGATGTTATGATAAATGTATGCACTACTCATACTGCAAGGCGCTTTGATAAGGGCCATTCAACTAAACTGATGTGAACTGCTGTCCCAATGCCAGTAAGGGAAAAACCTAATCCATAAAAGCATGCATAAGTATGCAAATTTTAGATGTTATAAGACACTTCTCTTATCCATTGAAGATGAAACAAGATATGATTATGCTGGACTGCTTCAGTATACTGAGCATTTTTACATCATTTTAAGCTGATCTCAAGAATGCAGGTCAGAATCTAGGTTCTCTTTGAAGAAGTTCTTTTTTAAGCCATTAGAACATTATGGGTCAGAACAGCCACCATCCAACCGAAAGCTCCGATACAGGTTATGAATAATTACTAGAGCGCATGGGAATTTTTTGTACCTTAATAGAACAACCCGTAAACATGATTTTTTAACACTCGCACTGAAAAAAAACGAAATCTTACCAAGTTTATATTTCTTTTTTCTAGTTAAAATATCCCCTCACACTTAAAATACGACGTAATCACCTAAAGAGTACGTTTTCAGTGAGATATAAAGAACTGATTTTTAGACAATAGATCTGGAAAATCTGATTTCAAGAAATCTTACCAAGTTAATTTTTACTTGGTCCATTGGCAGATTTTTTTGCTTAATTCAAGCAAAACAAAAATCAGCCAATGGAACAAGTGAAAATGATCTGGGTCTATTGTCTAAAAATAAGTTCTTATATCTCACTGAAACTTACTCTTTAGGTGATTTTGTCTTATTTTAAGTGTGATGAAATATTTTGACTAGAAATAAGAAAAATACACTTGGTAAGTTTTGGAATTTTTCCA
>JAPTYQ010000005.1:6946206-6963032 GCA_029814465.1 Ostorhinchus cyanosoma | reverse complement strand
AAAAATCTGCCAATGGAACAAGTGAAAATTATCTTGGTAAGATTTATTGAAATAAGATTTTCCAGATCTATTGTCTAGAAATCACTTCTTATATCTCACTCTTTTTCACATTTTTCCAGGTTTTTTTTGATTTTTTGCTGATTCAAATTATCGATAAATTAATTAATTACAAAAATAACAGACGGCTGCAGTTTTAGTTTTTAGTGTAAATTTTGCCCTTTGTAAATTCATCCCACAGGCCAGTTTGGAACCTTTAACACTGAGGTAGATGCATGATTAACCCTTTTTTTCAGATGCATTTTTTTTTTTTTGCACCGTCATCAGTGTGAGTGAATGGAATAGCCTTGAAAGCAGGGACAGTGACGTCTGACTCGATCTGATGATTCACAGTCTTAACAATCCATCTTTTCACTCGTCTCCACATTGCAGACTCCTATCAGTCTGTCATTTCTGATTAATATAAACCTGAAAATGTAAGTACTGGCTCAGATTTTCACTGAGACAATGCAAATATACTTGGAAATGTGGCTAAATTAAACTGCCACCCTAGAGGCAAAGTTAAATGATTAAATAGGAAATGGATTGGGTTCAGGAAGACTAGAGAATAGTTCTGACTCCCCCCCTTTCCCCGACTCAACTCCCATTATCTAAAGTCACGTCCTGTGGAGATGATGCTGTAAAGCTACTTGTGCCTCTGTTGCCTGCGTTGTGGACCCTCTGGAGGCTGTAACTGGAGCAGACTGAGCTACTGTCCTGAAATATACAGTTCATGGTGTTAACGGGAACAGAGAACAGACACGATCACAGTCCAGACCATAATATAGACTCTATGCTATGGTGAGTTAAGTGTCTCATGCACTTGTACTTGAGTATTTCCATTTTATGCAAATGTCATGTTTTTTATTTTATTCCAGTACATTTTAGATGCAAATGTTGAACTTTACACAACACTTAATTTGTCTGAAAGCTTTTGTTGTTTTAGATATAAGTTATATATTGTATTATTTGTGCTCTTTCTTTCAAAAATAAAAGTCTCCAGGAAGTAACAAACCTGAGAGACATTTGAGGAAGAGATACATTTTCAAAATAAAAGCCCAAATATTAAACACATGCAAGGAGATTCAGTTCACATCAGTTCAGTTCAGTTCACATTTATTTACCAGTCATTTAAAATATGTATACAGGTTGTATTCATAATTTCCAGCAAGATATGATTTTGTAAAAAGGGTAACCCCAGAACATTCACTGTGGAACCAGAACATTTTTAAAATAACAGTTTACATTATGTAACTGTAGCTATGATGAGTTTTAATCAGGTCACGGTATGTGACTGGATTTTTGAAATAAAAGCCTTCATGAGGAAACAAAAGCTTACTTGCATTTCAAGATCAGTCAGACTTTCAAAATAAAAGCATCTATAAGTAAGTTAATAGGAGTAGGGAACTAGTTAAAATTTCTAAATAAAAGCCTGCAAAATGCCATATGTTTTAATTTAATTTTCCAGTATTTATTGCTTTGAGATTAGACATGTTAATGCCTAAGGCACAGTACACTTTCTAACATGTTTTGCATAAGTCATTTTTCAGAATAATTCAGACTTCTCATACTCGATACAACATTTGTAGCTTTAATCTCTTTCACATTCCAACTTTATTTAATTTTCTACTTTACAGTCTTTCAGCTATTTCAATTTTTCTATTTTTTTTTTACTTTCACAACGCTTTTGCTATTTAATCATTTTCACACTATTCTTCAAATTTTAACTTTTAACACTGAGAAACTTTTGCACTTCAGACTTTTTTAGCTCCTCCAACTTTCTTCACTTGGACAAACTTTTCTACTTTAAGCTATTTCAGCTTTTTCTTCAATGTTTTTTCTGCTTTGACAATGATCTGTAAATTAAGCTATGTATTTCAGCTTCTTCAACTTGTTTCTCCATTTTAACAGTATTTTACCTTTTGAATTATTCCAGGTCAATTCTGTCAAGCTTCAGCAGTGGTACAGCTGTGTTCTAACAAAGCTTCAGCTTTCACACACAGTTTCCTCACAGACTGAAATTCATTGAATTGCTTCCCAGGGTACAGTTTATCCTATCCTTACGATCCAAAGAAAACCATGCATCATATGATTATGTGAAGGATGAAATGTTCCTTAATGGATTGAGAAAACTTAAGATAAATAAACTCTTAAAACCCTGTTTGGATTAACTGGAAATGGATCAACCCAAAGCAGTTTTTTTCTGAACCTGCAAAAACTGGACTTTAGAAGCATATGGATCTCACAGGACAGTGATGACGTCTGTTTAAGACTTAAAGGAGCTGTATGTAGTAGATAAATAGCTCTGAAGGTCTGCTGAAGATGCCAGTGTATTGGATTGTAGAGATATGAACTGAATATATCTACAGTGATGCGCCTGTGGATTTATGTGGCCACTAGAGGGAGTAGTGAGTCACTCTGCCGGTCTCCCATGGTGAGGAAAAAAAACACCACTGAACTAAACTAAAACACTTTAAAGACAGAACGATTTTTGTTGCACCTTCCAAATTATGTTTTTTCTCCACATTTAATCTTTCCTGAGTGAACTATCACCTTTTATTATAACATAAAAAAAATGTAAATGGTATTTTTCTCCATTTAATTTAGTGATCACGCAGATGTTCATGAAAGCTCAGAGCAAATTCGAAGATCATCACATCAGAATAGAAGAACCTGATGAAAAAGCAACTCTTATAGCAAAATACATCATTAATTGAACATAAAAAAAACTGTCTATAACCACTGCCTTAGGTTTTACTGATGAATCAGTGTTGCACAAAATAATGCTGATGAAAAGCTGAGAAACAGTATTTTACCTGAATTATTTACATTTATTGATTATTATTGATTAGTGGTTTAAGAGTTATTTAACATTTTAGATTACAGGATGTGTCGGGATGGCAGTGGTTGGTTAGATCTTTGAGAGCGAAAAAAATGTTTGAATCCCAAAGACTTTACCAATAAAAACAAACCTTCTGAACTGATAAATTATGGACAAGTCACTAGTTTGTACTCTGATGCAACACAGGGGTATTTAATGAACTGAGTTGAGAAATACCTCTAAATGCAACAAATAATATTACAATTTTCATAAATCCGTTGCATTTAGGCTTTGACAGTGTTGTGCTTTTAAGTTTTAGTATAAGTTTAGGCATTTAAAGTTGGTAATTTTTTAAATAAAGATGACAGCGGAGAATATAAAAGGAATTGAAGATAAAAAGGAGACAAACAGCAGGGCTTCGTAGACCCAACCAATTACCTCAACCTCCTCCCTATGCTGATTTTGTAAAAATATAATTAGAAAGTATGAGTCATAAGAGATTCGTTACATAAATGACCCATAGACATGCTTTGTACAAAGGAAAACTGAATTTCACAAAGTAAAAGTCTGAAACTAAATGAACAGGTTACATCATATTACATGTTATATAGATGCATAAGCAGTATTTAGATGTTGGTTGTAATTAATACTGATGTGAAAAAACTGTCCAGCGGAAATAAAACCATGGCTAATGAATTAATGTAGTGGTGTATTGTGAAAATGTCATATCAGAAAAATAAAAGCAATTCAAAACTCTAAGGGAGCATTATGGGTAATTGTTTGTTTATGCGTAATGGAGAGAATATCAGGAAGTCTTTTATGAATAATAATGAGCTGCTGAAAACAATCACTACTCTTCAGTCCTGTATCTGAGTATTGCATGTTATATTCATAGTTCTGACAAATTAAATATGAATCATAAAATCTGGAACATGAACAAAGGAAGGCAGCGCAGCCTTGGTCCGATATACAGTGAGCGTTCTTATTTTGGAGATACAGTTGAAGCCTCGGTGAGCGGAGAAGTTCAAAACAGATTTTGGTCTTTCTTAAATTTTTTAAAAGTCTAGATACTGACGGCTTCGGTGGTCTCATTTTGGAGTACTCTGGGAATCTTTTTCATAGAGAACCAATCCCTTTCCATTTCCCTCCTTCCAAACTTTCATCTTATACCAACTTCTGATTCAGCCTTCAATTAATACTGACGGTATATAAAAAAACATTAACATTTCAATATGTGTGTAACTGGAAAACAAAGGCATTAGACATAACACGCAGCCGTAACAGCCAGTATTTCCTACCTGGTGATCTGAAGGTCCAGGCCTCGTCATCATCAAAGTGCGTATCTCCGGCTGTGAACCTTTCACCGGGGAAAAATGCATGAGCCACGGTGCCCCCCGGGCCGTCGAAAGGATATCCATCATCGTGGTCGGCTTTGGTGAAGTCGATCTGAATGTCTGCGTCACTGCCGGCCACCTCGTGAAAGTTAAGAGGCGCGATGTCACTCCAGACCTTTAAGGCGTAGTACATCAGGGCTCGAACAGTGTCCCTCCCCAGTAAGGCCGAATCCTTGGGGAAAGTCCGCACTCTAGGAGGAAAAGAAGAGGGGTGATAGATTTTCATTTTCTGGTCTGGTTTGTTTACTGGAACAAAAATAATCCCTTATCCTTCATTGTGAAACAGAAAGTTTTGCCAACAATCAAAACAGTCTTTTTTTTTGCATTACAGTAAATAATTGGGGATTTAGTGCTTTTGCTAAAACTGTAAAAACAGAGTTAGAAAGAGACTTTTCCTGTCCTTTCAAATGGACTGGACATAATCTGCAGCTGTTGATGCATTTGATTACACTGAAAACACAGACGGCACTGTGAGGTACAGTACAGCAGGTCAAAGCTGAATCTAACCTCTGACATGGAACAGATGTTGATAACAGAGTTCTGCTTATATCCTGTGGTTTAGTTTAGTTTATTATGGTGGGTGTAATGTGTTTATTTCCTCCGAACCTGACACATACTGGTCTTTGAGCTTCATAAATACTGGATTCTGAAGAATATCATCAGCAGCAAATGATGTTTACAGGAGAGATGCACCCTCATAGGGATCAATCCAACAGCACAGGCCTTAACACTGGGCCACAGCTTTTGTGAAATGCAAATGTAACATCATCCGTTGTTTTTTTTCTCGGGAGGGGGGGGCTGGCTTTGTGGAGCCAGAAGTGACCATATTTAAACAAAAAGGGGCAGAACCTGAGGGGTCAGAGAAGAGCAGATCCTTCCAGAAACAGTAAAATAATAAATAAACATCATCAAGCAATGGAACCTGTTAACCCTAACTACACTGAAGGAGGGAAAAAATGTGTTTTATGAAGTGAAGTGAAACTTGAAAAGTCCCGCTCAGCAGGTGAGTGAGCTCTCATACAGACCTGTAAATCAGTCTGATGTGGCAGATGTCAAAGCCTCTGTTTTCTCACAGATCTGATAAATTGCAGGAAAACGTTATCGAAGTGGCTATTGACACAGTACTGTGGCACAAAATATCGGTTTGTCTATTACCACAGAGCCAATCAGCGCCCTCGTTATATCATGTCTAGACTGGTGACTTACGTCCTGAAAAGTGCCAAGGCAATCAGATAGCGAATAGGTCAGACTGAAGCACGGCACAGTAAATCCGATGTTGATATAAATCAGCTACTGGGACAACGTTCAGAGTGCAGAATTCAGACCACAGCACTCAATACACTGAACTGACACTGAACTGAGAAGTCACATGACACACCGCTGCATCTAACATGTAGCTCCGCCCACCTTCTCCAGCGTCACTGACTGAACAGAGCAAAAAAACTCCATAAAAACAACATATAGAGTATTTAAAACAATATATATGTACTATCACTAATTTGTTGATTCTGTGATCAATTACCACAGTTTTGTGGTAGCAAAATGCAAAAATGAATGCACTGAAGTATTCGCTGTATATCACCACAATACTGTAGCAACAAGAGACTAATGAGTTCATGGAACAGTATTCATGATTGGCTTTAGTACAAATGCTAACATTTGCTTGGTCTGTGGCAACGGACAGACCAATATTTCGTGCCACAGTACTGTGGCAGTAGCCATTGCCAAATTTTAGAGATAGACTACCAGATTATTTGTTAGAGGATCCAAATAATAAGGATGAGACTGAAATTACTTCTGGAAAAAATGACAGAATCATTTTACAGAGCTGTTCAGTGTGTGTGGGAGCCGGGGCTGTAGGAGTCACCGCCCAGTGGCCGTCAGTGGTATTACAACTTCAAGAAACTTCCTCATTGGCTTCATCTTAGAGCTGAGCTCATCTTTGTCCCTTGGTGTGAACTACTACAATTACTTTCATTTTCATTTATTAATTAGATGATTATTTTCAACGGGTCAAGAAAATGTTAGAAAATAGTGAAAATTGTCTTGGTTGGCATCCAACCCAAAGATATTCAGTTTGCTGTTATTGAGATGTGAAAAATATCTAAGTATCCACAATTATAAAACCAGAGGCAATTTTGACATATATTTTTTATTTGTTAAAAAAAATATTCAAATTGATTATTAAAATAGTTGACAACTAACTGAATCATAGCAGCTCTATACAGATATACCACTGACAGTTCTGTAGTTCTGCAGTCTGTAGACATAAGCAAAATCTGTACCTGGACTGAAACGAAAACCTTATAAAACTATATGTTTCCAAGTCATTCCATATTTTAAGAGAATAAATCTTGGAGCTTTCTCAGTCAGTACCCTTTATAGCATACCCAGGCATAGACCACAGCCTAACCTCACTAGGAAAATGACAATACTGGACGATCTTTGAAGGGGCTTAAAACAGCTAATGTTTAGGTTTCTGAACTTATTCTGTTATGTGAATAAAATGTCATGATAAAAAAGTTACAAGAAGGAGAAACACTGGGTCTAGTCCCATCATTCAAGAGGACAGCTATGGTGGAATAAAAAAAAACAAAAAAAACAAAACAGGGTCTTCATATTCCATATTCCACTTCCAATTGGAAACTGGAAGTGAATGTTTTCCATTTCGTAATGGGGGATGTTTTCTGTGAGGTGGTGTACAAAGACACTGAACACTGAGGAACACTCACAAAACTCTGTGGACATGTCATGCAGGAAACATTTACTGGAATAAACTCATGAGAACAGACTGCTCAATGCAGGAGATTGAAGAACCTACCTCTGAATACACTTCCCATCGTACAAAGTTATATCGCACAAACACCAGATGGAGAGAGTGTATCTCACTATGACTGGCTGTTCAGTATGAATACACCTATGATGTAGTTGTGTGCCAGATCTTAAAGATAACGTAGCAAATAACACACTTTTACATATTCCTAAAAGAGACAGAAGCAGATAGTTCAGGCAAAATGTGATTATGAAGTTTGGGCCATTGTCTGCAGATCCAGAGGGACGACAGAGTACAGGGCAAAGCGTTTCACCTCAACCTGCAGCCTGAACTCAGGGTTAAAGGATGGATAAAACCAGCAGTTTGAAATGCTCTGACAATGTTCATCATGTTCTTTTTTTGAGCTATTTTAGCCCTTAATACAATCTAACCATTTGTGTGTAAACCAAACAAAACATCCGTCCGTCCGTCCGTCCGTCCGTCCGTCCGTCCATCCATCCATCCCACCCTGGACATTTCATCAGTTCATTGTAGTTGACACATACAGAATAATGATAGACCAATACATCATCCGGCCGATATATCAGGCCGGTATTATTGTTTTTTTTCTTATATCGGTATCAGCCTGTTGTGTTGGCTGATAGGCTCTTTTTTCCATGCCATGATTTACTGACATGGCACCTCCGTGTTCTTGGAGATACTGTTACCTGTTCTACCTCACCTTCACTTTGTTTTATTTTTATCTGAATGTAAGTTTTATTATGTAAAATGCTAATGTTACCTGTTCTACCTTACCTTTCTCCTTTTTTGTTTTTACCAGTAGTTTAATATATTTTTTTAGTTCAATAAATGTTTGCTTTAGAAAAAAAAATAAAAATCTGATATTTGTTATCTTTCACAGAGAAAAAAAAAATCTGTATCGGCTCCAAATATCGGCTTTGAAATATCAGTGGCCTGTACTGGTCATTGGCTAAGGCCGATGTAAAAAAAAAAAAATAATAACATCGGTATTAGCCCCAAAAAACCCCATATTGGTCGATCACTAATGCAGGCAATCACTTTTAAGCACACCTACAGTCGATTTACATTGGTTACGTAAAATACTCAGGTGCATGTTCTTGGATGGTGGGAGAAAGCCAGAGTACTTGGAGAGTACTCTACAGAACCCAGAACCTTCTTGCTGTGAGGCCATAGCAATAACCACAGCACCACAATGCTAACTGTAGCATCGCTGTAACCTGAATGCAACAATTATGCAGGAGTTTTTGAGATTATCAGTTTTTGATCTTGCAAAATGTGTGCATGTGTAATTTTAGAAGCCAGATTTAGAAATGTGGATGTTCAGCTTTAGTTTTGAAGTGAGTGACTGTGCTATACAGTTGGCCTTTTACCCGCCTCAGACCCAGCAATGCATGTTGTCCTCTGTGGGGGCAAATTTCAAAGATCTACTTCAAAAAAAAAAAAAAAGTAACTGAAAAGCTGTTTCCAATAAAGACAACATCTCACAGTACAAATTCAGTTTGTCTTACGATTGAAAAAAAATTAATCCCCTATAAATCCTGTATCATTCTGGTGACCTGATGATGTTTTTGATGCTAAAAAATGTGTTCTATTGAGTCCCAACAACTTTAGTCAGCACCAGCGACATTTCAGACCTTTCATCCCCAGAGCAGCAGCTGCTCCGACTGCTCAGCTTTAAACCGAAGGTGACCGAACCTTCGCTGTCAAAGTCAGACTCCTGAACACCTGCCAGAGGAGCTCATGCCAGCAAGATCACTTTAATCCTCTCAATCTCTTCTCCAGAGCATACTTGTGCCGATATGCAACGTCTATCTTGCTTTATCTCAGTTTTATTCTCATTTATCAGCACTTAATTTTTCATCCGCTCTTCATTCTATATTTATCTGATTTGTTATATACAGCAAGTGTATTACATCACAATACTTATTCTTTTAATTTACCACAGTCATGGTTTGGAAAGATGGACATGATAGGGACAGAGAGAGCTACAGACGGATCACTATTTTATGTCTGCACGTCCTTTGTGGTCTTTCACGTCACATTTAATAATAATACTTGGAATTTAAGAGAAACTTCAAGAAAGGAATCAAACTCAACTCGATGATTGGTTTATTGTGGCTTTTAGAGAGGCGAAACGAGAAAGAAAAAGTCTTATTCCCAGGCACCAAAACCATTTAAAAATACGGAACAAATGAAAAATGCCAGCAGGGACTAGCTTCCACTGCAAAGAGGTGGAGTTCCTACATCAAATGAAAAACAGCTCTGAGCAATCTGCCTCTGCTTCTGACACCAGTTCAACTCACACCCCCCCATGAGACTCTACAGCACAAGGTCAAACAAACAAACAAATGAACCAATACATGGGTCTGACCTGGATTTACAAATAAAATGTGTGATTATTTTTCAGCTGATGTCAAAATAAATATGTATGCATACATAATAATAAAAAACGGGAGACTTTTTGCCAGACCCTCCGGCTAACTACGTGACCTCAACATGAACTGTGGCTCCGAGGTGTGATGGTAACGCCTACAGACACACAACATTCCAAATTGCAAAAGGCTGTTACAAACCACCTTTAAAATATATAATTAATCTGTAATCCTCATAATTTCTTTCAATTTTATCATAGACCGAATCAAATATATTTTTGTCAAGCTATGTGTGTAACATGTCTGTATTAAATAGTATTAAAAGAATGAATGTGCAAACAAAATCTATAATTAAGAGTCCATGTAACTTTGACCTTTGACCCTTATATTCATATTCTTTTCTGAACATCTGATGAGTTGGACAGTTTGTTTTTACTCACTTTGACACTTTTTTTTTTAACCATTATAATTGGAGTTTAGGGTTTTTGTTGCATTGTATTGGATTTATTTGTATAAATCTGTTTATCTGAAATCTGTATATATGTATCTATATAAACCATTTTAAATCACAAGTAACCTTCTGTTTTTTCCACTCAGGAAGAAAAATATGAAACACAGACCTGACATTTTCTTGTTATATACGATGACATTAACAGCCGACATGATCATTTTTATCACAAGAATGTTACAAATCAGTGGGAATGGGAAGTCCAGTACACTATAGGTGTGATGTGGCCCAATAGTTTTGTTCATGTAATATGCTTCCTTTTTATTTTAATTAACATGAACAAGTATTAACAATAGGTTCAACAAACAGGTAAAACAATTACTCAAGTAAAAGAATGAAAGGAACAAAGAGAAAGAGAAAAATGAAAAAAAAGACATACAAAAAACAGTAATAGATAGTATGAACATGACAATAACAGTACAATTTTGATAAAAATAGTAATAAATGAAAATAAGAAGAGGAAAATGATGATGACAATGATAGCGGAAATACTACTTTAATCATCACAGGAGTAATATAAAACAAATAAGGCCAATTATAATTAATGACATAACTATTATTACCATCATCAAATCACCCCCACCATCTATAACATAATAATAATAATAATAATACTTAAAAAATGTATAGCCCTTGTAATTCAGCTGTTTTCATTAAAAATAAGAGTAATAAGTACATGGAAAATACATGGAATTCACTGAACAACAAAGTCTAGTAACATCTATCTACATTAAATCAACTGTTATGTCGTGTTTCACCAATTAAACAGCAAAAAACAAACAAACTAAACAAAACTTGGTAGTATCAGCAGAGCTTGGTCCGATTCATTTCCTCTGCTAAACACTTGAGCCGCCTCTTGCCACAGCAACTTTACTCTATCTAGTGATGCAAATGGGTTCATTAGTGGAGCTAATTAATGTATTAATTACCAAATGTGTCTGTGTCAACATGTTGTCACAGAACACATGGGTGGTTTAGCAAGTCTAGCTTGAAGCAATAAGGTGACAGTAGTTTCAAAATGACTTCATTTACATGGAAATTTATGCAACAAGTAACTTCAAAATCCGATCAGATCACCTATTCCGTGCTGTGTCGTCTACTGTAAGTATGAATTATTCTTGTGTTGAAGTATTAACAAAATGCTCCTACACAGTCCACTTATTCAAATGGCAGTGTCTGACCCTGGCTGCTAACCACAGTTAGTCAAGGTCACAACAAATAGCTAAACCTCCACAGACAATTCACCTGCTTATTAGTCCTAATTCAGACGGACGATGGTGGGTGGCTGGGTGTGTTGCTGTGTTTGTGAGTGTGTCTTCAGAGGAATGTTGATGAGGGAGTAAGATAAAGCGGCAGAGTTCATGGCTTTGTCAGTGTGTAAATACAAACGTGCATCCAGATTGAGTGTGTCACTGTGTGTGTCTGTAATTGTAGGTGAGTCTGCCAAGGTCAGACCATCCCTGCCCTGCATCTCAGATGAACTCCGAGTCCCAAGAGCCGCCGGTGTTTACATGCACAGACTATAGGTGTGTGAAAAATGAACCAGGTGTCATCTCCCTGTAGAGCCTCCTTTTAATCTGATTAACTTCACAGACCGTAGTGGGATCCTGTCAGTTTGTCAATCTAAGACCTTGATTTATACAACCTTATTGATTAGGTTTAAAGCAAGCGGTCGACTGAGATCAGATCTCAGTTGGCTGCATTAAATCCACACATTTTTCACGTCCTGTTCTGTGTCTTATTAAACAAGCAGCAACAAACAACATGCTTTTCATTTGTTCTGTTACGGTATCTCATTACATTGTTACCACTGAATTTTTATTTTTTTTTTGTAGCTACTAATTTAAATAATATAACATTTATATAATATGTTTTTCTCTCTTATTTGTATAATCTTATCATTGGAGTCTTATGGGAGCTTGTGTATTTCTTCTCTGATGACTAATTAAAATAAAACTGTCATCAAATAAGTCAAATACAATTTAGTCAGAAAGATGAGCTAATAAAATATGCCTAAAATTGGCTTTGGGAAACCTTTACTGAACATATAGCCTACTTTGAGTGTTTGGTTCGCTTGTTTAGTTTCCTATGTCTCCCTTCTTAACAATAAGTGGGCGGGGCTTATGGTTGATTGTCATCCAGGGGGGAGATTGTGACGGTTTGGCTTTATATTTTTAGAGTCACACTGTTTTTCTTTATATGGACAGAAATATTAGAACACTAATACATGATTTCAGATAGATAGATACTTTTCTTTCACTATATTTTTAGAGATTACCCATATCTTGTATTTTCTACTTATAAAACAAAAAGACAATGTCATTAAAAAACTACCAAGATGACATAACTGCTAACAATGGAAACTGTGGCTGTTTGTCTTAATGCCTTCATCATCATCATTTCTTTTACTTTTATGTTTTTTTTTAAATTTATCCCTCTACCTCATAGAAGGTAAGCAAATGACATACTTTTATTTTGTTTAAAATACAGCTAGGTTAAGGTGAGGTCATTCTTTGAGCCTTTTGGGTTTCGGACCTCACCTGCACATTTTCGTACCCGTCTCTCTGTATTTGTCTTATTTTGTATTTGTATGTGCAAATTAAAAAATAAATAAATAAATAAAAAATGCCTTGACAATGCAGTCACCTTCATGGTTTTTCACATCTCTGTGAGCTGAAAACATCAGATAATAATTACTTGTGGTTTAAAAGGATTATTTGTACTCAAAATGTGACACATATTTCAGAACTTTAGAACGTTTAAAACAATTAGAATGAAAAAAAAAGCAGTCTAATATTAAGTAAAAACAATCTAATTTTGTAAACATAGATGACAAAGTAAACACAATTAACCCTATAACCATTTGCAATGACAGCATCCCTGAATTCAAGGTGTTCCATTACTTTTGTCCATATAGTGAATGCAGGTGGGACTGCCTTAAGCTCTGAGTTTACAGTTTAATTCTTCTAGTTTTTAAGTCAATCTCTTTTACACTAGTTGTTAAAGCAGTTTAGAGATGCAGTACCATCTTACATCATTTAACAAGATAATTGAACTAAAAAGTCTGAGTGTCCAGAAGCTTTACATTGACACACACACATACTGTGATATGATCTATACTGTCATATTACACACATGTTTTGCTCTGCTATGTCCAGTCACATATCTGTTGAGATATTTAAAGCTGCTCTCTATCAATGAATTGTGTTCTGTTTGTGGGCTAATACACTGCCCAGCCAAAAAAAAAAGACTCCCACAATCTCACATTTAGCTTTTTACTTTGATCACAACATTTATCTGCTAAACTTATTTAATATCAAACATGTATTTCCATCATTTTGTCATGTTTCATGCTGATTCTAGACCTGACCACCCTGAGCAACCCTAGATCATAACACTGCCCCCACAGGCTTGTACTGTAGGCACTAGGCATGATGGGTAATCACTTGATCTGGCTCTTTTCACTCTGGAACAGGGTCAGTCTGGACTCATCAGACCACATGAGCCTTTTCTATGGAAGTTTTATGCTCAAACTGATGGTTGTTTAACCTTTGTATGGTGTTTGAGTCTGTGGGACCCGTTTTCAGTTTTTATCAAAAGAAAAATGAAACAATTAATTATTTTTTCAGCCTGAAATTCATTAGCTTTGACTCATTTTCTGTGAAGAACATAAATTAAAACACATTTTCAAAGAGCGCATACTGTACACCTACCCAACACATTTATATTACATACAGGGTGTTTGGTGGGTTTAGTTGTCAAAAATCTTGCTTCATTTTTATTATTATTATTATTTTATTATTTTTTATTACATTTTACTAAAAAAAAAAAAAAACGAGTTGCACATTAATTCATAAATGTGATCTAACAAAAGAAAAGGGCAAATATTAACCCTGTTTGCTGTTCATATGACTTGTAATTGGGATGATGAAGTAAACATCTGTTGAGTATTTTAACATAAAAATTGTTTGATTGTGTTGTTTTGAAAACCCCAAAACTCACCCACCGGACCCATGAACACTGGCTGAGCAACAAAAATACTAACACCACACAAGAGTTAAGAAATGAGAAGCTGCTCAAGCATCAGTTAAAGTTACAGAACATGTTGCAGCTTAAATATGTTAATAACTGCAGTCATTATCCAGTATCCAGTAATTATCTTAACTATTTGCTTGGTTACATCCGGGTGGGGATTTTTCTTACTGGCAGTTAGATATTGTGAATATACCCTTCACTGCACCAATAACATCTACAAATTTGACCATAAACTCGTCATGACAAGCTGATCAACTGGGTGACACAGTGATCATACAGTGGCACTAACATTTATTTTTGTGTCCAGCATGACTGATGAGAAGTTGGAGAATGATAAGCACATGATCCAGCAGACTCCAGAGAAAAGTGCAGATGTAAGAGTTTTGGGCTGCAGCACAAAGCTGGAGTCATCAACAGCTCAGTGGCTGAAGGGCTGTTTAGCAGCAACAGAGCCTCTGAGTGTGCATCACTGACTCACAAATAAATATATGAGAACAGAGTGTACTGTCAGATGTTTGCACATCAATCAAATATAATACCTACATAAAGAAATGCTTACATCAAAGAACATCCACCAGTGAGCAGGCGGTCCTGGACAGACTGTGAATCTTACGCTGCGGTGCTTAACTGACAAACGCAGGATGGTAGAGGAGGGAACAGCAGGAGGAGGAAAAAATGCATTGTTGGAGGCTGATGAGAATAAAAGAAGGATAAAAGAGAGCAAACAAGCGGAAAGAAGGAATATGCAAGTCAGTGTTACAGCACTGCTGATGTTTCACCTATTCATGAACTCATTGAAAATTTGATGAGGTTATTTAAACCAGACTATTTACTATGTCCTTGGATATCAACAGACTGAAATCACTGTTGAGACTGTGCTGGCACTTTTATATTTGCAGCATTTATTTCACTTAGTCTACTTTGCTGAATCGAGAGATACATTTTCAAAGAATCTAGTTCTGCAGTGTGTTTTTTCCTTGAACTTATAGTCAAAGGTACAGATACTCAAGGAATTGGTTAGTAATAATGTGACAAATAGAGTAGCAGCATCACTGAGGGTTTAAATAATACACTTGCTGACAGTCAGAGAAAGAGACCCCAGTATGTGGTCACTGTCTCAGTGTTTTGTAAGCATGATTTCAGTGGGGTTAATCAGTTTGATCTTAATTTGATATTAAGAAAACATCAACTAAAAAGACTTTTTTGAAGATGACTCTGCCAAATTAGATGTGTAAAGCCTAGTCTTTTTTTAATTTCCCATATTTAACAGAGACCCTTAATTCACCAGCCTGTCAGAAAGTAGATGTCACTAAAAGGATCACCTCAAAGGTGTTAAATCATTTACTTTCAAATCAGTAGGAAGGTAGTTTTGATAAGCCTTTACCAAAAAAAAAACATCTGCCCACCAACAGACAAGTTATTTTAACATCTTATGTCCCTCCAGTTATTACTTATACAAATAGTTCAAAGCGGAGCAGGAACAATGGTGAATATGTCCTCAAATGCATGCACACACTGAACAATACACAGCATATTCTTTCAATATAATGCATTTCTTGAAGGAAGATTTCTTTCTCAATGGTCAATAACATGGGTATAATGGCAGATGAGTGGATACAAGTAAAAAAAAAAAAAGTATAGATGTATATAACCAAGTTATTAAAAGCTGAAATTGCCAGTAAGTCGGTAGATAAAATATAAAATGGGTGAAGGGGAGGAATAATGTTTTTCACAGCTGAATGTCTGTGCATACATCTTACCCCACAGGCAAAACACATCTTTTAGTAAAACCAATGCGAGGTCTTCTAGTCAATTCTGTAATACAGGATTGTTGTGATTACAGACTATTATATGAACTGTCTGAGTCTGTTTATTCTAGAATTTAATACCTAACAAATCTTAGTAAATCATATATGTACAACAGAATCTTGGGGCTGGAGCCTCACAGAGTGGATTGCATCTGCTAATGGTGTAGCATTTGTAATTTCTTTGCATCTATTCACAGAGGATTTTGTAGTTCTGATATACAGACATTAACACAGTCATACACTTATCCACTTGAGTGCAATTTGCCCTTGTTTTGCATTGAGTTTTGTAACATTCCAGGTGTTTTTTTTTACTCTCACAATTCTGCTATAGACTGGTTCATAAGGAAAAATGGTAAAAGATCTGTACGCATAGAATTCTCCACAATCAAACCAACACTGACGCTTCTATCGTACTTTACATTTATAACATCACAGATCACAGTTGACTCCAGCTGTTAATGTTAATCAGGCATGTCCGAAAAATATGATTAATGTCACACTTAACATCTGGACACTTAGTTTCTCCAAAATTCAGCTGAAACACTTTGCTATGATTCTTGTAAAACTTGTGTTCTTGGCTTGTTTCATCATGTTTCTTTCTGACCTTGTGATCCAGTTCATCCCAGTGCAGCTCCATAGTAATAGGGTCATGTGACTGGTCAGGCCGTTCCATGACAGATAACACTCCAGCCACTGTTTTCTCTCTATACAACCTTTACACAGCTTGGATGCATGCTTCAGGTCATTGTCTTGTTAAAGGTAAAGGTGGAGTTGATGTGTGGAATTGCAGCCATTCCTTAAATACTGACCTGTATCAACACGGAACCATCAAAACATTTGTCATTGTCTTCCCGGCATCACTGCACTCAGTCATAAACCACTTTTACACAGAGATCCTGGAAAAAAGGTGAGTTGATGATCCCACCTTTTTCACTGCAAAAATCTAAATCTTATCAAGCGTATTTTTCTCATTTCTAATCAAAATATCTCATCACACTTAAAATAAGACATAATCACCTAAAGAGTAACTTTACAGTGAGATATAAGAACTTATTTTT
>JAPTYQ010000005.1:6685473-6703009 GCA_029814465.1 Ostorhinchus cyanosoma | reverse complement strand
ACCAATATTTTGTTTCCCCAGAAAGTATCGATTTTTTAGCCTTGAGTATCGATACATTAAACTCTATTCAAACCCCCTGTGTTCCGTCTGGTACTCTGCTCGCCGCTCATTTCCCCCGTTGGCAGGAAGAGCGATGAGGTCATCCAGCCGCTAGTGTTGCTGCAGAGCATTTCTAACAAATTACCCGTCTAGATACTCTCTTCACACAGACGGCAATGTCTTTCTATTCCTGTTTACACAGTCAGAGCTAAGACAATCAGGAGAATGGCGGCGAATATAAATCCAGCACTTTCATACTTAAAAGCAGATGTGTGGGAACACTTCAGGATTAAAAAGACTAAAGAACGTGACGCAGCACCACAGTAAAATCGTTGCTGCCACACCATATATTTCACACTAAAAAAAATCATCACCGTCGCATTAAGGCATAAATGAGTCTAGTTTCACTTTTCAATAAATCAAACTAATTTTCTCATCCCATCTTTGATTAATGTAGTCCAGTCTTTGCAGTTGTCGACTCTCTGTCCAGTCACAGCCACATATTGTGTAATTGATCGATGCTTTCAGTTTCAGTTCAATTAATTCAATCCAAGTCATTGGAAAACTCACGAGATGTCACCAAAATCACTTTGTCCCTTTAAAAGATTTCAGAAAATGATGTAAGTGTATTAAATTGTATGACATCATATCGAATCGTTGGCTGAATATTGTGATATATATTGTATCGTGAGCTGAATATCGTGTATCGTATCGTGAGATTACTGTATCGCTACAGCCTTAATACCAAGTACAATGTAGTGTTAAGAAGAACTTCATTTTCAAGATTTTCCAGCACAGCACCTTATCACTGGGCTAAAATTTACAGGAATACATATACTTATGATTTTTTTTTTTACAATGACTTAGACTGTATTATGCGATAAACATCTAAGATTATGTTTGATAATAGTAAAAAGTTTAGAAATTAAAAGAGAAGACAAAGGAAAGGGAAGCCACTGGGTGTTCTTCAGGCACACTGGCACCAAGTCAGAGATGAAGATAAAAATGTACATGGAGTCGACCTGAGACCACCTGCTAATTTTCTTTTTTGACAAAGTTGTATATTTCAAAATGTATCACCTAAGTAAGAAGCTTTGGCCTGTCATCTAACCTGGCAGAGTTACTACTGAAAATAAATAAATAAATCACATTGCAGAGTTAGAATTTCAAGCACTTAAACTAAAATTCAAGCACTTTGCAAACCTTGAAAACACTACATTGAAATTCAAGCACTTTTAAGGATTTTAAGCACCCGTACGATCCCTGAATGTGGAAGAGTAAATCTACAGTATGCAGAAAATATAGAGTTTAAAATAGGAGGCTGGAGAAATGCTCTTTTTCGAGGCAGAACTATAAATGTAACTGATCACAGGACCAATGCTTACATCGGTGAGAAGGAAGTGTTAATTTGCATCCCAAGAGTGCTTCATCCACGCATGGAAAAACATCCACCCTAGCTCTGTCCAGACAGATGAGACAAATTAATAGTTAGAATCACTGAGGGAAGGAGCTGTCATATCAGATCACTGAAAAGGTTGATTCTCACTAAACCCTAGTGTGTCCTAGTATTCCCACACAAACAAACAAATACTCGAGGTGTTTATAAAACTACTGAAGGAATTAGTGTGAAATAATATCACACTAGAAATATTACATGTACAAAAGGAACAAGTACTATGCCTGCTTATCACAGGACTGAGATAGATGAATAAATGACAGAATGTTTATCTGAAAATACTGTGTTATCTAAGAAATAAAAGATTAACACTAATAATTTCATCTTAAACCCAGAGATTATTCTAACCCTGACAGTTGCAGAGAACACTAGACCCCTGTCAGTTACATGTGAAGATGATGTGGTTTGTTTTAGTACAATGTGGATTTTTGCCTGTATATTGTGGGCGGATGCCAAAATTACTGGGCCTGTGACATTGGTATTGGTGAACAAACCTAATGGTAGATAACCTAATTATCCAGCAACTTCAACAAAAATTCAGGTCAATAATATTGTATAAAATCTTGCAGTTTCCATTTTTGGGTACCAGATACTATTTCTGGAGACCGTTTCCATTACAGAAGAGTTGGGCAATTAATTTTCTTATTCGGCCACATGAATGAACCAATAGACCTGGGTACCGGGTACAAGATTCCAGGTTCTTTTGCGTAATGGGAAACGTTGAGACAACGTAGTAGAAACGCGGCATTATTGTACCTATCACTCATAAAAAGTGAGCAAAATCTTGTTTGCAGTTTTCCAACATGGATATTAGGATCACTATGGTCCCATGTCCATGTTGAAGAAAAACAGAAGAATTGTAGATGGGACAGTTACATGGATTATGTGCTGTTGTTTTTTTTAATCTTGAAATTACAAGTTATAGTCCCAATTTTGCAACAGTTCTGTGTCAGAGTATATTATCTACATTTCATTTACTAAAATTCTCAATGGAGTCAAAAGGAAGGTCTAAGAAATCAAACAGCAGAGGACAAAAATAATTCGGAGAGATGTACATTACATTTCTATAAAAGTAAATATTCATAAAAATCAATGACTGCTACCACTCCTTGAGCTTCATGTCTTTTCTAGACACACACACAGTGTAATTTTATCTGCTTTGATGTCTCAAAGGACAAGTTACTCTACACTGGACCTCACCTCTCAACAATAACAGCTTTCAAACGCACAACACATGAACACTATCTTCAAAATTTCACATATGTCTGGAGAAACAGAATAAAACAGGGTATGGTTAGAGAGGTCTGAAAGGGTACACTTTCAACCACACCATGTTTCTATCAAACAGAACGGAGTCCGACAAAGAGAGAGTGTGAGAAGGAGAGGACAGGAGACAAACAAAGACAAACAGAAGGCAAAGAAGAGATGGGACGAGGCGAATAGCAACCGGGCACCCTCAGGGAAGAAGAGACCATTAGGCAGATGAGGATGTGCTGAATTATTCAGGATGTGTTTGTAAAACATCACAGATGGGGTACAAGTAGTTAGTGGTTGTGAATATGTGCATGTTGGAACAGCAGTGGAGAACAGCGTGTTTTCATCAGACCGCTCACAATGGTATGTTCGATGTGATGAGAGGCAGTATGATGCGGAGAACAGAGTACGAAAGAGAAAACACAATGTTTTGTTGATGAGAAATGTATCAGGGGATATAAGATATGTGCTTTGCTATATGTGCTACATCTGGAAAGTAAACAGTGGAAACTCATTCTGAAACACATTTTCAATCTCACCCACTCTCAGTCCATGGCCACTGGCCAGCAGAGAGAATAGGTTTCAAAGTCTGCGTATCACGGTGCACATTGTACCAGTATTCACAGAATAGGCCTTCTATTCACACTCTATTGACCTCCATTAGTTCAAGTCCCAATGCTTCTTGGATTCTGAAGTACACTGCTGTCTACGTTCGATGCGACACCAGTTTTCTTGTAAATACACTTCAGCATCTAGTTTCAACGCTAAATGAGTCAATGGATACAGAAGGCCAGAGTTGATATGAACAACTGATTAAGCAATTACTCACAATCAAAGCTACTATTTTGACAATTTAACCAGGTCAACATGCACAGTTAGAACATCACATCTGATCACCACAAGAAAAAGCCTCCACACACAGTCTCTAATCTTGAAGTTGAACAACCTTCATCACATGTGTCATATAGACGGAGGTAAGAGAAACGAGATAGATTACAGGAGCTTTTTCTTGTTGTTTTCACTTATTTCTCAACAAAAATGCCCAACATCTCTTACTCACAGCATCTTCTGTTTGGGAATTTCCTTTTTTTTTTTTTTTTTTAGTATGAGCCAAAGCAAGCATTTTCAAAGCATAAACTGAGCTGAACAATAAGACAACATTCAGCATGTTCTGACAGTTTACAGATTAGGCAATCACTTCACTAGATTATCCAGGCCCTGAAGACTCTCAGTTGCATATTGGTTGCGTGTTGGCCAAACAGAGTTCAAGAAGAGAATCAATATGTCAAAATATTGCATCATTTCACACAATTCTGTGACAAGAAGCAAAGATAAAGCTGGCATTTCACTATTATGATGACCTAGACTAATAATGCAAAGAAAGGACATAATTTACAGCCAGAGACAGTTCTTTCATCTTGGCTTTTGAAAAATTGAGGAAGTAGAATTTGACTTTAAGCGGTATTTCCACAGCGGTCTGAGAGTATATGATCTGTAAAGCACAGTGTGCTGCATGTATACGCATAATTCCAACAGAAAAAAAAAAAAACACAGAAAAGAAAACTGTGACATTTGCTCTAATTACAAACGATTGAACCCAACATCTTGTATCCCACATTAAAGCTGGCAGCTCTCCGGAAAGCAGATTGGTGCTGCCTCTAAAAAGACACTAAATTAACACACAGCAAGTGAGATAAGCATTTTAAATATAGTATACTGTGGGCTCTTTTTCACACCTTTCAATCTACCTTGTTTATGTGCCTTTAATGACTAATATTCATGTATTTGATTACAGTGTGTTTTCTGAGAGCAGCAGTCGTAAATTAAAGGCTGTAAAAGTAAACAGGGTGGAGCGGGGAGAATTTAAATTTATGGCTTTTGGCTCGCTGAAATGTCCAAAACGTCACTTTCCCGACTGCTGTCTTGGTTAATAATGCTGTCAAGCTCAAACCTACAGAGGTTATATTATAATATTCACTCTGACTACATACACCTTTATGAAAATGCAGATATGAATTCAACTCACACACAGTGACATAAGAAGGGTAAATAAATAGTTGCTTGTGTGGTTAAGTCTGGTATTTTCCAGACAAATGAGACAGTAAGTACAACTCTAGAGAATTAATACTGACACACATTCAACCTTCAGTGACCTGTGAGGTAGACAATGACTTCAATCTTCAGCTGCTCAGCTTTACAAATTAACTGAGGTCACGGTTCTTTGAAGACGGACTGTACATGGCTCGAATAAATAACACCCAATACATGGCTTGGCTAAAAAATGAATCCCATTCTTGAGTATTAATCTTTGATTACAGCACACACTGGCCTTTTTAATAACCTTATGTAATGTTACAACATTTATTTCTGTCATTTCTTGGACATGTAATGATTCCAAACCTAGACTTGACCAACTGAAACAACTCCAGACCATAACACTGCCCCCACAGGCTTGTACTGTAGACACTAGGCATGATGGGTAATCATATCAGCCACTTCTCTTTATCATTTTGGAATAGGATCAATCTGGGCTTATTAGACCACATGACCTTTTTCCATTGAAACACAGTCTAATCTTTATGCTCTCTATCACACACTATTTGCTTGGTTAAATCCAGGGTTTGGACTTTTTTGTGTCGTCATCCAATGGAATACTGTATGAAAGTATCCATAAAATATGGAAAATACAAAGAAGATATATATTAGTACGAAATGTGTTTCTCCCTGCACGGTGAAACACTGAGTACTTTGATTTAGCTTCAAAGTTCAGTAGCGAGCACATGTGAGATAAAAGCCATTAAAAGCATAGAACCATACCTGAGTTATTTTGGACTGAACTGAAGATACTATGGATGAGGACACAGCCTTGTCTTTCTCCTGAGAGCCGTCCCTGTAGAGAGAAAAGAGGGAGACAAAGAAATAAACAAAGAAAGAAAGAGAAAGCCAATCACGCTAACAGAAGAGCCTATACAATATTTATCGCATCGTTCTGAAATGTTCAAAGTTGGACAGACATCAGAACAATGGAAGGCAGAGCAGAAGGCGAGTGAAGAGGCAAAGAGCAAGAGAGGAAAGACACATGACCTGTAAAAACTAAAATATCTACCAGAGATAAAACCACCGCAAAAACAATATCAGGTGCAGCCGAGTATAAAATCATGCACACAGAGTTTAAGTGCCATGTCGGTGTCTCTCTTCCTTTCTGACATTTCATTAAAAATTCAAAGTCTGAAGTCTGAATTCAGTTCAATAAATTCAACAGGTGACATGAAGCTGCAGGGTGGACGGCAGGCTGATGCTTTTGAGGTTTCAGACTTCTGCTAGAGGGACAGCGCTGGACGCCATGTACTGACAGTTGAAGGATGTGAATTCCAGCTTTAAAAGTTGGCCTTATGATCAAATCAAAACAAATTTTATTCACATAGGGCCAAAAGATAAAAGTCATTTCATGACATTTTACAAATAGGTTCAAAACACAGTAATATCCTGTCAGAGAATGATATTTAATTGATTACCATTCTAACATTTCTGTCAATATAAAGAAGCTCCTTGTTTTGGATAATCCCTTATGGTCCAACTAAAGCAAAAACGAATTTAAAAGTAAAAATGTGGGTCATTTAGCAACACTAATCATTCAAATTACCACTAAAATGTCCCGTCAGAGAGATTTCGAATACTGTGTTTTGACCCTATAGAGCTGGTTGGAACCAGACACTCAAGCAAATTTACAGAAACCCAACAGAATCCTCCAGGAGCAAACATTTGTGACCGGTGACAGTGGCGAGGAAAAACGTCCTTTAAACCTTGAAGAAACCTTGAGCAGAACCAGACTGATGGCAGAGCACTCTGTTCCATACCTTGAACAGGTACATGTCAATCAAACTCACATGGAAATCATGTTAACCTGTATTCTAAAGCTACTTAAAAAGAAACTGGAAAAAAAAATACGTCAATGTTGTGTTGAAATAATCCAGCTCATGTAGCTGCTCTGATAATTGTTGCTCTGAAAAGGACAGAGCAATTACTACGGTCACCCAACAAAGGGAAAAAAACAACCCTTCTTTGAAAAAAAACAAAACAACAGAATTATCTGCCTATTGAGGTTGGCTGTGCTTAGACAAATATAATGTTTTTAAATTATAGTGTTCAGTCTGTCCTTGCACAGAAAGGAGCTTTCATCCCCATCTATTATTATGGCACAAATATTTACAACGGTATTCATCAAAAATATAGCGACAAAGGTGGAAACAAAAAATAAAATCACTAGGTACGCTGACCAGCACATTTTCAAGCTAAACATTCCCTTAAAATCAATTAAACCCATGCATAATAATTTATTAGCCAAGCTGGAGGGGTCCTGAATCTGAAGGTTGATGTTTTGTTTGAGAATAGAAGCCGAAAATGCAGCATATAATCAGGCCGTGACCTGCACCCACTTATCGTCTTAATAAGTGGTTCTTTCCATCTTCCTCTTGAAGGAAAAAGTGAGGGCTCCTACACATTTCAAGTCAAAGTAACACTGGAACAAAGAAAACTGAGTCTCTGCGGACTGGATACTTCAATGAAAGGGTTTTCAGCTGTGTGGGAGATGTTCTTTATCCAGACTTCAAAGTGACATTGTGGCAGATTAATTCAATTTCAATGTTCAATACCAATGTTATTTTAAAGCTGAAATAATTACAGTAATATTGACATTTACTGTTGCAGTTGTATGCCCCTTTTCATCACACACCTGCCTGTCAGCTTGTTAACAGTTTCCTCCTCCCCTGTGTTCTTTGCTGAATCAATGACGAACTCTGCGGCAGCTTCCACACTCATCTTTCCAGCCCACTCTCTGTGGAATTCCTCTGCAAACAGCTCCCTTCTTGAAAGTTAATGTCACACTGGCTTTAAAAGAATTTACCCTGTACACCAGTGTTTCTCCACCTTTTTTGAACAAAGGGTCACTAATGGCATCATGTGGCTCCTGCTGTCCCTCATATACCCGAAAAAATTTGGAACCGAGAGGTGAAGGGTGAGTATGTGCCTCTGTTATTCTGTTATAATTCGGAGCTTACATCGGGTCCTTGCGTGGGAGGGAACCCCCCCCCCCCCTCTGGTGACAAACACTGTAATTGTCCAACCGCTTGCCTCCTGTCCTGCGCTCACTGCTGTACACCTTTTCACTGGATTCTTCATTTGTTCATTTTGGTTTTAATAGTGATGATTTTGCGACACAAGGCTTTGAGTGTGAGGAGGTTGAGCTTTGTGTTTGTTGTCCACTGCCTACATTGTGTCTTCTGCCATTCAAAATGGATTTTTTGGCGCTTTTACCGTTTTCACTGGTGGAAATTATTCAAAAGCAAAGCAGGAAGATCAAGTTTCTGTTATCATGGTCATTCACAGCTCTCTACAAGTACAATTATATGCTTCTGTCCAAACTCCATTTAAAACCCCTTTTACCAAGAGCACAGCATCATTCATATTCATTACTGTTCCATATTTCATATGACCAGTTTTTATAACATATCTATTCAAAGAGTGTTTTATCTGGTATCTACTTATTTTGGTCTCAGTGCAAAGTAAAGGAATGAAATGCAGCTACGTCACTATATAATGTAAATTACTTCATTGAGTAATGACAAATGTGAAATTTTGTATCTTGCAAAATATGTAAAGTTAAATATTCATTAGACATTTCAGTGATTGATTGTATTATCATTATTCTTATGTCTGACTGTAGACCAAAGTTGATATACACCTAAGTAAGAGCCAAGAGTGGACAAGGAAAAAAAAAGTGTTTATGGGCACCATAGATGAGTGGGGAGAGTTTAGATTAGAATCTGAACCTTCACCACTGCATGTTATTTAATATCACATTTTCAAACTTTAAAATGTCACCAAATCTAATGAGAAAATCTCTAAGCAACACAGTCAACTAGAAAATACCAGGAAGGCACTACTAAATAAAAAACATTTTCACAGGACTAGGACTGCACTCCTAGGGGTAAAGCAATCTATTCAGATATGAGAGTTTTCTTCAAAATAGGATTTTTAGGTAGATTTGTGAATAAAGTGTATCGCATTTTTGACAGGTTGCTAAAGCCAACCCTTTTGGTTCCAAACAGTTTAAGATCTTTTATATATATATATATATATATACATATATATATATAATTGCATGCCTTTTAATAACAAAGTGAGAGAGAAATGGTATTTCAATTCTCTGTGTGCTCTGTGCATCTAGTGGATTGAAAATAAAAAAAATATATATATCTTTGAATCTTGAGTCCTCCCATGACTCTTTGATTCTGTAGAGAACAGACTTTAAGTTACATACAGGAATTCAATCTAAACAGCGCTTAGTCTGACTGACAGTCTCGTAGAGGATTACCTGGAGTGGGCCAGGCTGGAGGCGGGGCTAGCTGCTGCAGACAAAACTCTGCCTGGTGAGGAGTATGGGGAGAGAGAGGAACCCACAGCTTTCATCTGTCCTGAAGATGACAAGGAGCTCCTCCTTTTTTCAGCAGGGGATCTGCAACACAAAGACATGGCAGTGACAGCTTGAGCAAAAATATTCCAAATTCAGGCACTAACACCAGTCAGGGCACAATATATGAAGTGGGTGGAATTGTTTCTGTAGGGAATACTCATGTAAGAGCAAACCCTACATGAAATTCATAAAATTCATTGAAGCAGATGACGTCCTCTCCAGCTTATGTCGGTGGACATTTTGGTTATCGAATGTTTTTTTCTTCTTCTAATATGCTGAAAAAAAAGGAAAAACCTATGGTCTCTCATTGAGCCCTTAACACTTGTTAGAAATAAACACACACTGTGGCACTGGGGCCGACTCTCTGTGGGTGTGAGTCAGTGTTTCCAGTGGTAGAATAAACAAAGGAGTATGTGAGGCCTGATGATATCGCCATGCCCCAGAGATGTTATGACACCTGCCGTTACACTTTACCTGGATCTGGAATGCCCCTGGGGTAAGTTAGAGCTGCTGCTGTGATGATAGCGCTCCCTTTCCCTCTCCCTCTCCCTCTCCCTCTCCCTCTCCTCACGTCTTCTTTCTGATGACGGGCCCCTCCTGCTTCTTCTCCCAGGTGAATATGAACGGGATCTGACCAGACAAGAGGACAAAAACAATGTAAGGAGAAAAGCTGGTGCCAAAATAGGGATAAAAACTGATGAAAGTGAAGTGAACAAGAAAAAAGTGAACAAAAGACTGCAAAGAAAAAATGGGTACCTAAAAATGTTTAGGAATTCACCAAATATTTACAATGTATCATGCTTAAAAAGCTACTACAGCATGTCTTACAAGAACAAAAACATGTTACATATACACACACACACACACACACACACATATATATATATATCTATAATATGTTACAACACAATGGTTTCATTGCATTTGTAAAAGCTGAGGTATCATGTAGAGTTCTGCAATAGTCAGCTCTGCCAAATAATGAACTCTCTTTTAATTAATTTTCAGAGATGATAAGGATCAAACGCTGTTACCCACATTATATTTTGGTCTGTTTTAGCTTATTATTGCTCATTAGCGCATTTCATTCCTGTGGGGACCTGTTATTTAGCAGTTAATTTTGTAGCTGCAGACTTTTGCATTTCCTGTGCTTTTTTGAGCCAAGATGAGTGTTACATGTATGAAATTCATGTTATTAAAGCTAAAAGAGACCAAAATAGTAATGCTTGATAAAAGTGTGTGTATTATTAGGCAACATTTAGCACTTTTAATTCTTTTCTCTACTTGTAATAAGTACTATACATATTTCCGAACCATGATGTACTAGACCTGTAAAAGATTGTTTGCTGAAGACAAATTTGCTCCATTGTTTTAAAACAATGGAAGGGGGCCATGACAAAGAAAAACAAATAAATACTATCTAAAGAACTCAATAAGAACTAAATACTATCACTGTGATACACATTTGTGCTACAGAACTCAGCCAAAGGGTAAAAACTGAAAAAAAACCCCAGAAAAAACATCATTATATGCATTACTTTAATAAAATCACATATATTGTATATATGTAAATACTGATTTTCTAAACCAGCATGAAAACAAAACACGATTAAATATTCATGGTTATTATGAAAGATGAATTTACTTGTATGATTTGCCTCCATAAAAGGTCAGTGCTAGCAACATTTTCTCCCATGGACTAGAATGCAGAGCACACCAAGACTTTATAAAAATGAGGTTAAGAAAATAAATGATAGCCCTCTCACACAAACAATGGTAAAACAAAGGCTGGGTGAGTTAAAGCCAGCCTGTGCCCAGGTGGTAAAACTTTGGTCAATGTTCTTAACTTAATAGCTTATTTTTAGCTAATTTAATTTATTAGCATAAAATCCCTGAGATTGAACAGTAACAATATTGTACAATTTAAATGCAAAACACGAAGACAAAACAACTTACTGTTGAGCTTTAATCTCTTTTTCTGCACTTTCTTTTTAGCGTTTGTCTTAATATAATTCGATTCATTATTTTTTTAAGATGTTTTCTTTTTATTCTTCATATTATTTTGCTGGTTTCCTTTATTTTATCTTATAAAGTTCTATCTTTTTCACAAGAAGAAGAAAGAAAAAAGGCAAGGATGAGAAAGAAGTGAAGCGACAAATTATTTTCTATTAATATTTTGTTCATATGAGCACAGCGTTCGTTCAAGATCAAGCTGCGGTGAGATGTAAATCAGAGGGTTATTAATCATTATGTTCTCAGCCTGTCACATTACATGTCTAATACCTTTAACAGCAGCTGCACTGATCAGGTGTCTGGCTTCTTTCAGGTGGTTATATTACAGATGCGCTGAATATTTTCAATGGTGACAAGTGACATTTTATGGCTATGTGACATTAGTGGGACTGTAATGGCTTTAAACAAGATTTAAACATTATATCTGAAGTTTGCCTTGAGCAATAAAAGTGTCTCTGGTTAAAGTTGCACACTTTTGGAGACAAAGAATGCAGCCTTTGTTACGCTGTTTTCTTGACAAAACAACAGGACATTCAAACTGTTGTAAAGATGTAACATAATGAAACTACCAAGGACATTAGTGCTCATTTCAAAGGCTACAGAGAGATGAAGCCACCTTCCGTCTTGTGGTTATAACATGGGAGCTAATTTTGAGCAAAAGATACATTTTCTGATCTCAATTGAGTGTTATCAATTACATATATGTCGTCTGTGTATCAAATCAAATCAGTCCCAGTTTGTTATAAAGACAAAAAAGTATAATTTAGTTTTGTGTGAAACCATTTGGTGAACTAATATCTGTTTTGTATAATATACATCACCTACACCAACATGACCTTTCAAAAAGTATTAAAAGGAAAAGAAAAGGGAGAGTTGGATGGTCATAATGACATTTGAGCGTGGAGTATTTGGAATTATATATTGACATTTCAATGGTTTTACAACAACCTGCAACTTTGTTAACTTGAAATTTTTTTTTAGATTGCTCAACATTATAGACCGGGTTTCTACAGGTTTCAACAAGTTAAATTTAAGACTTTTTAAGACTACTTAGAATGGAATTTAATCCCCATTTCACAGCTGTTCCCCGCCACTCATGTCAACCAGGCTGAGAATAAGCTTCTCTCCAACCACACATTATTACATTTGTACTTCCTCATGCTTACTTTCAAATAAAGTTCCCAAAGTCAGCTTTCTCTGGCGACGCACGTGACTAATGGCTTCATGTGTTGGGCTGAATTTTTTTCACCGGGGGTAGCAAAGTTAACAACAACTAATTCCTAATTACAACATAAATCGTCAGGTTGGAAAAGATAGAATTGAGTAGAATAACGTTACTATCTTTGCAGTTCGGACATTTCCCAGACACATTTAAACACAATATCGCCAACAGGTTTATAGCAACATAACTTAAGACCTACCATATGAAATGTAATACCTTTTAAAGTAAGTAAGTTTATAAGTAAGGTATAAAATGCAGATTTTTACATTCAAGACATTTAAGAGTTGTTTAAGACCCTGCAGGAATCCTGACAGTTATAATCAGTGATACAAGTCAGATGAAAAGTCTAGTCCCTCGTCACTGCCTTCTTATATTATTATTCCAAAAAGAACTCTATGGTGGAACATCAGAAAGAGCAGCTCTTCACCTCTATATTTACCTGTAAGAGGCTACAGTACATCTGAGACACGTATTTTTCTCAATAAACTGATGAGTAAAATAGTAATGTTTAATGTTACTGAACCATGACCGGTGAAATTTAGGTGCATTTAAGAACTATTTTTAGTGTCAAATAATCTGATGGAGAAAGTAAAGGAAAAAGCATTTCTTAAAGCACAAGATGTCTTGTGTAGTTCATAACCCCACAGATATTCAGTTAACTGACAAAGAAGAGGAAAGAAACCAGAAAATACTTCAAATGGAAGACTGTCATTTTCCTGTTAATTAAAAAAAAAACCTGATTATCGATTATCAAAATAGTTGTTGCTATTATAGCTCAAACGGTAATTGTAAAATCAGTGCAGCTCCAGTGAGTATAATAATATGGATAATCATTCCAATGTTAATATACAGTTGTAACCACATGTTTAGCAGTGACACCCATTAACTCGTTGCATAAATGGGATTTTTTGCCTTTGAAATTTGCTTATAGCTGTTCTTCAGTGAATACGTGGAACACAAAAGAAACAAGTGGTCCCAGGCACAACAAACCCTGCCCTTTGCACATATTTCACTCATTATAAGTAAATAGAAAGATTTTAAAATATGCATAAAAACTGAAACTTTGACTTCTCCGAAAATGCATTGGCGTCTATTCTGGGTCAGTGGCAATCTATAAACCAAATTTGGTATGAATTCAACCTATAGTTTTGCTGCTAGAGTGTTTAAAAACCAGACAAATAAAACCAAAAACAATACACCCTGCCTCCCTTTAAGGGGGGGGGGAGTAAAAAATCTGAAGCAGTAAAGCTTGTGAAAACAAAACTTAATGTCACTGCTGACTTTTTTGGCCTCGACTGAACTTAAATAGTCAGAAATGATTCCAGTCAAAACAGACAGAATCATCTTGGACTAAACCACAGTGTCTTACCGGGACCTGTGGCCTCTCCTGTAGGCACTAGGAAGGGAGTGTCTATTCTTTGATCTTGACCTTGATCTGGATCTTGACCTCCTCTTGTGTTTCTTCTTCTTTTTGTCTTTGTCTCTTCCTTTATTCCGGTCTCTGTCTCTGTCCTTGTCTCTTTCTCTGACCTTGTCTCTGTCTCTGTTTCTGTCTCTGTCCCGGTTTGACCCTTTGGAGGTAGTATAGGAGGAGGATGAGGACGGGGCCTCCCTGCTGCGATAGGTTCCCTGGCTCTCCATGGGGGGCCTTTGATCCTGAGGATACGCAGGTGGCACAGAAGACACTTGTGTAGGCAGCTGGTCAGACAAAGCAGAAAGGGCTTCCTGCATCTGACGACAAAAGAAAGGGGAGAGGAAAATATCAGTGGCGGCATTATTAATGAGTTTAAAGATAAAAAGAAAACAGTCCATTGATCAGTCAGTCTTGTTCTTTGACATTAGGGACAAAGGGAATTCCCAAATGACGAGTATCTTTGTACTTCCACGGGCAATCAATACACGTATCAGCCTATGTAATGAGATGCAGGAGTTACACAAGGTTGAGTGGGTAAAAGATTAAAGGTGTATCTTTGAAGCACTCAAGTATCCACTCTCACAAACGTTTGCCAGATGTGAATCTGATAATCAGTGTATACAAGATACAAAGTAGAAATATGGACAAAAAAATGAGTCAATTCCTTAAGGACTAAAGTTTTTATTTCGTGATTGTGAAGGATTTTTTTTAACTTCTGGCAGAACAGATGTAGCTGAAATTCCAGGACTGCATTTAAGCCTTTGTTTGTGGAAAAGACAAAAGTAGAGAGTGAATCACTGTGAAACATGAATATTTCTGAATACTTTCTTCAAACAGCCACTCAGCTGACTATGAGTTGATGACCCCACCCCTGAAGGGGAGGCCAGGGGTATTGTTTTTGGTTTGGTTAATGTGCTTCTTTGTTAGTTTTTTTTACACTTGAGCGGCAAAATTATTGCTTCAATTCATACCAAATTGGGTTAATAGATGGCCAGTGACCCAGAATAAATGTGATTATATTTTGGGAGAAGTAAGTCAAAGTAAAACATTTTTATGATTTTTTTAAGAATCTTTTTTCTTCTCCCATTTTCTTCCAATGGGCAAAATTTTAAATGTCAATAAAAACATCCATTTTGTTTCAATTTACTTCAAAGTTGGCACATACATATAGGCAATTAATATGCTGACATCAGCACATGCATAGACATGATGACATCAGCTGGACCAATGCTGAAATAAGCTACAATACGTGCGAGGGGCGGGGTTTGTTGTGCCTGGAACCACTCGTTTCATTTTGTTTAGATGTAAAACAAATTCTCTAATTACCAAGACAGTCACAGTGATGTCTTCAACTGCCCCCAGTCAAATTATTGCCTTCTGTTACAGCAGCTAAATGGTAAAGATCTGGAAATATCTTGATTTTAAGAAGCGTCACAATGTGGACTTCTACATCAATCAAGTAAATCAATAATCAGCAGATTTCAGGTCATATACAATTACATTATACTAATACTCATTATTAACTTTTCTGTCTCAGCCAGACCGTTAATTTGTGAAGTTACGTCACTACTGCATCTACTACGTCTTATTTGAGCGATGTGTTGTTGTCAGTTCAGGACTGTGTTATCATGAAGCCACATTACCAAAATGTCTAGAATTATATCTACAGTAAATTAAACCAAAGCCCAGGTAACTGAAAGTCATTTGAAATGTTTATTCCAGGCAGTGACGTGACCTTTCTTAGAGATACAGTGTGAGAATAAACTTTATTTTCATGGATCAGTTCCTCTTGTACTGTCTGCAGATGGATTTCTGTTTTATTTTCTGATGGTTATATAAACATACTGGGATACACAGCTGTTTATATTACTGAATGTTCAGGTCTGATTTATGAAACAAGATTTGCCTGACTGCTGGTATTGAGTAGTAATGACAAGTTAACCACACGCAGAACTACAGAAAACTGAGGATGCAACAGCAGGATTTATTTAGAATCATTGACAGTTGGATTGTAATCAAATGAGAGCAGCCATCGTAAATTGTTGAAGGAACTTAAAATATGTAAAATGTACACAATAAATGGATACCTTACATGAAAACAGCTTTGTTACCTCCCTTTTGACCAGAATTTGACAACAATTTTACATGATTAGCTGATAAGTTGAAAAGTTAAGTTAAGATACATTTTCAGAAGCTTTTTTTTTTTCATTTTTGATTAGCATTGTTACATAACTAGCCAACACTGGTTGCAAAAAACAGTACAAACAAATTGTTAAATGGTGCACTTTATCTGAATTTATTTCAATATTATTTATATAGAGCAGAATTAGAGCAATGATCATCTTGAGGCACTTGAAATAGTAAAGTCTAATGTTTAAATGAGTAAATAAAAACCACTATGAATTGTAATGTTGACATGCAATGCTTGTAAAATCACAATATATGCCGACTTAGGACACAAGTGCATCATATTTGCCCTAAACTCCAAAACAATAAACACTTTACAGTTTTTGTATATAAGTGTGTTTGCTAAATCTAGTATATTATCAGCAGACACTCAGATTTGACAGTGAGATCTCTTGCACTATATATATATATATATATATATATATATCCTTTCTGAATGTCTGCTGATTAAAAGATGGTGCAGATTAGACAACACAATACAGCTCTCTCTCTGGCTACAGACCATGTTCTAAGTGTCAGCTGTCAAGTGACTCTAATTACCCCAATGTGAATGTATCTGCTCATATTAGATTGGGCTGCTGCTAGATTTACCATGTTAAGATGCTCCATCAGTGGATTAAACACAACAATAAATCTTCCAAGGTCAGATTTTATTTTCAGGGGTTAGCTCTTCAGTTGCCTCTAGGTCCAGCCATGTCACATATGCATGCACTCATGGCACCAGAAAGGAGTCTCCGTAATGACAACTGTCAAATGGCATATTTATACACCAACGTTAACATCAATTTTATAAATGGTACGGTTTTAAGTAATGAACATGGAAGCCAGAAAGAAAATGAATGTGTGTGTCTCCGCAAATGAAAAAGGAAGACCAAATAAATTAAGCTGTCCCAGTTCAGCTCCATAAATTTAGACGTTCACTCTTATAACTTCAATCTCTCCATTTCAATCACCCCATCCCACAACTATCTGCTTAAATTGGAAAGAAATGGGTGGAGCATAAATAGAGAGAAAGAGGGAGGAACAGAAGAGTGGGTGATGATGAAAGAAGATGAAAGGGAGAGGGGGAAATGAGGTAAAGTAGTACAGATGAGAGGGGGGAAAGAAAGGACGGACTGCAGACAGCAATCAATAAGTATCTATAAACACATGGAGGAGTAGTGAGAGAAAGACAGAATATTTATAATACCTTCCTGTTTGCTTATTATGGGGTGTCTGGGCTAAGGCACAGAAAATGAAATGATGGGAAGAACGTTTCAGGTTAAAGTTAGGACTGACATATGGGAAGCTTATCCCAACTCCCAGATGGAGAAAATGTCTGCCCCGTACATCTGCTCTACCAAGATACCAAAGTTTGGAGGAAAAAAAGAGGAGAGGAAAGGAGGAATGAGGAGAGGAAAGGAGGAATGAGGAGAGGAGAGGAGAGGAGAGGAGAGGAGAGGAGAGGAGAGGAGAGGAGAGGAGAGGAGAGGAGAGGAGAGG
>JAPTYQ010000005.1:6668143-6679020 GCA_029814465.1 Ostorhinchus cyanosoma | reverse complement strand
ACAATAGATCTGGAAAATCTTATTTCAAGAAATCTTACCAAGATCATTTTCACTTGTTCCATTGGCAGATTTATTTTGCTTGAATAAAGCAAAAAAATCTTGTATTAAGCAAAAAAAAATCTGCCAAAGGACCAAGTGAAAATGATCTTGGTAAGATTTCTTGAAATAAGATTTCCAAGATCTATTGTCTAAAAATAAGTTCTTTAGATCTCACTGAAAAGTTGCTCTTTGTTGTGACTATGTCTTATTTAAGTGTGATGAGATATTTTGAGTAGAAATGAGAAAAATACACCTGGTAAGATTTGGATTTTTCAAGTGTAACAGAAGAATATCAGTGTTATGGACATGGACCACTTAATAAGATTTGGATTTTTGCAGCGTATGGCCTTTTTACGTTGTTCCACACTGAAAAACGACACACTGCATTAGTTAAGGCTAAATAACATTACATCTTAATCACTGTCGCAATCATCCAATGGAATTCTGGTGGGTAGTTTTGTTTATTTACTTACAGCCAGGCAGTATATATTTGTAACACACACACAAAAAAAAAAAACCCTCACTCAAAAAAATCATTCAAGCAAAAACATCCATTTCAGCTACTTAGCTTTATTGCTTCCCCTCAGATTAACATCATCACTCGCTTTAAACAATGGCCAAAAAACAAAACAAAAAATCATATATTTTATATTTGGTTCAGCTTTTTTCTGTTTTTGTAAAAACTTGAAAATGTAGGCCATTATTTGAAGATAGTGACAATTTTAACCCTGACTGGATACTGGCTGTTATTTGAACAAAAGAAATAAAGTGAAATCTTATCCAGCCTTAAAATGAAATGTCAGCATTAAAAAAATGCAGGTTATTAAACATCATCTCTTCACTGCTTAAATATATACACAGCATTTTCTGCCACACAATAAAACACGCACATCCACTGGGAAATGGCTGCAGCCTAAACCACTCATGTACTTATCACTGGAAACTACATTGGGTGTGTGTGGCTGTTTTCCAGCCCATCAATACAGATTAGTGTTCAACTGTCTGCCACTGATTCTCCTGCTATCTGATCAAGTTAGGCCCTCTGACTGACAGCCACTTTGCCGCACAGCAAAGCCAATTCAGTCAGCTATTTATTAGCCTTTTCCAGCCTCTTTCTCTGGCCGTCTGTCAGCTCCAAGAAAGACCATTAGCTCTGTGACTGTTGTGCTGAACCTAAACAGGATCTGTCACCACCCATGATGGTGAAATGCAGCACATTTATCTTTACCTGTCCATCTGTCTGTCTTCCTAGTCACTTGCTTGCACCAAGAAGATTACTAAACTTTTGTTCTATTGTACTAAACCTCATGAAATGCTAAAAATCACAGCTGTTAGAGACCCACACTGTCTTTATGACACTTGACTGAACATTTGACAGGTGGATTGGCACTTCAACCGTGTATCTGTGATAGGCAGCCTCAGCCTCATTAGAGCTCTTTAAGCTTGACACTGTGACGTGAAGGACATAGTGAACATCTTGACTCAGCTCTAAAACTTAATTTATACCTAAGAGAGGAGTGCATACACAACAGAAAGATTAAATGAAAAGGAACTAAAGCACAATTTGAAGACAAGAAGAGAATATAGGGAGTGAGTAAAAAGAAACATACACAGCAAAGAATGGACACAAACACACAGAGGGTTGAACAGCATGCAGAGCAGGAAAACAGACAATAAATCAACAGTCCAACAGACAGGCAAAAAAAGAGAACGCCAGACGGTAATGCTTCACAATACTAATCTTAGATAATAACATTATACTCTCTACACATGAACATAGATACAACCTGATGTCTACATAATTGCAAACACTCCCAGTGACTGTTTTACAGCATTAAGTCCCTATAAAACAACACTGTCATTTTTTTTAAATAAAGTTTTGCATTGTTCATTTTTGTTGCTATTTTGACCATAAAGATCCTGTTGAGAGCTAGTGATAAGTTCTTATACATTTTTTATTCGCTTGACTTACGTATGCATTCTGAACTAATCCAATCATTCAAATAACTGTTTTATATGGGATGCAAAACAACATTTGCATAGCTGATTGCTTAAAAGAAAATAAAAACTGAAAAGGGCAGATGTGATATAAATAACTTAAAATACATAAAGGACTTAGAGATACTACAGGGACGAATAGAGTTAGGCATATTGACACGTCGTTGCATCTTGCCGGTCAAATCTAAGATGAATAAATGGATATAACAGCTTTTAATAATTACATTTTTAAATCTAGATCACTGAATATGAAATTTATTTGAGCATTGAATTGATCAATTAATATGGAATTGACCATCACACTAACTAAAATTTTTAGGGCTCTTGTATTTGTATAGATAATATAATAATAATATTGATAATGATAGTTTGCAATACACCTATCTGCATCCTGTTTTGGTCATCTCTAGTTTCAATAAGGCTGTTTTTATGTATGACTGTGCAAAAATAATTGAGGTGAGCTTGAATAACTGCAGTGAAGCAATAATGTAATAACTGTGACAAGCTCAGGAAATTTTAGCTCGTGAAGTGGAAATTGTGCCGGAAAAAAAATTGCTTTGTGTTCCACTTTCTTTAATATTCAGCTCCAAATATATTGATTAATTACTTTAATTTTGATGCTCTGTCATCTGAATAAATACTGGAGGTGAAGAATTTGCCTTAAAACGGTTTCTCTTTTGTGTTGTTTGTTTGTGCAAAGATGCTGATGCACAGCTTGAGTATAGCAGACTGAAGGATAGCCAGTGAGCATGATTCTGTAAATATAACTGAACAGCAGAGACAGAAAAACAGTGAGAGATGAGAGACAATACCTCCATTAGGCCCATGGGAGAGATATATGACTGCCATTTACTGTACTATACTGCTTGTTTCTTACCATCGGATACACCCTGTTTAGAGAATACATAATTCAGACTCAATAGATTTATTCATCCTCTGCTTCCCCTGTTGTTTTGCTCACTATTTCAACCCTCCAAGAATGGAGCAACTTGGCAGAAGACGTGACAGAAATGTCTTGTAAGCACATCCACTTGTATGCTGAGACAAACATTCAATTTTAGCATACCTACATCAAATGACCATGTGTACGAGGTGAAAAAAAAACCAAACCAAAACAATAGGCAGTATGGACAGAGGGACACAAATGGGATCTGCCATCGCGATTGGACTCAGAGTTTATTAAAATTCATTCAGTCACACACAGAATGAGACAAGACATGGTCTGAATGCTCAAAGTGAACGGCAAAAAATAAAGACAAGAATCCAAACACAGCCAGATTGACTTATTTAATGGGTTTAAATATGATGCTTCTAAGTTAAAGGTAATTAAATAATACACTCAAAAAAATCTATATTTGTATTCCCTTTGTGCTATACTATCACTGTATACTATTCCTCTGATTAGATTTTAGTGAGATTGAACACAATCTACTGTAATTCATAATATTTTTGTTAGAGAGAAACTAACATTTATTTTAAGATTGTACCAAATTTGAAAACCACTACAAAACTTGAACTGAATATGTATCTTCATTAAGATGACACTTTATGTAAACGAACAGACTAAATTAACGCATGAATTCCCCTTAGCTGTTAAACTGCTCATGGACTCCACCCATGATGTTTTATATGGTGTTCCCGTCCTCTACTTAAGTGTGCATATTTGTGGTCACCCCCCCCCCCCACACTCACCCTTTACTGTGTTTGAGTTTATATGAACATGTATGTTACAAATATATATTTAGCTATTATTCGCTTTTTGTTTATTGCTCAACATTTACTTTTTTCCATTCATGTCTTTAAGCCTTACACTTCTGAACTTTCTTTTATTTTTACAACGCAAGTATACATACAAATGCTCTCCTGTTAAATCACATGTGCACTTGTGCCTGATAAAGACTTTAAAGACAATAGAATCAGTATTTTTCTCCTCACAGCATTACCTCAATTTGGTGAAGATCCCTCAGTTAGCACAGATTAAACAAAGCCAAAGGGTTATTTCTTTGAAACATTGTTACCTTGTTTTGCCTCCAGCTCCTCCAGGCTGAGCGAGGGTTTCTTCTCTTCTGGCGCACTGACCAAAAGAGGATCCTTGTCAACTATCTCTGCTCCTCCTATCATGGCCTCCAGCCCCTCCTCCTCCAGTAACTATGAAAAAAAAGAGATAAGAGAGATTATCTTTAATTTGTTTACGCAAAGAATTTAAAGGTAGTAACAATTAGGGATGGTTATCAAACCCCAGTACCAAACAGGCCCCAGAACCAAATTAGTCAAGACTGGGGTCTTGATAAGCTCAGATGCTGTACGTTTCCTAATGGTACGAAAGAACAAAAGCAGATGAATAACTCTCATGTGTATTTAAATAACTTAAAAGTTGTTTGGATAATTTTTTTCAACAAGTCTGTTTCTAAGAGGTTCACCTGTGATGCTTTTTTGTGATTTTCAGACCTGGATTCAGGTCTCTGAGGGCCAGGTCATCTCTGTTTTATTCTAAAGCTCTGAGCAGCTCATACACACATCCTAAAGACAGCAGCTGGTGTTCACAGATAACTAAAAAAGCAGTCCCTTCACTCCAGGACACAGAGAAACAAGTCTTTCCCTATTCGAGCGAAAACATGAACGATCTGTCACAAAATCTCGTAAAAGTCCATCAAGTGCAGGTGGAGATTTGAACACTTGGATGTATAGCTCGTAGTTCATCTTTCTGCTCTGCGTATGTTATGCACGGCTATGCTAGTAACTTGTAGATCAAATACAAACACAAGTTAATGGTTAAACATGACCGGTAGCCACTGATTGCATCGCTTTGGGTCGGTTCCTAAATTTGATGTGAAATGGTCAGAGCTTAATCTCATCTGTCCTTCACTGAGTAAGACCAGGAGACTTTAGAGATCTGGAGGCTGACGAAAAACCATCACACTGTCAAAAATACTAACAGTCCTGCATTCAGCTTTATACTTACAAATGATGAGTGGAAGACTATTTTCTGCAGCTGTTAATAATTATTTATGATGTGTGTTCCATACTACAATCATAGCAAAAATGATGGTAATTAGTTTAAAACAGTGTTTCTGCACTTCCCTGATAAAGAATATTAATTATATAAGCTTATGTGACAAGTGAGAAAATAGTAAATCATTTTGTTCAGATTTTATATTGTACGTCTAACCTGGAAAGTATGATAAGAATACAGTTAAAATACCTGATCAATAAGCAGTATCCATAATAGCAGTATCAATACTCATCCCTAGTAGCAATACATTATCAACATTCAATCACTCATCCATCAACTACATGATAAACAAAATCTATATAACCAAACCTTGTCCTCATCTGAGTCATCATCCAGTCGAACTCTGTTCTTCTCTAGCGGAAGCATGTCATTTTCCTTTGCTTTTATGGCAAAACAGATTGGGGCAAAGGAGGCTAAAGGAACAGACAAAAAAATATGTATTTTAGCAAAAAGTAAATGTACAGTAATGTATTTGTTTTATTATGACCATGCTTTAGCAAATGAAAAAAAGCACTTCTTAAAAGTTCTTAAAAAAACATCTGACTTCTAATGAGAGGAGATAATATGAAATATATCTACACTACCAAGTGTGTGGGAAGATGAAGAAATAGAAAGAAAAAGAAGTACACAATAAAAATGCAAGGCTACAAGCATAAGAAAAGCAGAGTAACTACAAAATAGAGAACCATATAAAACAAGAAATGCATAAATACACAGAGGGCTGTAACATAAAGTAGACGTTAACTGTCCAGTAGACAGGCAGAAAAGAGCTGGCCATAAAGCAACATTCTGGACAGTGCAAAGTTGCATGATGTCTTACGCCAATTTCTATTTTATTTTAATACATTTCTGTAATCAAATGTGTCTACAGGAGATGAAAGAGAAGACAGAAGTAGATTACATTCCCTAAAGGAATAACCTCATTAAAAGGGCCGTGGTCCTGTGGAATCCTGGAGAGTTTACTTGTGCACTCTTCCGACTAGTTATTAGTTTCTGTGGCCTCTTCAATGACCTGTCGCCTCCATTATCAATATGTGACTACATTTGCATATATGTGGATGCTTATGTATCCCGCTAGCATTCTGCTAAGGAGGCTCTTTCATCTCTGCAAAGACATTTCCAGTCCAATACAACCAAAGCAAATTGCAAGCATAAATACCAACAGAGTCGCAGATGACGCTGTGAATACACACCAAGTTACGATACACACTAGAGGAAAATTACGCATGCACGCTCTCATATAGGAGCATATTTACCCAAAGGATTTGCATCTCATTTACAAAGTGTGTGAACTTAAGACGTAGCTCTGTGTACTTGTGCATTTCTGCGTGTTAGAGCCAACCTTTCGTCAGCTTGGAATCCTTGGCTGACTTGTCTGATCGAAGCTCATCATTCTCATCATCGTCGTCATCATCATCATTATTTCCTGCCCCAGTCTAAAGGAAGAGAGAAATAAGCAAACACTGTAAAACAATTTCAATCAATCCACTCCTTGCCTTGTTTACGCACAAAAAAAAATCTTTTGTAGAGAATATCTAGATACTACCTCAACTCATTTCAACTTCTCTATAACATTTGCTCCTATTGGTAAACAAGTGGAATTCTGTGAAATGAGACAGATGGTGTTGAAAATGAGATTCAATGAAAACCTGCTCAACTTTTATATTCATATGATCTACAGTTATAAAGCATTACAAGCACAAAACCAAAATGAGTTGGTGGTAGGAAAGTTTTAAAAAGGAAATCACACTGAAGAAACACATGCAGCCAAATAAAATGACATAAAAAGACTTATTTGCATCATACATCGCTTTCAATGTACCACTAGTGAAAGGGTCAAAAAGTCACTCCTTTCTGTTGTTTTTTTACCAAACAATTGTATTTCACTACAGTAATAATTTCTGTGAGCTCATAGCTCCTGTTAACACTATACTTATTATGTTTTAAAATACTGACCATATGTACAGGATACAAAAATGGTAAGAAGTATGAGACAAATTAACTGATCGGCAGTTCAAAAATTCTGAGTAATATAAGCAGAGAATGTGATTTATTTTATTTTTTTAAAATCAGTTTAATTACTCTAGTGCTTAATCAGCATCTTCTTTAATGTTGTCTTCCCAATCATGATTTTTGTGCGCTGTAATAATTGTTTCTGTACTTCCACTTAATGCCTCCCCACATTTCTGAAAAGGATTTGATCTTTTCACCATTATTTTTTCTTGCCCTTACCTCAAATCCCCTTGGCTTTTCTCTGCTAATCACTTATCTGGAAGAGTAATTAGCTGTTTAAAAAAACTTTAGATACCTTAATTGGCTTTCTAATATGCCACTATATGGTATGTTAGTTCTCACATCAATACAATATCCACAGAAGGCTTTATAGCCGGCGTGTGTGCATGTTCGAGATAACGGAAACCCTCAGTATAACTACCTGTGAACAAAGAGCTTTAGGATCCAATCCAAAATAGAAACTACGATGGAATGAGGAGGCACAAGTAACAATGAGTGCAATGCCACCAGAGAATACCAATCCTCATGGGGTGCATTTTACCATGTTTGAATGACGCTTCAAAGCCAACTTCCTGTCATTCAGTTGTAATTGAACAGTGTTTTCAACAGTCAAAGGACCTTACAGAGGCACCAGAGAATCCAACCCTTTACAAAAAACAAAAACTTAAATCAAAGCTGAGACGATCAGAAGCTTGAGGAAACTCCCTCAAAGCCAAAATGTGAAGGTGAAGGATTCACACATGTTCCCAAAAATACTGAGCCACTACAGAGTTCAGAAGGTAATTGCCCTTAAAGGGAATTATTGTTTCATGATGGAGCTGCAAATCTGTGTTGGTTAGAGGTTCAACTTAGGTTAAAGCTAAAATGAAAAAATGCTTGCTGGCGAGAAGTTGTTAGCTCAGCTTAACAATAAGTGCAACCCACAATTAGCATAACACCCCAAACCTTTTGTTTATACAAATTACATTCAATTCACTGCTAAAATAGGCCAAAGCCAAACATAGCATCTTGTGCTTTATGTGTTAAACTGACTTCAATAGACTCAATCAGGGATAATCTGACAGCAGAGAAGATGAAGATGTGCTGTTTACAGTGCTCTGGCCAACTCTAACAGTGACTGGAAGACATCATTTGAATAGTGGTTTTAAAATGAACATGTCAATGTCGATTCATGCTATACTATTCTCATTTTATTCCCTTCATAAAAGTTTTTTTATTTCTAATGGCTGAAGTTTTTCCTTCACAGCATGAACTGTTGTCAGCTGTTGAACTGTTGAGCAAAATTGTTTGCAATTGCTGAAATGATGTGAGAATTTCCCAGTAATGGAGCAGGACTTAAAGACTCAATGAGTTGCCAGAAATTTCTGAACTTGCTTAAGAAGACCCAGTGAGCAACATTTAAGAAGATCTAATTACAGAATGCTATGACGTACATATAATTATGTTTTCATTAGTGTTTAACCATGTGAAAATAAGGACAGCAGCATTTTTCACCTTAGAATCAGCTGTTTCTATCTACAGTCTATGTGGATTCTACTGCATTCACCACACAGTAGCTCAAAATAGACTTATTCTACCCTTTTTTGGTAGCATCCCATGTTTATAGTTCAGTATATTAATGTAACCTACAACTGTATGTTGACGTGGTCAACGCACAATTAAAAAGTCCAAAACGGATAACACATTTTTTCATCATCGTCAAAAGTGAGGAAGGTATTTAATTTATAAGTATCAACACCTTCACCACTACATATAGCCAAATGCTACACACTTTACCTCCAAGTGATAAGTGTTTGTGATTATATGGTTTTAAGTCAATCATCACATTACATATTCAATACAGTTTGTCAGCTTTGATATCTGATCCTGTACACACAATGATGTACTTAAACATGGGGATTTTTGTGTCTATATGTACAGACTAGCGTGTTGAGCCATAGGGATCCACAGGTTCTAGATGTGGTACTTTTTATGCTGTTGCGTATTCATGCATGTTGTACCACATTTGTCCAGCAGTCACTGCCAAAGCATTCTGGCCATAGAAGCATGATTGTAAGGCTATTGTATTCCAAAATTACTAATATCTCCCAAAATATTGGTCCTATCAACTTGCAGTTTTCGCTAGTCTCTTCCTTGACCAAAAATACATAAATATGCCAAACTACAGCGGTCAGCTCTTTCTGGATTTTGTGTGAATCTCCAGATACACACAGACGCAGGCACACATAGGCCACTTGGCTTTTATAATATAGATGACATTTACTCACTCTTAAACTGCAAAATTCACAAGACTTTCAACATTACATTGATATTTTCAGCCAACAACTGCATACCCCCTGCTGTCTGTTTTGACTGATTTTAGCTCCCATTTTCTCTTTTTTCATTAACTATGAAACTCTAAATAATACCACTGGCTGAGAGAAGTGATATCTGCATTCCATTACCCACAGCACAAATCACAAACACAAAGCAGGTTTCTTGATAGGAAAGCCAAGCTGCTGCTTGTTGGTGCAGCCTGAGCTGTATCATAATGGCCCACACTTCTCTACACTCTGACAAGCTAATGGATTTGATTCATCAGATGACAAATTGCTCTTTGCTAAACTTTTTTCAATCACTTCTTGCCTTCTTCTCTGTTACTCTGACACAAAACAAACTCAACAAACCTGTACGCCTGTATATATTTAGAGAAGGAAATGCAAGCACATGTTGCTATCACTTTACAGAATGTACAAAGTGACAGAGTGGATCATTTTATTTAATTTAACTGACTGGGAGGAAACGAGGTCAGATGGGTTGTTGTGACCCTATAACCTCCCTGTGAATGTAGCTGAACACATGAGTGAACACCAAAGCTCTGCAATGAAACCTGTCTAGCACTTAAGGTAAGAGACGCAGCATAGTTCATTCTTATCTAAAACAACAGCTCCACAGAGTTAAAAAAAAAAAAAAAAAGTATTTCTAGCAAGTTAAAAAGAATCACAGCGGTCCTTAAGTTAGAGTTGAGTTTTACAAAGATCTTCATTTAAGCTTATGCTACAATAAAGGACTTGTCTATACATTAATATATTTATTTAGACAGTAGTATATATTCTGTATCATAATACTGGAAGGCCTCAGAGTGTCAATGTGTGTGTGTGTGTGAGTATATCTGCGTGTTTTTAAGTGGCCAATTAGGTACCTAGATTTGAGGAATAGTCCCATCTCCACATTAAATATATTTTTTCTTTAAAATTAACTTTTCTTAAGTCAGAAGGGACTGAGTTAATTCACATTACATCACATCTCTGGCAATGCATTTCGGGCAGTTTGTCCAAGTAGAGTTAATGCTGTGCATGCACAAATGGGCAGTTGACCCGATAAGATAAAATGACCGATAAAGATGGAAGACGTTAACCAACACATTGGGCCTCTCAGTGGGAGATTTGAGGACAAAAAAACCCAAGATGGAACAGTTAGCTGACATAAAGTATTATGCACACACTGCAGAAAGGAGTTTTCTTTTCACCGAAGTACTTCCAGCTTAAAATACCATATTAACATGAAGCATAGGTTAGTCTGGGATTCTGCTGGCTTACCATAATACTGGAAGGTCTCAGAGCATCGGTCTGTCTGTGTGTGTGTATCTGTGCGGTTCTGACAAATTGAGACACTTTAAATTGGCCATTGAATAAAATATCCAAATCTACTGCATTCTGTTCCAATTAGGGAAAAGTCTTTTGGGATAAAAAATTCTGGATATTTTTCATATCTTGGTGTATTCAAGTTCCCATAGGCAAATGTTCCCACAGCTAGAGGAATGGATTTATGCTAG
>JAPTYQ010000005.1:6572711-6583106 GCA_029814465.1 Ostorhinchus cyanosoma | reverse complement strand
TTATGTGTGTTTTGTCCTACTGTTGTCTTGTCTTATGTGTGTTTTTTCCCACTGTCTTGTCTTATGTATGTTTTGTCCCACTGTCTTGTCTTATGTGTGTTTTTTCCCACTCTCTTGTTTTATGTGTGTTTTGTCCTACTGTTGTCTTGTCTTATGAGTGTTTTTTCCCACTGTCTTGTCTTGTGTGTTTTGTCCCACTGTCTTGTCTTATGTGTTTTTTTCCCATTGTCTTGTCTTATGTGTGTTTTGTCCCACTGTCTTGTCTTGTGTGTTTTGTCCCACTGTCTTGTCTTATGTGTGTTTTTTCCCACTGACACAAGACTGTCTTTAATGAGGAAGGAGACAGAACTTTACCAATTTTGAAAAGGAAATACGGATTTCTTAATCATGTTTGTGTTATATTCTGTCAAAATAATAATATTTGAGCAGTGAGACTCAATGTATCAAATATGATACAAAAATGAAACTCATACATGGAAATTGATATTTGAAAACATTTTTTGGGGTTATTCAAAAGGACCAATAAAGAACTGGTATTTTCTATCAATGATTTAATGTTTCAGGTTTCACAGGGTTAATTTCTCTCTTTATTACATTTTCATACTTTTAAAACACTTTCAACAGATAATGTAAACATCACATGTTCTACACGTACACACTTAGATGCACATCATCCTTCACCCAAATTTAAGTTATCTTGATTAAAGTATGCAACATGTTATATTCACACATATATAAACCAATGCCTTAAAACTATAGGGCAAAAGACAGGAATAAATAAGAAAAAAAGAGGGGGTGGGGTCTTTCTTCATAATAGTGCTAAACAATAACCTTATATCTTGTCACCAGGCTAAATACTGATTTTAAAATAATCAATAAATGTTTCCCAGATTCTATCAAATTTGCTGTCTTGATTTTTCAATGTAAATCTTATTTTCTCTAATTCCATATGTTTCATAACATCATTCAAAAGACTTGGAAGAGTTGGGGGTGTTTTTGTTTAGAATCAAGTAATATTAATCTTTGTGCCAGCAGGCTAACAAATGGTATCATTTATGCTCCGTAGTTTCCATTGCACTCAAGTCAAAAAAATCCAAGAACTGCCCTTAGAAAGGATTTTTTGTTTGTTTGTTTGTTTGTTTTTATCCAATTTTAAATGTTCTACCTCTAAATTTCTAAAATATTGTTTGTGCTGTCACTGTAAATAAAAATAATTCTACTTTCTTCACAACTCACTTAAAAAGAAAAATCTCCCATATCGTGTTTTTATCTCACATCAGCACAAACAGGACATCTTCCAAGCTGTAACCATAATGTGTCCCAATATTTTTGTCCTCATAGTTTATAAACATCAATATTTCCTTCAAGTTTAATAGGAGACTTTTTTTTCCTTAAGTGAGATGTAAAGAATGTAGATGATTAGCTGTGGTAGAAAATTATTATCTACAGCCAGAGCACGGAATATATTGTAGAAATTCGTATCCGAATACTTTTGTCCATATAGTGTGTGTTTCTATTTACAAGTGGCCATGTCGTCGTAATAATGCATTACAACTCAGGTCTATATCGAAGACCATTTCTTTTTAAAGATATGTTATTGTGTCGATATGCTTTATTAGTTTTTACATTTATTACCATGTCCTAATCGTTCCGTCTTTCACATCAGCCTCTGATCCAGTGGTTCCAAAGCATTTATCATTATATTCATACAAATCTCAGACCTAATCCTTTTCCATAAACACACTGCAGTGGTATAGACAGAATAAATACTACATGTCTCTGACCACTTCATGTATTTACTCTAAAGCCTGCAATTCAAGCAACTGGCCACAGCTTGTGAAGTAATAGAAAGAAAATCCAGACTCTACACCTGTTTCTGGATCTGCTTGGAAATGGCAGGGATTTATCCAAGTATTATGTCTATTTTTACCCCTTTTTTTTTCATGTACAGAAATATTTTGACATGGTTTCGTCATTGGTCACTGTGAATACTCTAACTGCTCTATCAGTGTTTTAATGTACTATTTTACAGTTTATTTATTCATATTATACATTCCAGTTATCAACCCTTCTCTGTAAAGTAATCCCATGTGCACACTGACAAGGATATTTTTTTTATAAACAGTTATTTCCTTCCTTCATTTTTTTTAGAACGTTTTTTTCCACACGACCTTCATCGTATTTGCAGATTTGGCTCGTTTTCACCATAACACCCGTTATGTCCTGTCCGTCTCCCACAGGTCTGTGTGTTGACCTCCATCTAGTGCAGGTCATACACTGATTCATACACCATGGATTTGATGTTCCAGGTGTAGGTTCATTGCACAAAGCAATAACGGAGTGTGATGCCATCATTTTCCAGTCTCCATTTTGCCTGCCCACATAGATACAGACAATCCATAGATACACACCAAGCAGGGTTTTTTGAAATGTTCACTTTGGAAAATCTTTTTCCAAATCCCGGTACTTGTGACCTAAACTGTCATTTATGTGTGGACAAGAGGCTCAAATGTACAGCAAAAAATAATAATAAAAAAAATACCTATTTTATATAATATCCACAATAGACTTAAAGGGGCATAATTCAATATAAATCAATATATTATTAATAACACAATTAGACCCTCACGTGTCATCATGTATGAGTCTAATATACACTTCAAACTTTTCAAAGTCACCATAAGGATATAAAACCACACTTATCTCACTTAAAACATTTCTGCCAGCTCATATTAACTCTGACTATGTTTATGCATGTGACCTGACCCGGTCTAGAAGGTAGTGCTGACTGGATAATGAACGTAGAACAGGGTGAGCATGATTTGATATCATTTTCATACTCCCCACTCACAGGTAACGACAGCAGTAAAGCAGATCAGCATATCCCTTTCAAAAGCTATTCAACCCTACAGCTAACAAGCACAGAGCGCCACAGACCAGTCAGCCATTTTACCCAACTTTAGGGGTGTGTTCCTGTGAACTTTTAATAACCTTTCAACCATTATTTGATTTGAGGTCATTGACCTTTGGATAATTGGTTCATTTTCTCTCTTCCTCATGGTGACATTTTAGGTGTTCACATGCTGTCACTCCGTCCGTTCGTCCGTCCCCTGCTGACTGGGACTGTCTCTGCCAACTACAGTACAGAGACAAACCCCCACTGGGGACGGCTTTCAGAGCTTCAGAAATTTCATCTCATTGTTAAGTGCTTGAATGTAATCCTTGCTGATTACAGAACTATTTTCAACCAACAAAAATAGAACAAAGTTTTATTTTTACATTCAGGCCAGCTGCCTGAATTACATATTCCTCCGGGAACGAGGATAATTGATCTCAGTTGCCAGATATATGTTAATGCAAGAATATGTTTCCCTCGTAGATCTCTAGCTGCATGTTCGTCTATGATGGTGTTTTAACTGATCATGGTACATTTCTACCATGTCTGTCAGAAAGTGGCAGCACATGGGGCTTGTTATAATGCAGAAAAATTTGCAGAGATGGGATCGAAACGCCTCATAATGAATTATTGAAACTATTTTGTGTAGGATTTTGAAGGATCTAACTGCATAAATTAAACATAATCGTTACGGTACATAAATAAGTGTATAAAATATAAGACTGACTTTTCCTGCTACAGGGGCAGCAAGTCCCTTTGTAGTGAGTCCAACATGTGTCTACAGCCGGTCAGAGCGGTTTTATAGAAGGTGACATCCAGTAATAAGGCATATTGTTATCATTAATCATCTTTGAGTGAGAGTGTAAACCAGAGCAAACCCTAACAAACATAATGAGGCTTTTTAATGGCCACCATAGGGGAGGATGAGGTAAGATGTATTCATGTAGCAACACATCAAATCTTTAAACCAAACCTTATGTTAAAATCGTATTAGTATTCTAGAAACCTTTGGATTTGGGACGTAAACCCAGCCCTGGATTTTGTCCAAGGAAAAGGACATCATACCCAGCATGCGATTTGTCAAAAACCAGAGGGTTAGCAGTTATATACGTGGGGGTGCGGCCCATAACTAACGTGACTAACGCTGGCGTGAAACAAAAGTGAAACTTTACATACTTTCAACGTCCAACTCCCATTCTTCTATTATACAGCGGATTTTCACAACTTCTAACCTGTATCCACTGGACACACAAATGCTGGACCCCGTTACCCCCCCCTTTACGACTGTGAGACTTCCTACAGTTCGAACGTTAGTGCCAGTAAAGTAGGATGTAGGTGTAAGAAAACCGTCACCATCTGCCTGTTAGTTCAGTTGGTTGGTTGCCCCCCCCCCCCCGAGGATGAACTTTACTGAGTAGAAGAAGGGATGTAAAAACCAGAAAACTAAATCGCACCCTGATCATATCTATGTAGTTGTGAATCTTTCAATGAGACATGATTTCAGGATTATGTGACCCATGGTTTGGTGAAATGTACAATGGTAACATTTTTCTAATATCTTGGTTGTGAAATTCTGAGAAAATGATACAATTTTACCCAAGTGGAAAGTAAAGTTCTGGAAGCAGATCTGAACTGAAGGGTGATCAAAAGCAAAAGGTGGAATAAATACATCAAATTATCCAAGTGGTAGAAGGTAGAAAAGCAGCCTGCATATCGCTGGGGTTTCCATTGTTGTAATTACATGTAAGTAACTTATCCACAGTGCATCCACTCACATCTGTCTTAAAAGTATAAACTATTATGGTTTTCAACAAAGTTGGTTCAATCAAGATGATTGTATTTTGTGGTAATACATGAAGTCTTATTTCTTTTTCTTGAAAATATAATCACATTGTCCGTTTAAAAACATGATGTTCTGCTGCGCAGCCTGTCATTTCTGACTGAAAGGCACCTATCCTTCACGGCATGTGTTAGAGACTTTCATTTGTCAGTTGCCATTTGTCATCTCTAGTTGTCCAATGGTGTACCTGGCAGGCAGTAACACAATTTGGCTCTGCCAAGAGCAGGCGTTCAGCCAGACATGTCCTTGACTGAGAGCAATAATCTAGCACATATGGTGATAGAAGGAACGTACACCATTGATGGCTAAAGAAACCATCTTTTTTGGTTTGGATGTATCACTTGGCTCTGATCAAACCAAATCTTTATGTGAAGATTTGTGAAAACCTCAATCAGAGAACAGACTAGAGCTAATTCACTGGCCCAAAGCAATCTTCCAAGAAGCGAATGGAAACATAAAAGCAGCTTTTCAATTCACACTCCACTTCTATTATAAGATATTCTTTAACATATTCTGTGTTTCGTGCTGTCCTCTCTGTTTCTGATTTTTCATTTTTGTGCCACTTCTGTAGCTTTCATTTAAAGTTCTTTTTAAACTCATTGTTGGACACAGACTGTAGATTTCTGACTAATTATCTTGGTAGATTAGCACTAAATCTTGGTATTTATCGGCTTGCAAATTAGTGGCCAAGAACAGAGGGAAATGGATCAAGAGAAAAAGGTTTAAATGTGAGAAATAATGAGTGGTGTTTGGCGGACATTAAGACAGCCAGATAATTACACCCACTTTTCTTAAAGAAGGTTGGCTTCATTTAATTAGTTATCATTAGGGCTGAGAGCAAAGATTTCTATTTTAATAGAAGATGATTTATGATAATATGTTGACTTACGAGACTCATGGATCCTTTCAAAGTGACGGATGCAAAATCAATTCCATCTTCCACTAAACATTATCACGTTCGCAGTAAACAATATCTCAGTCACATAGATGCACAGTTTGAAGAAAAGCTGTTCATTATTCATTCTCTCACTGCAGTTTCTCCGAATTTTATCAAAAGCACAGTCAGTGATTCAGCATGGAACCCTAGAAATCACAAAGGCAGTCAATCCACACCATCCTGGGCATTGTACAACATATCCTCAAATTATTCCATAGTTTATCTCTGCTGTGATTTTCTCAATAGACGCTAGCCAGTCTATGACGTTCCTCCCATGCCACGCTGGTACTCAAGTAGTTTTTGATTCGTTTTAATTGAAAATAGAATTGCTTTGCTTTTGTAACTGTTTGACAGGAGTTCATTTTCACAGCATGCTTTCTCCTGCTAGAAGAGCCTCCTGCATCCAATTCCCAGATTTAAGACAGAAAAATAAGTTCTGCATTATTACATTTGTCAGCTTTCTTCTTCAGAAATGTCTTTTTCATCATCCTTTTAGGTATATTGTTAAAACTGAAAAAAACAAACAAACAAAACAATGTTTGCACATGTGTGAAATTGTTCAGATGTATTGAGATGTGTTCCCTCTGTAGATATATATACACTGAAAAAAAAGAAAATGTCGGGATGATTTTAAATGTTCAAGCAACCTTCTGCAGTAACGATTTTAAGTTTTCTCAACAAGGCTGCAGTTCATGGTACCGAGTTAAATGATTCTGTTGTCCCATCGATACATATATGTTCTGCTAAAACTTACTACATTGAATTCTTTGTTGAGCCAATAAAGATTAGACATATATTGCAGTTTTCTGTGCGTACAGTGGATCCATTATTAACTCCCAACACTAGTGTGAGTACACAAGGACACAACAGCACGTAACTAGCACTTAGCCGGATTCGAACTGCCAACCGTTCGATTATTGGACAACCTGCTCTTCCTCCTGAGCCATGGCTGTGTTTGAGCAGTTCTCAGGAGAACTCCTTGGCTGTAGAGCGTACGTTGGTGGTTGTCTGATTCCGATGTCCTCTGCCAACGACCATTCGTAAATTCAGTCTATTAATAAATCTATGTTGATGCATCATGTGTTGAGGCATCAAATATTTTGTCGGTCTGATGTAAAAAGAAATGTCTGTCACGGCAGGAACATTTTTTCTGTTAGAACTATGAAGATCTCTCTCTCAACTGAACAAATACCAATTTTCTTTTTTTACAGTGTACCTTTGAATCTACTACCATTTTGGACAGCGTACACCAGTAGAAAGTGGATTTCCATCTTTAGCAAAGTTTTAAAAAAGTAATCAAAAGAAGTGTCAAATATTCGAGCTTTCTGTCGAGGACATGTAGGAGCTCGATTTTACTCGTCACTTAATTCTTGTGGGATCAGGGAAAAGGACTCTCACTAAAATCTGACACTAAAAGACTTTTTTCCCTTTTTGCTGGATGAGCATTAAAGACCTCTGCGCCTCCTTTTCATATACTCTTGTCTACCATCTCCACTCTTCTCTGGTCCTTTTATTTTCATTTTATGTCCTCTCTCCCTCCTGAATTCACTGGATCGGATAGCTGATATCTTCCCAGCGGCCCTGTTATCTGGACATTTTATACAATAGTGAGGTTGAAAATAGAGAGAAGTGGTTGGCAGGACGACCTGCTGTTGTCACCTTTGGGTTACTGATAAAAAATAAAATAAAAAAGAAATTCAAGCAGCAGCCTCTGATAGTGGTTTTGTGTACTTTATTTTGCTGACTATATTTATAAATTGGTAAAAAAACACCAGTGAACAACCCAAAAAGATGCAGTTTTTAAGCTCTCGGTAAATGTATCAATTATTTTGGTCAAATAACTTGAATATTATTTAAATCTGGCTCATAAAACAGATCAATTAACAACAAGTATATGCAATCAGTTCCACATTTATAATGACATAAGTTTTATAATTTTTCCGAAATGAAACAATCAAGAAGACGTTTATATTATTGTCCAAATATATGAAGAACTGATTAAAAACTACAACAATCAGCCAGAATAGAATAGAATAGAATAGAATAGAATAGAATAGAATAGAATAGAATAGAATAGAATAGAATAGAATAGAATAGCCGTTATTGTCATTGTGTGTACAATGAAATTAGGAGTACAACTCCAGTCAGTCTAGCAATATTTACAGAAATAAGGATAGAGCGAATATAAAATTATAAAAACTAAAAATAAGATAAGAAAATACTAAACAGATTTAAAACTGATTTACAGTAACAGCTTAGTAGAATAAAAATAAAACTGGATAACATATGAATAGATGCAACTAACAGTATGAACAGTATGTATATCTATGAACAACATTAACACCATGAATAACAGTATGTATCTCTATTAACAGTATTAACAGTATGTATTTCCTATCAAAACTGTATGTATAATATGTAAAACACCATGTATATCTATGAATCTGATTATGTCCACTGACTGTATTATCAAATCTGTCAAGTGGTATTAATATTTATCATTTCACTACAATGTTACCTTTCCCTGAGTTTGGATTAATTCGATATTGTGTTATTTTCGACATAACACGGTATGAATGCGAGCCCTGAAACAAATCCTCAGTGACCCTCTTCTCCTCTTGCTAGACTTTACTGAAAAAACAATAAGAATATCATGTTCTCATCATTTTGGAGGTCCTTCTACCAGCACTAAAATAATTTGACACACCGTACCTTCCACTTGACTATGTTATCTTCAGGACAGGAGTGTTGTTCGGTACTTCAGGATTTGTGGATGCACTGAGATTTCTAGTTGAAAAATTAATGGAGTCGTGGATACTATTTGCCCTTGTCTTGTTTGTCCAATCAGTGAACTAATTTAGCAAGTGGAACAGGCTTTGCTGAATTTTGAAAAGCTCTATGCTTTCTTACACCACATACTTAATCTATCTCTCTGATTTTCAGTCCGATTCATTGGATGTGTTCACGGACTGAAACAAGAATCTAAAAACTGCCAAAGTGTATTATTCAGTGCAAAATATAGATGCAAAAGAGGTAAGTTTTGTGAAATAAGTTTCTTTAATTTAGTGTTTCTTTAGTCTGAATAAAAGTGTAAACTTACAGTGTGACTAAAAAGGCTAGTTGACTTTTTATTTATTTATTTATTTATTTATTTATTTTTTGGTCTGTTAAAATCTGAGTGTACCCTTTCATTTGTACAAACTTATTCTGCTCACACTTAAGAGGAGAGTCAAAGTCTTTCTGAATGCCTCTGCTGTAGCAAAATGACACCAGTGTGGCAGGTCTGCAAGTGTCAAGGCAGCTATTTGGTGGCAAATCTCTATTAGAGGAACAACAACAATCTCACATCAGATTACATGTTTGTGTCCTGCAGAGCGAACTGAAGGAGATGTTTTTTTTGTTTGTTTGTTTTTTTTCACATCACAACAGCAGGGGAATCATCCTGCATCACTGACCTTCCATCAAGTGTTTAAGTATTTGATATATAATGCTATGAGATGTTCAATCATCTAATTTTGGGAAGGTTGAAGACTATAAACCTCTACTATTATTGTATTTGTTCTAAAGCTGTGGTAGACAAAAATGTGGAAAAGAAAATAGAATAAGAGGACATAAGTGGTGCATGCACAGGGTTATCCAGCAGCTCTCCCATCTCTGTTCTCCATAGGCATATGTATTAACCAATGGGAACCCCTTCTGTATATAAAGACCTGTGATTGGCTAAAGGTTCAATTAAATCATGGGCTAGAATATGTAAAGACTGAAAATGCTAAAACCATATGCACAACAAAATGCAGAACAGTAGAATATAAGGCACAGTGTTTAAGAAGATCAATTAAATGAAATGGAATAAAATAGTTGGGGTTATGTATGGAAGGGGTTACACAATTTGTGTTCTCAATGTTAAATGGATAATCATAATTTGTACTGTAAATAAATGATTCATATGATTTGTAAAGTACATTTAATGTTCTTTGGTAACTGTTAGCAAAGGTCACTGTTAAAAGGTTAAGACTCTGCCACATCCCACATAAAGTCAAGCTTTAGATGTCTGAAACCTAGATTCTATTGGGCTTAGAAACCTATTTTCATGGCAAGTGGCAAACAAGGTATTTCATTTGATGTGTAAATAACATTGCGATGGCATGCTAAGATAGCTCTATGTGTATTTTGATTGTTTACATGCGAAGCACAAAGCATTATGGGTGTGAAGGTTACTGTGTGGTGTCCTGGTGGTAGTGTCCTCACGGCATGTAAGAAACCATTGTAGACCAAGGACGTACTGGAGCAGAAATAAATGCTTCAATGTGTGTCATGAAACGACTGTAAATCTTTGCGTTTTCATTACCTTAGAAATAACCAGTTATTTCTACAGACGGAGAGCATTTGGTTCCCATAGTCCAGTATGTTCGTACAGTAGATCTAAAAGGACATTTTTTTTTTTGTTTTTTTCTTTTATGACATTCTCTCCTGGATGACGTCCAGTGTTAATGTGCATAACTGTCACCGTCTGTTTGAAGAGTTAATATCACCTTAACAAAAAAAAGCCTAAAACAGGTGAAGAGTCACGAACAGTCACTAAATGTCACACAGTGAATCTTAAGCCCTACTCTGCAAAAAGAAAGAAAGAAAGAAAGAAAGAAAGAGAAAGAAAGAAAGAAAGAAAGAAAGAAAGAAAGAAAGAAAGAAAGCCTTACTATGTCAATGCAATATATAAGTAGT
>JAPTYQ010000005.1:6379457-6396081 GCA_029814465.1 Ostorhinchus cyanosoma | reverse complement strand
TGCAGAAGGAGTCAGTGTGGAGGAGCAGGCTGCTGCAGAAGGAGTCAGTGTGGAGGAGCAGGCTGCTGCAGAAGGAGCTAGTGTGGAGGAGCAGGATGCTGCAGAAGGAGTCAGTGTGGAGGAGCAGGCTGCTGCAGAAGGAGTCAGTGTGGAGGAGCAGGCTGCTGCATACGACACACACGAGAATGATGGAAACAGCCACAAAAGGCACCTCCTTCTAGCCGTGTTGATGAGCTGTTCCGTTTCTGCTCCTCCACACTGGTGACCTGCCGGCCAGTGGCTGCCCTGAGGATGAGCTGCATCTGCTCCTCAAGGAGCCAGTGATCGACAGGCGTAAAGGGGATTCACTCCAGTGGAGGAGACAGAATGGAGGGCGCTTCAAACTACTTGCAAAACAAGCCAGAAAGTGTCTTGGTGCACCTTCCTCATTAATCCCTTGTGAGCGTCTTCAGTGAAGCCTCTGCAGTTTATCGGAGTCACAGAAGCAGAGTCACTGGAGAACACACTGAACAACTCTGCTTTTTGCACCACAATCTGCTGCTGCGCAACTGGGAATACTAATTGATTTGAGAGTCACATTTCTGTACAAATTTTATTTAACTTTCTTTGATTTACATTATAAAACTTCAGGAATCTTTTTATTTATTTATTTAAATTTTCAGTTAACTTTTTAACAGATGCTGCTGAACCTGGAAACGTCTTGTACTTTTGGTTTTTGTTTGAACTTAAAACAAAGACAAGTGAAAGATAAAACGTCATTTCAGTTATATTGAAATTTTTGGAAAACTTTATTCACTGTAAAAAACTTTTGGGGGCTATTTGGTAAATTTTTTCATTTAATTTTGTAAGACATGCTGCTGAGCCTGGGCACCTCCTTTTTGTTAGACTTGTGAAACAAAGATGTTTATTGTAGGCTTGTCAAAATTAATGCATTAACACAGATTAATCCATCTTCATGATTAATCTGATTAAACATTTTAACACAATTAACCCATTTACACTGCAGAATGACTCTGAACATCTCTGCCAATGCATTTGGGTCAGTTTGTCCAAGTAGAATTACTGTTTCACAACAGACAGAACAGTTGTTGCCCCGCCCCCCGAAGGGAGAGGCGAGGGTATTGTGTTTGGTTGATTTGTTTGTTTGTATGTTTGTCAGCAACTTAACACAAAACCTACTGGACCAATTTCCATGAAATTTTCAGGCAAGGTGCGAGGTGGTCCAGAACAGATCCCATTAAATGTTGGTGAATGTAGGTTAAAGGTCAAGGTCACCAAAAGTGTGTTTTCGCAATGATAAGAGATAGGGCCAATCAGGTAAAACGTTTGAGAGGGGCGGGGTTTGTTGTGCCTGACACCATTTGTTTCAAGCTGTTTTGTTGAAACTGTTGAAGGTGTTTAATTAACATGTTAAGTGCATATAGAAGAGAAGAGAATCTATATGCACTTAACGTGTTATATATATATTTGGGGGTGGGGTAATAGTATCTAATAAGATGATGGTTGCACATTTTTTAGGATTTGACAGAACAGCTGTTCATTGTGTTCAGCTAAAATAAGAAGCTGTGAGCTTCAGCTTCATTAAATATGTACAGCTCGTCTGTGGATCCTTTAAATGTCTTAAAAAGTGTTAAATTTGATGTTCATGGGTCATTCTACAGAAAAGGTGAAATCTGCATGATACAAATATGCTGAAATGCATTCCTTCGTACACCCCTGAAACATGTTTAACAGCAATAACTAACCTCTTACCTTCAAGAATCCACAAGTAGAGCTGAAAGTATTTTCATTACTTCAAGGTCAGTTCATTCCTTCAAAATAAAATTGCTCTGTGTAGCAGTAACACCACTGACATCATTTTGGGTGACTGGTATTTATTTGATATTATTAATGAAAATATCTATTTCTTTACCATATAAATGTCATATTTAGTGCATGTAATGTTATGTAAATATGAATGAGTTTTCATTCATGAAAAAAAGCTTTTTTAAATGAGAACTACTGTATCGGCTTCACTTCTATGTTTGATGAAAGTGACACAACAAAACCTTGAACTTGGCATTTTAAATAAATTGCCATTTTAGATAATTTTGTTTATTTTTATTTGTGTCATTACAAAGACAGTCTTTATTTATTAAACATATATAATGAATGTGATTATTAGGTCAACTGAAAGTATTTTGGTATCTGCAAAAGTAAGTGACAGCACTTCCACCATTTCTGTAGAATGAGCCTCATACATGAAGGCCTCATCTATCCTCAAAACTGCTAATTCATTCTAATCTGACAGTCAAAGATCTTACAAATTCTTTAGTATTGTAGCATAACAGTGATCGAAGTGAGTGGAACCACCAGCAGTCATTCATGGGTGGGGGTGGGGTGGGGGGGTTAGGGTATGCACTCAATGCCAGTAGCAGAACCATCAGTCATGGAGAAATATAAATGTAACATTACCTGGACTGAAACATGGATAGGACTGGATGAAGGCAATAAATATGTGCCTGTTGAACTGTTACGTTTGTGAATGTAGGGTCTTAAATTTTAAAAGACACCTTGAAAAATGTCTTAAAATGTCATATATTTGGCTTCCTCACACCTGCAGATACACGGTATGTTTAACAAAAACACTCTGGAAGGCAGAGGACAAATGTTAACATACATTTTAGACATTATCAGAGATTAAACAGGCTTATTCAATACAGTAGCACTGAAATACACTTATATATTTCTTCTTTTATTTATATGTATATATTTGTTTTGTTTTGTTGTGTTTTACCTATCTGTTGAAGTTACACAGTTTGTTTCTGTGATACTGATATTTTACATCCCCTGGTAGAACACGTAGATCAGCTTAATGATAACAAACACCTACATTTGCATGACGTCATTCCTCACATTTAACTCCATTCACTCCAGCCTCTGCCGTACAGTTTAACTCAACATGACTGACATAGACAGTGAAGTTGTCAGCTAAGTATGACAGACTCACAGATGTGATATTTGTCTTGCTCTCCGTGGGAACGTACACCCACACCTGGATGGAGTCGACCAGACAGTCTACAGCCGAGTCCAACAGCAAAGATCTTTTTTTTTCTTTTTTTTTTTTTTTTTTTAAATTTAATCTGCTCTTATCAGTGTTGCTAGACTCACCGCCGACTCCGAGGGTGACAGGCCCACCGGGAAAACTCCCGTCAGTCCAGATGGTCATTCCACCGCACAGTGTGAAAAATGGAGCAACAGATAGGATTGTGCTGTGAGAGCAGGCTGAGCGAAGAAGGGAAGGAAATAAGATGGAAATGTAGCTGCACTGTTTTGAAAAATAATTAGATAGAACATACCATAGATGATTTTATACAGAAGTAAAATACACAAAGTACACTGCGCTGCTTACTGTATTTATCGAGTATTGTGGTAATAAATACATTTTCAGAATAATTGATTCACCACTGTGATATAAAACAGTTTGGGGACCACCAAATCCAATTCAGCTTGAAGGCCTTATTCCGCCTTGAGCTGCGCTGTTGTCCTTTCCATTTATCAAATGGGGCGTGTGTATTAAGGCTCTGTAAAGTACAATGGGATCCCTTGCAAAACTGAACACATCAATACTGCCACCAACAGGTTTTTATTCAGAAACATTTCTCTCATTGTGCATTTCTCACACTATGAGTGAATTATGTGTTTTCCGGTCACACACCATGTTTTGTGCCCTCAGATTTTTTTTTTTTTTTCCTTTCGGTTCTGTTTTTCACATTGTAGAAAGAGGTAACAAACCGAAACAGCCCAGAACAAATAAATTCAAGATGAGAAAAGATGAGAAGAAAATAAAACATCTTTTTTTTTTCTTTTTATCAGTAGGTTCTGATGACTCTGAGACATAAGGGAGAAAATAACTCTATCTCAGGTTGTGACATTAGCTCATATATAAGTGTAAGCCACAGTATAATGTAATTTTTCTTCTTGTTTGTTTTCCTCCTCTGCAACTAGTGGTGTTTTTTTCAAGTATCTGTCTTTTCTTTTCTGCATTTAAAGTAGTAAAAGTTAAGATTCCCTCCTCATATTCTCATATTCGTCACTCAAACCTCCTCCAGTGATAAGATTTCAAAATCAAAGAACTGAACACTGGTCAGATATTCGATTTGGGAAAAGAAGCATCTAAATAGCCTGTATGTAAGACAGAGACAAAATGGCAAGGACAGGAAGAGGACAAACAGAGAACAAAACAAAGCAGTAAACATGTTTTTTTTTTGTTTTTTTTTTTAGAAAATGCCCAGGAAGGTGAACCAATTATGAGGAAAATAAAAAGCACCTGCTCAAAGACGTAAAAGTGATGTTTAGAGCTGGAAGGCTAAATTACTCAATCTCTCCTAGTCATGGTCACATAATAATGGACGCTTATCATGAAGAAAACATTTTACTTTTCTTTTTTTTTCCCTGAATAAATACCAATTGAAAATACCTGGACTGTTGACTAGGAAAGTGGATGTTTATATATATATGTATGTATCTATGTAGAGTTATTTTTATGCAGGTGTTTTGGATTGTAAGCCATTTTCTAAGTAATGAAATATACCCACATGAGTGCTGAAAACAATAATAATAATAATAATAATAATAATAATAATAATAATAATAATAATTTCTTTTTTAAAGGCAAATCACCTGTTTGTTCTGTTCTTCAGGCGTCACTGTCCCTTCAGGGTTTCCCTCCTGTTGTGTCATTACAGTTTCCATTATCAAAGCTCTCAAAGTTCAATGGGGGTTTATTAAAAGTTCTCAAAGTGTTTTTAATTTTCAGGCCACATCTCAGCCCAAAGACCTCATAGCTTGTTATCATTTTTATGAAAGGTCTGTGGGATAATTGTTCCTGAGATTCAGGCCAGGGACTATTGAATGAGTCATTTATTCAGTGTTCAGCATATGATTACTGTGACTGATTCCTCCTTTTCTTTTTTTTTTACTACAGGGGGAAAAATACACACCTTGTCTTTTGAGAACAACTTGGAGGATGTTTCTGCTATGATTGAATTACCAACGAAGCACATCTGCTAAGTGTACACTACCACATGAATTAATTTGTGGTTACTTGATTCATTGCAAGTGAATTTGCATATAACCATTTCTATCACTAGATTCAGTGTAAGACTTTTATTTATTGATTTTAATTGTGTTCATTTATTGCATTTTTTTTATTGTAAGTTGCGTGGGGAAAAAAAATAAGAAAACCAGGAGCCAGGAAACATCCCACTAAAGCACTGCTGAATTATTAGTGGAGATCTAAGAAACAACATAATAAAGCAGGATTTTTGTAGGTTAATCCTTCTATGCTCACAGCCCACTACTGCAAATGCTTGCATAATACACAGCACTTAATAAATACCTAAGTCCTACATATTAAATTGCATTGCTGAAGCTCACATGCAGCCAGTTGTTGAGGCTCAGTAGGTGAATTTAATTGTTCACTAATTGAAGGGTTGCTGACAGTCTCTGCCCACACCCCCCCCCACCCTGTGTACTTGTTTAAGTATCCTTGATCAAGACTAGATTTCATTCGTCCTGATTGTTCTGCCACATGCTTGAATGAGTGTGGAATTCTAAAACACTTTCAGTTTAAACCCATTAAAAATCCAACTTGTGTCAAAGTAAGGCATCTCTTTTTGGTACCACAGTGCATTTGCAAAATAGTGTCATGGAAGAAGTTGTTTTGGTTGAATATTTCACTACGGAGAAGTGAATCCATGGTATTAAAATGACTAAATCCCCACAAAAGAAAATACTGCATAAAAAGATTTGTGTCTCTGTCAAAACTTGTGTGTTTGGTGAGTATTTGCAGTTCAGAGGTTGTTTTTCTTTTTATATAGCGAGGTGGACTTTCAAAACACACAGATAACAGAAGGGAGGAGAATCCTGACTGAAGTAATCGCCCGTTGGCAGGATTATTCTGGCACAGCACATCCTGACTATTAGACCAGACTTATTTAAAGGTGTAGTGAGCAAGATTTAGTGGTAGTGAGGCTATAGACTGCAACCAGCTGAACGGAAAACACCTCACCCATCCTACCAGGGTACTAGGGTGGCTGCGAAAAACAAAAAAAAACTAAACAAAACATAACATAACAATAAAACCAGAGAGTTTGGTTTGTATTTTCTGGGTTGTAGCTGAAACATGGCTGTACATGGAGGAAAACTGAGTCTGGAAATAACAAGAACTGATGTATGACTGAATATGATGAAGAAATGACACAAAAGTGCAAAATATTCACCCACAAATATTTTCTAACTTGCAACACTTGTTCAGTAGGATTTTTAACTCTTTAGTGGCTATTTTTGGTCATTTCTGCATACATTACAAGACAGTAGTCGCTTTTCCTTTGTATATATGCGCAAAACTTCACCGATATTTACTAGATGTTGAAAAAATAGAAGTGTGTAATGTCAATTTTTCCATTAAATCACAAATGCGATGATTTGTTTAGTTATTATTGTGAAATGACACAAGAAGTCATTCCATAAATATGATGAAGAATGTAAATATTGTGTTGTTTTACAGATATATTCATTATTATTATATATTAACCCTCTATCCTGTACTAAATTAAGAAAAATATTCCGTTTCCTGGTGTGTCCACACATATCACGGCATGTTTCCTTTAAAATTCTCCTTCTTTGCTTGTTGTAACGTTCATCAACATCCATATTTTTTTATTCACGTGACTGTAGTTAACAAAAAAGCTCTTTCCATTGTAGTTTTGTGTAATATATCATTTGCACTACGCCCATAAAACAACTCATGCCAGCAGAAAAACTTTTCATCGAAAAACCAGTTTTGGCTAAACTGTCATTTTTCCATTACGTACATTTTTATGTACAAGTTATTTTTGTATAATTTGAGGGTCAATGGAAAAGCAAGTAGTATAGAATAAAAAAAAAAAGAAAGAAAAGTGACTGTAACAGTAACAGTGAGGACAGTGAGTCAACTATCTCAGGTCCAGTGTGATCTACAGGGTCTGGAAGGTCCACCTCTGCATGAACAGTGAGTGGACCTGCTCTGTTTGGTACCAGGAAGTAATGGTACTAATGTAAGGAATGATGTTTAAAGGGTTAATGTGGATGTGGATCTGCACTTACACAGGAAATTTGCCTGAGTAAAATTTACTCAAATTGAAGAAAATTTTACTCTACTGGGATAACATTTGGTCCCTCTCTGAAAAGAATGAAAGTTATTCTTTGGGTAGAGCTCTCCAAACTCAATATAGAGCCAAATTTACTCAATATAGAGCCAAATTTACTCAATATAGTGTCAAATTTACTCATTTTGAGGAAAATACCTTTGACTCTGGAAACAATGCTCAGTAGTTTTTCCTGTGTATATAAATCTAATGTTCTAAATGTGATGTTCTCATGTTTAAAAATATATGTTCCATTCATATTACATGTATTTTCTTGTATTTTTTACATGTACTTCTTGGATGTTTGTTTGGGGTTTTTTTTGTTTTTGTTTTTTTGCCACTTAAGGATAAGGAACCAAATATGGTAACTTCACTAACCTTGATTTTCTACATAACAATAAAAAATTGGAAAAATTCCACAAAAGTATTATAGTCTTGTTATGTCCTGCAATAACATGTTGATTTTCAGAGTATTTCTTTGAGTGTCCTGTGAGGAGTTAACAGAGTCATAACCACTGAACACAAACAGGACTGAATTCAACATCTGGAACTCGTCCATCTGTTCCAGAGTTTATGTCCAGTTTCTGGGTAAAAACTCACTCACTCATACTGTATGTGAGTCACATGACATCCTTTCCTAATAGTCTAGTTGCTCCCTCTCTGGAGATCATTCACTTCATTATCTTTATCGTTTGTGTTACATTCAAGCTAGAAATCAAAAGATTGTTGTTCAAAGAAATGATCGCTTGATGCCTTCAGGTGCTTTATGCAAGCTCAGAAAAATTAACTGTGTAACAAAAAATAGAACGCTGCTTCTCTGAACATGTAATATTCATGTTCTGTGTGAAAATATATGAAATAAACAACAGATCAGAATAATGTAGTGATGGTACTGAAAGCACAACAGTTAAGTGATTATACACAGAGGAAAACCTAATTCTAAGCATTATATTCCATTTCTACAAACAGATCACAGATGGTACCTTTAACCTTCAAAGGTCTAAACCAGTGCCTCCCAACCTGTTTTGGCTCATGACCTCATTTTAATATCACAAATATATGGAGTCTTTTTTTTTTTGGCTAAAATGTATTTGTTTCTTATCATGTAATTCTTTGCTATACTATATTACAAATAAACATTAATTTTAGCTACATTTAGTGTATATTATTATGGATGGAGGCAGAAAAGTCAGGTGTAGATTACTGCATAAAGGGAGGATTTTATTTTCCTTGGTCAGGATATGTACAGTCAGTCCAGCTTGTATTTATAATGAGACAATTAATACTGAACAAATAATAACTCAAACTCTGAATTATGAAAGAGCTGCAGCATCTGAAACCGACCACAGTGAACATTTAACACATAAACAGAACCACAGTGCTTCAGTTTCACACTCACTTTGTCTATTAAGGGTTGGGATTGTTTCTCTCAACTCTCTCAACTATTTTTTTATTAGTGAGTTGTTTTTAATTTTTATTTTTCATCAATTACTAGAAATTTCAGGCGACCCCACGTGGAGTTCCAACCCCAAGGCTGAAAAACCCTGATCTAAACAGTCACCAGTGAACAAAAGCATTTACTGATTTAAACTGTTGGACCACAAAACCTGTTAGCGCATACGAATAATTCAAGTAAAATGTAGTTTCTCAGCTTTTCTCTGTCATTGGTTGTGACCCATTTGAAGTTCAGATGCTCCAATAGTGAAGATGGAAACACTGTCATCGTCTACCACATTGATTCACCAGTAACATCCATGTAGTTCAGCAAATAACAGTGGGTGTACATGCTTATTGTTATGTTCAGATAATGATATATTTGGCTGAAACACACCTTTTCTTGTCTTTGTTTTGATATAATAACCCGTGACTTTACTCCGTGAGCATCCTATAATCAATCAGTTCAGTGTAAGAAAACAGTTGAGTTTTCCTGAAAAATACAGAGGCTAATATTGTTATAAATGGTAATAAATCACTTAAGAAAGGTCTGGAGAAAAAAGTCACCACAGAAATAATAGAAAATAGATCTTTAACGGTTCATCATATGAATTTTTAAGGCGCTGGCGTTCTGTAACAGACTACGTGTGTAAATCTGAGGAAAGCTGGCTTTGGAATATTACTCCATATTAGGAAACTGTTAGAAGATCTGTGTTTGTAATTTGTATTGATATGAAATCAAACATCCTGTCACATTCTTTGATATCTTTCCTCTTTATTTCCACCTCCTTGCATGTACGCGAACAAACACACGACAAACCGAGGAAGGTTTAATATTCTAGAAGATTGATATCTGGAAATCAAATTAGACCTCAGGACCTGATGGAAACCTGATAGGGATCTAGAGCGGGGGGGTGGGGGGGTAAACACGGCTTCAATCAGCATCACCAAACAACAGCAATTACAGTGATTGTTGCTGGTTGCTTTTTTACAGCGTGCACACAACAAAACCCCTCTATGTCAAACTGCCATCTAGTGTTCAAACATGTCAACAGTTTCCCTCCACCGTGTCATTCGCTGAAGGTTTTGACCCATGTCTGTAATGGCCATTTCGTGATATCCATACGTGTTTGTGTTGTGCTGTATGCATCATCTCTGACACACACACACACACACACATGCACACGCACACCTCTGTGTCGGCTGCTCTGGCGTTAGTCTCTCTCCTCGCTTTCAAGCCCTGTCAAGGTTGTGATCAGTGATTCTTCCAGAAGTCGATGAGGTTCATCTGCTCGGGCTTTTTCTTGTCAGTGTCAGTTATCCGGGCCTCACTCTTAACAAACCAGACGAGTCTTGAGCTGCAGCGTTGAGGCTCAATCTTTTTCCTCACCCTGGAAGCGAGGAAACAGGCAGTTTCATAGAGATCAGCCTTTAAAAAAGATCAATCCTTCTTCATGGTTAAGCCTGTATGGACATGAAGCAAATGATTAAGCTGTTCTCCTTTTTGATAGACAGGATTACTAATGACTCTTATGGCTGAGCAGCTGTCCATTATGAAAAGTACATATTTTACAGTTAAAGCAGATTTGCTTTTATAATGAGATTTTTTGGCTCCTAACAACCTCAGAGCTTTTATTCCCCATCCTCTTAAAATTATCTCCAAGCATGTTAAGGTCTTCAGGCAAAACCAAATCCATTTACTGTCCAGAAAAGAGAAAAGTATGGAAAAAAAAGAGATAAATCCATTAAAAGACTCAATCAATTTGTGGTTTTCAATCATCGACTACTTTCCAGTCTTGTCAAAATATGTTCCGTTTGTAGTGCGTTGTGCTCCTTGGTTTGTATGATGTTTTGTATCATCCTCAAAATAAGTAAACAAAGTCAGTAGTGGGATGCGTACTAGTTCAGGACAGGTCATGTTTTTGTGATCATCCTTTGTTTTGTTTTTTTTGGAAGCTATGCCAGTTGGGACCTCTGAATTACCTCAGTGCATTTTGATGAAAATATGCTTCAATGTGATGTTTGGGTTTTCATGAAAACATCATGAGATCTGTTCATGGAGAGCTCAGACGGGCAAAAACACAGAATTGGGAGTACGTCCCTTTCGTGTTTCTCTGAAAGCAAGTTGAAAGCCCAAAAATCACAATGTCCTTTTTGTGCTGAAAGCTGCAGCCTGACACTGTGTGATGCAGTCCTGAGGTATTTCTATGTACTCGAGCAGAGCTGACAGCTTATTAGCAAAGGTAACAGAAACATAGACGCAGATTCATTGAAAGCCTAGACACCAATTTAAAAGAGAAGCTTTTAGTTTGTAAACAACTGGGATGTGAGAGGGATGTGTCATTTTAAAAGCACTTTTTTTTTACTTTGTGAAAACTATAGACTTCTGCAAATTGTATTTTCATCTTTTAGATTCCTGGATCATCAATGACATGATATTACCTTAAAGGGGGTATTTTTGTTTTTTGTTTTTTCAGACGGTATCCATACCATAATGACACATTGATTGGATAAATACAGAGAAAATAGAGCCAATATCAGGTGTCAGTTTAAGATGTTTGGCATTCAGGTAAAAACCACAACTATTCATTTTTCCTCAACCGCTGTTTGGGATGTTCAGGCATACTCAAGATTTTTTATTTTTTTTAATCTTTTTGTTTTAGTTATACAGCATGTCTGGTTGACCGTAAAGAATAGTTTTTACATCCAAAATATGGCCTTTGAAATAATAGATCAGAGTGTATGCGATGATTACATGCTTCCCCTGTCAGTGGTCAAAACAGAAAATTCATTTCAACATTTGTTTCTTGCTCGTCAGCGTTAAACAATAGATGGGTTAGAAATTGAACTTTTCCTATAAGATTTTTTTTTTTTTGGAGGAGGAGGAGACCCTATTTCTGTTGGTGTTTTTAGTCTGGCTGATATTTCACAGTTTCATTTCAGAGAGTTTTTTTGCTACTTTTCACAGGCTCTGACTTGAAATTGATCTTGGCAGGGTGAGGAGCAGGTCCCAGGTGCTCTATATTCAATAATGTTATCTCCAGTTGTTCAGAAAGAACCTGAGGTGAGCAGACAGGGAACTTGGAAAGGTTTCACACTACCATTTGAGGGATGGAAAGAATGGTTAGGAAATTCAGAGGACTTGCTAGCACTGCCATCCATCTAGCAAGAAGTGATGGGTTGAGATTAAAGGAAAGAGCTGAAATGTCTCAGAAAGGCTCCACTGCAAAGCCTATTATACCTGATCCCGACGCGACAGCCACTATTCTCTGCCGTGTTATGTGTCCCCGAACCAACGAGTCACAAGACACGCACTTAACAGAACTGACAGACATTTTAATGAACACCGTTATGTTCCACTGAAGGACTCCAAAGGTCAAACCCTGAAAACATTACCTACAGACCAGGCTCTTTGCTTAATGGTCTCCTAATAAAAACATAATGCAGCATCAGTGAAATGTTGCATGCTTAATGATTATTTGTTCAACATGTCAAAGGTGTGACTGGACTGTGAATGCATGTGCCTCCTCTATAATGATGGTTCTTTAGCTTTGTGCCTTTATTTACTTCAAATGTGTTAGATAAAATGGACCTGTGCATTTGTTTGCTTTGTGTTTCACAGAAAATAAATGAATTGCTAAACATTTATGACAAAATTCTGGTTATTTTTTTCTGTATTTAAGTTAATTGGCATTTCAGTTATACAGTAAATGGAGGTATTTGATTGTACCGTTGCTTTAATATTATTAATAGCAGTATTCGTTGTTAATTGAAAGGTATAATCTTATATACATGCTAGGTTCTATACCTGGGGTCTCAAACAAAGGTTCCACTCTGGCCCGTGGGATGAATTTGCAAAGTGCAAAAATTGCACAGTCAATTCATTTTAGTTCAGGTTCCACATTCAGTACAATATGATCTACAGTAAAATAATAGCACAATAACGGTCAATAAAATGATGACTCCATATTTTCTTTTCGGTTTGATGTGAAAAAAAATTTTTAAAAATTAACTATGCCTCTAAAATAATGACAACTTCAAATTTTTGTTTTTGTTGTAGTGCAAAAAATAACATTAAAATGAAAATATCTACATTTAAAAACTATCCTGTAACAATAAATTGTAAATAACCTGAACAAATATGAACAACCTGAAATGTCTGAAGAAAATGAAGCACAATTTTAACAATTTTCTGCCTGTTATTAAGTATTTAGTGTCTTTGTAGATCTGATCCATTATGCACATGTAAAAATGACAAGTTGAGGCAGAATATTGTTAAAATTGCACTTATTTTTAGTTATTTACTTTAGTTTTATCTCGAATAAAATCATCAGATAACATAGAACCATACAACGTGGTCAAACAAAATATTTTCGGCACTTGAAAAGGAGTGGGAAGAAGTATAACGTATAAGCTCCACCCCCTTTTTCCCAACTAATAATTAAAACAATTCCATTTCCTTTGCTTTGTTAACATACTTTTTTTCTGTATATTTTCCAACAACACAAAGCATTCATACAAACCATTCACATACACTTTTTATTTAGTTACCTCGCACACAATCGGATTTATATAATTAACTATTTTTAATATAAACTGTGATATTTATATGCACTTTAGATATTTACTACAAACACAATGTCTTGAGAAATTAATTTTTTTTCCGTTTTCCGTTTTTTTGTTTGGATAGTTTGTAAAAGTAAGTATTTTCATAATTTAATGGGGTTTTTTTGCTCTGAAACAAAGACAAACATTTGGAGTTGTAATTATTTACAGGTTATTATGTTATTATTTCACTGGTTCATCAAATGGCCTCTGAAAGAAAATGAGTTTGAGACCCTTATTCTATACAGAAAATGTTTTACTACTTTTTTTTTTTTTTTTTTAAGAAAACAAGTAAATCAAGGTGGAAAAAAAAGTGAAACCTAGGGAATCGGTGCAGATTGGTTCAGTTTTTGACGAGTTCATTTACACACACATCTTCCTCTAATCATCAGACTGTCCACATTTTACATTTTGTTCTTGCATTTGCTATTAGCGACCATTTCTTTAGGTTAAACCAAAGTCTGCTTCAGCAGGGCATGACTAAACCACTAGCATTGTCTGTTTGTTTTGTGTTTGTGGAGTTTTAAGCATAAAGAAGATCAATGGAGGTCATTAGTAAAAGTCCCATTTAAAGCACCTGTGTGAATAGCTGCAGAGTTTGTCTTATCAGCTGAGACACTATTAAGATGAGAAAGGCTTCAATCTCTGCCTGTACCTCTGTGCTGCAGGGCTGTAAATATCCACCAGGTTAATGAAGTGTTCCATGTGTGGGAGCTTACATTTACTCTCCAATAAACTCCTGCCAGGAACAACATCACTCCCAATTTCTTATAATGGCATTTTAATAGATACTCATTTAAAATCACCACTGCAGCGTCACTGCGAAGGGACAGCAGCAGGTACCGGGCAGAGCAGCGGATATGGACAGTAATTGTGTATATGCATATGCTTGTGGTTTTGTGTGTCTTAACAAGGTAAAAGAAAATAAAAGGAATAGAGATGGGAGATGGGATGAATTCAAATGACTGCTTACGTGTGTGTAGCAGCAAAACAAGTGGTTGAATTCATACCAAATTTGGTTTATAGATTACCAGCGATCCAGAATAGATGTGAGTGCATTTTGGGAAAAGTTTTTTTTCTTCTCCCATTTACTTATAATGGGCAAAATTTCAAATGTCTATACAAACATCAATTTTATTTTAATTTACTTCAAACTTGACACATAGAGACAACAGATATACTGACATCACCACACGCATAGACATGAGGACATCAGCTGGGTCCGTGCCAAAATAAGGTACAATACATGAAAGGGGCGGGGTTTGTTGTGCCTGGAACCACTTGTTTTATTCCTGAATTTGATGCAGCCTTTCTTGAGATTTTATTTTTTACATGAAACGACACAACCCAAAAACATGTATCAGTGTTTTGAAATTAGAGAATAAAACCTAGACAGGGTGTGTCAATCAGTAAAGTTATAATACATACACACACACATATACACACACATATACACACTGTTTTACTATCACTACCACTGCAGCATTTCATTCTCCGAGGCATAATTCATGATGTCGGTAAATCCAATTACGGAACATATCAAGTCCAATGAAAATCCATTTTGGTAGCTTTCTGCATGTGAAGTATAGTGGCTGAAATTAGAGTTGCACCGCTCTTAGTGTGTGTGTGTGTGTGTGTGTGTGTGTGTGTGTGTGTGTGTGTGTATATGTGTGTCATGTAAATCAGTATTGGTTACTTTAATGAATACAAATAGTGAATTACTGCAGGCAGCATGAGAAAGAGTTCCACTTACCTGGGAGAGTTTGTCCTGGGTAAACAGTGGCAGATTACAGTACACACTCTGAACTAATTCAATTTCAGTGCAGCTGTGAGGATGAGTGTTTGTCTTGTACAAAGAGCTGTGTGTTCAGCTGACGCCACCATGAATAGTGACAAAGAAACATAATTGTACTGTAGTAAACACTAATATGGCCAAGGATATCAGTGTAATCATCTCAGTATCTTGTCATATTTGTGTTGTGTTGTCAAGGGCAGAAGCTCCTTTATGTCCATTGTTACCTGTAATAAGACTAAAAGCTGCACAGAAATTCTGCACTTCGTATATATTCTCTTTGTTGTGAGTTTTCATCTACTTACCTTTTACACTTTTGCCATCATTGATTCAAATGAGGCATGAGAAATAATTTACTAGATCTATAGTCAATGCAATCCTTTTCAAGCAGTGTTTCAATTGATAGCTATCACAGATTCAAGAGGGTCTTTGGGCTGTATATCAGCAGCTACATCTATCCTTTGCATTTAAATGATGTGTTTAAATAGAGGTTTATACATAATGTATAACACATATAACGCTACGTTCACAGGAGCAGCTGGTCACAGATTTGTTCATGGCCTGTGGTCAGATAGTATGGGGGTAAATCTTAATGCCAAAGCCATTTCAAGATGATTCCAGGGTTTAGGAAGGATCGAGAGGCTCCATAATCTGTTCTCTGTCAGTCTGGTGACTCTAGTCTTTCACCGTGGTTAAACTGGACCATTTTACTCACCGCCGCCGGGCACGAAGCTGCTCCGTTGATAAAACTTGTGTCCAGACGGAGACTTCTTTACCACAAGGACCAAGGATTCTTTGGATTAAAATTCTTCTGTATGCTCATGGTTTTTTTTTGTTTTTTTTAAATTTCTTTTTATTATTATTATTATTATTGCCATAGCACTCGTGCCTCACGGCAAGAAGGTCCTGGGTTCGATTCCAACACCAGTCGATGGGGGTGGGGCCTTTCTGTGTGGAGTTTACATGTTCTCTCAGTGTCTGCGTGGGTTCTCTCCAGGTAATCCAGCTCCTCCCACCATCCAAACACATGCACTGATAGGTTCATTGGTTAATTTAAATTGTCCACAGGTGTGAATGTGAGAGTGATTGTTTGTCAACCCTGGTGACATGTCCAGGGTGAACCCCGCCTTCGCCCTATGCCGCTGGGATAGGCTCCAGTGACCCCTGTGACCCTAGTGAGGATAAAGCGGGTTCAGATAATGAATGAATGAATGAATGAATTATTATTATTGCCCCGCCCCCCAAAAGGAGAGGCGTGGGTATTGTTTTTGGTTGAGGTTTTTTTTTTTGTGTGTGTGTGATTGTCAACAACTTTACACAAAAACTACTGGAGCAATTTCCATGAAATTTTTAGGAAAGGTGTGAGGTGGTCCAGAATAGAACCCATTGTGAATGTAGGTCAAAGGCAAAGGTCAAGGTCACCAAAAATGTGTTTTCACAATGATAAGAGATAGGGCAAATCAGGTCAAACCACTTGTTATTTTTTTCTGGACATGTTTTTCCTTCGTACCTTAGATATGTACAAAGTGTTTACAAAAAAAAAAAAAAAAAAAAAAGAAAAAAAAAGTCCTGAAAAACCTGCAGCAGATACTTTAGACGGGTTTTTAATTATCATTTTTATTTT
>JAPTYQ010000005.1:6305237-6316655 GCA_029814465.1 Ostorhinchus cyanosoma | reverse complement strand
ATGTTTTTGTCCAGTTTTCCCTTAGTACATATATTCTAATTTTCTGCTACTTTTATTGTTGCATTGACTTTTTTTTTATAACTTTTGTTGTATTTAGCAAAATGTATACTTGGCAACACATTTAGATATCTGCATATCTGTTTACTATGTATGACAAAAGTATCTGAACCTGCAATTTATTTTCCATTTATAGCATCAGTGTGTAGTTGATGCCTCATGCAAATACTCAAATGATCGAATGTTATGTATTGTATTGACACAAAAGCACATTTTTAGAAGAGTATCATGAGAATGTTTTGAAAGAGATGTATAATGTTTAGTGGTTAGTGGTAAAGTTTTGCAAACTTGGGTTATAGTTGCATGGGACAACTATTGCCTATAATCTGTAATAATGTTGTGGAATTCTGGCATTTCTATAAATTTTCTATTTCAGCAAAGACAGATGTCCTGTGGTAAGATTAGTCCCATCCCATGTATAGGATTTGTAAGGTTTTTGTTTATGTCATGCATTTATTCATCCTATTTCCTGGTCCAGGACAATGGAGGATACCTTACTGATGATAAATGTAATACTTAAAAGTGTTTTGGGTGGAAATTCAGGAGGCCAGCATTGTGATATAATACTGGAATTTACTGAAAGAGCAAACTCCGATCCTAAAGAACAGGCATAAGAGTCAAGTACTTTCATCAGGCGCAAAAGTTTTCTGTAAATTATAAATTATTAAGTCAACCTTGATATCAGATATGAAAGATATTCTTAATAAATTTGTAAAAAAGAAAAAAACAAACAAAACACATTTTGCTTATATTGTGTGAGCCTCTACTTTGACCCCATTCAAATTCAAGCAGGATTTGGTTTTAAGTGTTAAAACTGAATAAGAAGCCAGATTCAAGCCACGGCACAGATCCACCTCTTTAGACTCAGGCCATGAAAAGAGTGATAACATCTTAACCAACACCACAACAGGTTAAACTGAGACAGACAAAACAGACGCCAATTACCGTTTCATAAACAGCAGTTTATGCAAAGAGAAGCAGACAGAAGAAAGGAAAAACAAAAATGAGACAAGATGAGCAGATGCAAATAAGCAGCGATAACAGACGGAAGCAGACACAAAACAACACAATTCAATACAAAGACAGACAAAGACAAAGGAGCTGAATGAGTGCTGATGTCAGCAGCCCAATCTGAGAGAGAAGAACAAAAATAGAGACAAAGGCAAAAGGCATGCAAAACAAAACAGGAATGTTAAGTCGCTAGATGCCAGACGGTGATAGCTGAGGATAACAGCATCCTGTAAGGCCTTTAGTTGAAACACTTCTCTATTGAGACTACTGTATGTAGACTGTGTCTTGACATGGTGCCCATGTAAAGTCTACAACTCAAAACAGAAGCAGAGCCAATACTGCTCACAGCAGTATCACAGACCAACACAGGTTTATATACAGGTTTATTGGTCACGCCTCTGAAGATAATCTTCAAAAGACACACTACATGCCCAATGATAACACTCCCAACATTTGCAAATTTTCTTGCTTTTCACATAATCATATTATCTTAAACATACATTATTTTACACTTCTGACACCTCTGTATGTAATGTAATTATATTATATTAAAAAAGACCGAACAAACAAACAATAAAAGTCCCAGCACCAGAAAAATGTGTAAGAACCTCTAAAAAATATTATCACAGTATTTGTGTTTCACTGAATGTATTCACAGGTGTGACAGGAATGATGTGAGAGGTGGTTTGTTTAGCTCGTAAAGCAGCCTCGATGGCAGAATTTGCACCTAATGCATCATTCCCTGCAGTTTTACAGGAAAATTAAAAAAGATGGATCATTAAACATACCCACATTTGAATGTCTTTATCTTATTTGTGAGGTGAATTATGTTCGACAATGTTTATCATTACTGCAAAAACGACTAAATTGTCGTCTGCAAGAGGTTTCTTAAGATTGTGCTGAGCAACTTCAGCCCTGAATTTATGCTGAGCATAAATGAAATACAGAGCACATAAGAGCCCTGTGGTGTGAGGTTGTTTTTTAAATAAACCCTCACACAAAATTTGTGGTGGCACACAGCACTTTGGAGCTGTGTTAGGGATTACATCTGTCAGCCTGCTATAGTCTCTACACTCTCTTTGAGTGCAGTCCTCAGCGTTGCACTTTCTGCCAAGAAATTATGGTGCTTGAACACACACCAGCTCATTCACTGTGGTCGTACGAAAGAGTGATCAAAGTTAGAAAATTCTGTAAAAGTGAGCAGTTTTGACAAAGTAAACCGGAGCTCTGCCAGGTCTGAATGTTACTGCCACTGAGTGTCTCATTTTACTTATAAATACTGTATTCTTACTGTAAAAGCAAGTAAAAGCAGATTTCATAAGCAGTTTAAGAGGGTGGAGGATAAACATTTTTTCTTTAACCAGAAAAGTAATATTAGCCTCATAATGCCAATCATTTCAACCATGTTTGCATGTCTGGTCATTTTCACATTTATTTTCCTGATTGTGTTAATAAATCAGGACTAAGACGTGTAACAGTTGTATTAGTATAATATTAATAAATGATGTTTGTCTATTTTACAGCTCATTTACACTTTTGATTAACTGAAATCCTAGAACCTGGCAACAAAAAGTCACTTGAATGGATTTGATATTAAAAAGTACTGCACACTCATTTTTATCCTGTAGGGAAGGACATTACAGGTTCATCTAATTTTACCTTAATCCACAAAAGAAGACACTTTTGAACAGTGGACAGGAAAGATGAAAAAGACACTATTCACTTGTGACTCAACAGATTTAACTTATATCCTCTGTCCTTTACTGTACAGAACTATTAACACTATTAATAGTCAATAATAACTATCAGCAGCAATTAAAACACTACAACTAAAAAAAACAACTGCAATTTTCACTTGTATGGATCCTTTTCCACATGGATATGGTTGGAATTGCTTTTCCACTAACCAACATCATCAGTTATGTTGTACCTCAGATCTAGAGGTTGAGCCTGAAGTCTCAAAGCTGAGATGGTGTTTCTGTTATTTCCCACAGGCCTTTACTCAGCTGAACTTCCAAACATGTAATCCTGCAGTTACCTGTAGTGTGTCCTCGCAACCATTTCCTCTGAAACATATGTGCCCTTGTAAGCCTCAGATCCAGCTGCTCAGCCTTTAAACGCACTCCGCCGCAGTTTTTCTCAAGCGTTTTCTCACAGAGCTTCGATCTAAAACATGTGGCTTACAGTGCAATTTTGTGCCTATTTAGCTTGAGTAATCTGTAAAAGATCTTAAAGTTGTCTAATAAGGCCTGCTTACCATCTGTGATTTAAGTCTCGATTCTAACCAACAGCAGACCCACAGGAGGCCTGTACGCTCTCACAGGACTTTTATCTTACTCTATCTACTTCTATGTCACTGCAAGACACTTTTTCCCCCAATTTATCTGCTAGATATTAGTCACTGCTACAAAAGTATAGCATTTTAATAACACCACAGAGGAGTTTTTCATTGCAGCAGCGACTTGACTTTGAGCAAATGCTTCCGGCTACAAGGAGAAATTAATTGGAAAATAAAATATCAGTGATGACACGATGAAAAAATTCCAGATTAATAAAATATTCATGTCCTTACACCACCTAGCCAATATAATTTTTTAGTTTATGCAAATGAAAACCACAAACACATATAATCTTCATATAATATCAAATCTGCTTTAATATCAATATTTCTACATAAAAAAAAAATACATCTAACTGCAGTTTAGAGTTTTATCCACTCTGGTACAGACATGCCAACCTGTAGGATTTCATCACTCGAGTAAGAAGTTTTCATCCCAACTCCCACAAGATTTTACTTTTATGTCGTAAAAGACTTCTGATTAAGATAAAAAAAACATTGTGTTTTTTAGTTTAAATATGCTGTGAGTCATTTTATTATCACATCTTTGTGTTTTTGGATGAAACCCCATCCTGATCTCTTTTTATCTGGCCATTGCGTTGCTATGCAGACATACAATACATCCAAAAGCTGAACCTCTCAAGAAATACCTCTTGAACTTGGGCGGTCAAAATGGTGCCAAATATGGGGAATGTATAAATAAAATAAAGCTAATTTGTGTATAAAATCTTAAACTAGTGCTCTGTTGTGTTCCAAAATCCAGCACGTACTCCGCTTATTTGATGGTAGACTGTACACAGAGCGTACAGCCAGTAACACAGGCTCTTTCATACAGAAAACTCCCCGCTTCAGTGAGACAAAAAAGTATTCAATAACTCCTGAGTGAAAGAGAGAGACGGAGAGAGTGGAAGCCACAAATCACACAAGTCATGTTTTCCTCTGTCTCTTCATATCTTCATCCCCTCCAGGCGGTGTGTGCTCTCCTTTATGTTTTTACCCCCAAATGAAAAGGGACAGCTCCTTTATAACAATTCCCACTAAGAATCATCAATAGATGCACTGCTGCTCACTCGCTAGATATGTAATTTTCCTTTCCCCTCTCCCTTTCATATAGGAGTAAGGTATTTGTAGGCCAAATGAAAGTTTAGCCCTTGGGCAGGCATGTAAAGAGTCTGTTCCAGGTGCATGAGGAAACACTGCTGGGTTTGAATGGGGTCAGGGGTGAGGAGTTCAGCTCTTTCAATAAATCACAACAAGCTGTTGTGACAAGCGTTTACTGCTATGACTGAGAGAAGAGTGTGGGCTTTATGAAATATGTCTTTCAAGTACAGAGACTACGACTTTTGACCCAGAAAGTGCTACAAAATGTATATGTTTAGGTGCTATTCAATCAGCAGCTAGTTATTTACAATCAGATGACAGGTTTATCCTCCCATTTAAGAAGAGACAGACATGTGCCAGGTGACACAGAACAGAAACCCGTGAAATCCCAATAGCACGGGTTAACACTTTTTGTGTTTGTGTGCATTGTTTTCAGAGTTGTCAGTATGTAAAATCGGATTATGCGCACTACAAGGGGTGCAACCAAGGCCAAATCCATGATGCAAACATCCACGTTCTGTTTTCCATTTGATTTGGTCCTACAAGGTCTTACAAGAATCTAACTTTAAGTAAGTTGATGCCTGAAAGCTCATCATTTTTTAGCGTCTGTGGGTAAGTAAGTACATTTTATTTGTACAGCACTTTTCACAGATAAAATCACAAAGTGCTTTAGAGTTGAGAATAAAATGTCATACATACACTAAGATAAAAACAAAACAATAGCACAGAGAAACAGACAATAACACAAGCCCAAAAAGAAAAGACAAAACATCATCTAGGGCTAAACGTCTGCCTGAAAAGATAGGGTAGGGTAAAGATTGCATAGTTATTCAGTATTTTGCAATCCAAGTGGTCAAAGAGGAAACAAGAAACCGACACTTATTCCTTGGCTGTATTTTCAGGATGCAGAAGATCCACTCGTGGGAGGTTTTAGCCGCTATAGGTGTTTTTCAGACAGTGAGTGGAGTTAAATATGTGATTGACAGCTGTAAATACTGATCAGATTCATTATATGTAACTCTACTGCTCCATTTGGTGACTTGACACAGAACTTAGACAGTGCATCTGAATGAAATAGCATCAGGCCTTCTACATTTATATTTACTCACATGATTTGGACACAGAGGAGAAAGCTGCATGAGGAAGGTGTGTATACTACCACTGGGTTTGACTTCTATTACCTAGACCTTTAGGGGAATAATATGAAAGATAATCCCACTTAATGATTACTTCTAACCTTTTAGAGGTGTTTGGTGGTGTATTTACCTTCAAAGACACTTCCTTCTGCCTGTATTTTCTTGTTTTTTTTTGGGGGGGGGGGTTTCCGATGATTGGGGTGTTTCCAGGTGTGGATCTCTGGGCAATAAGTATGCAATTAAGAGCCAAAAACAGACTTTGTTGAAACAAAAGCAATTCTGGTTACATCACTGTCTCCTGTTTAATATGTAGACTGATCTGTAGATGATTTAAAACTCAAGTATGAACCAAATTGTGCATAGAATGACGAGCAGACAGCGACCGTTGGTTTATAAAGCAGTGAATCACATAATAAACCAGGGAAACTTAAGACCAACAATATCATTCTGATTTGTTGCATGTGACTTTCCATCTGTTGCAGTAAATTTTCTTTTTAAACAAAGAGAAATGAGTAAATATTGTTTCACAGATAAAATGCCAATAGCGACAATGTTACAGCTGATTAAAAAAACAATGCATGATATAATAGAGAACACGTGCAACTGATCTCATCATGTCTAAAAGGCAATTTGAGCTGTGGTAATAATAAAACAAGAGAAGATAATATGAAAAGGACAAATAAACAATCTTTCCCTGTAGAAATGAATCCCACATGATGTCACTTGAAACACTGAAAACCTTGTAAAAAGCATAAATATGTAGTTCTAGCATAAAGGTGTCATTCAAACTTAAATCTGGGATTTAATCCAGCTTTGGCAGGCGCTTCACCCCAGCCTGCCTGCTTCCTCGGTAAGCGTGTGGTAGGTCTGGTCTGGATTTTAATGGTGCAATATGACATGTGTGTACTCATGTCAGCGACTGCCCCAAACAGTTGTAAACTGGCTGTTTATGAGGACAAGGTGCTGTGAAAAAGCACCACATTTTTGACTTTCACACCATCTGGGAAAGAAAAAAGAAAGTGGGCAGCAGCCACCGTGATGCCGTTCTCAGTGTGAAAATATACTGGAGGGATTTAGGCCGGGTATGTGTAAGTTTTGGCCCAGGGATTTAGGACACAGTCGGGATAAAAACATCTATTCCATCCGCATAAAATCTTACACATATTGGAATAGTTCTGGTGTAGTTTAGTAGATAATATGCAAGATGTTCAATAGCATCTAGAAAATGCCTCATAATTCCTCATGCATTTCACAAAAGCATAGTTAAATGATCGTATTCTACAATTGTGTAGAAGCAAATGGTATTTTCTGTATTTCATGTTGTTTCAGCTTTTCTTAATTATACTAAATGTGTTTCCATCCACCTGCTTTATGGGTGAAAGAACTTCTGAAGTATTGCAAAAAAAAAAATGCCCTGCTTTGAAGAGGTGAAAAAGTTGCTGTAGAGACCCTTCTGGGATGCACCATGGGACCTAACTTCATTAAAAACATATTTCAGTCTAGTTTAGTTGTTATTTCAGTTGTATGAAGGGAACTCGCAAAGCAAAGTTGCGTATAAAAGAATGAACTTCTTACATTTTGAGAAAGGTAGTTGTGATGATGTCACCTCTGCCACTTTCAGCTGTGTTATCTTTCTTTTGAGGTATTTTCACTGTCTGATATGACAAACTGCAACTATCTTAACAGGGAAAATTCTCTTTTAAATTGACAAACATCATGTTAAAATTATGCAATAATGCAAATGCAGAAAAAAAAAATCCTCATATTTCACCATTGAATGCAATACAATATTTTCCCTAAATAAGGTCTCATGGGGCCCAACCAAAAGGGGTAGGACTTCAGCTCTATATGTAAGTAGGTAGGTACATATATCTGAGTGAAATAGAAACACATTTAGTAAAGAAAAGATGAGCGACCAAATCCTATGACCACAATGCTTCTGTCCAGATGACAAAAATTATCAACAAAACAAAAACTGACACTGCAACTTTCCTTGAATAAATACATGAAATGCATGTATATGAATGCAACACTGCACCACATGTGCAAAAGTCTGCTGGACAAAGATTCTGACCAATTTTGGAGGACAGTAAAGGAATCTGAAGCAACATTATATAAGCGAGAAGTGTTATTTATCTATCAGCAGGCTGGAGGAAAAAGGTAAAGCCAGATTCAGATTTTTAGACTAAATGGACAAAATTCTGTGTCAGAGACATCTGGTTATGATCTCCTTGGTTAACAGCTACATTACTGTATGAAATACTACAGCTAACTGGCCAAGTTTTAAAATCCACTGGAATAAGTTTATGTTAATCAGCCAATTCGTCATATTTGCCTAAAAGTAGTGGATGGTTTGGAGCAATTTCTGTCAGATATTTCTATAAGTTTAGTTAAAATTTACCATACATTTGGATGAAAACCTGATTACTAACCGGAAATATTCCAACCACTGCAAATAACCTCCCACAAATTTCCCCAAATTTCAGTCTGTAGATGGTAAGCATGTGTGCACAGTGCCGTTCTTAAACTGCAGTTTTAAATGACTATGTCTCTACTCCAGTACCAGAAGCCGGCCACACACTGACAGGTCAAGGTGCTGTGGGTGAGTTATGACTTCATGTCATCCTCCGTTATGAACCGCAGCTCCAGGGCCAAGCCATGCATTTATTACGGCCTGCCCACTGCACTAAACAGCTCACTAACTGAGGGGTATTCACTTTAGAGTGGCCCTACCAACTTAAATAGCAAAAGATCCAAAGGCAAACCTTAATTGTCTGTGAAAAGAGTCAAACATTTCAAAGTACGGTAACCGTTAGAGCCTGTCAACCAGATTGGCAATTACACCGCCGCAAATATTTAAATTTGTGGTTTTGGAGGAGAATTTGTGTGGAATCGTGATGTGCTAAGCAGCTCGAGGCTTGAGATTGAAACATGGATGCATTCAAGTTCAGCCTCAAAACTTTGGGAAAAAAGAAGAATTTGTAAGAGGTTGAAATGGAGCCCTCAGCCTTCAGCGATATGTAAACACATCATTTTATTAAACTCAAGAGTGCCAGGGTATGGCAGAGATTATAAAGGCAACACGGGTTCAGATTGTATACATGGATTGGGTTACTGTACCTATGCAGCGAAGCAATAACTGCTTCCATATGCCTGTCTGAACGTATGGCGCTTTTTCAACATCATCATTTACGTGAGTGATGGCCGTGGTATTTCAGACAAACAGATGGGGGGAAAAGACAAATTTTTAGGAGGTATTTACTTACAGTAGAGTAAAGTACAACGAGGCATGACAATATCCTAATAGTCAAAGCAAAAACAGGCAGGACAAAGGTTCGGTTGGTAAAATGTTGGGGATAAAATTCATATCCATATCTACCTTGGACCAGTCTAAAGTCATTTGTGCTGAATTTGAAGTTCTTTTTTTTTTTAAATCACAGCAGGCCTTTATTGATCGAAATGCATCCTGACAAGAGTGTAAGAGCTGGCAAAATGTTATCTGTCAAAAATACTCCTCCAGCCAGTAAAGCAAAGTTAGACATAATGTTTCTTAACAAAAAATAGGTCAGTCACAGAAAGTTTGCCAACTTCCAAAAGTACTGTCAGAGCGTTTTTAGACCAAATGTTTTAGATGTGGATGTCAGTAAAGGTTACAGTAATGGTTCTGTTGCTCGGCTGAACTTTCTATGTTTTGAGAAGCTGGAAAGTTTAAGATAAACAAAAAAAAAAAAAAACTATGAGAAAACTTTTCATAGCAGTGCTACTATGTATCTCGTTGATATCAAATAAAGTGGTACGTGTGATGTTGGAATGAAGCAATCTGCACAATGTGTGGATGAAATGACTTCAGGAAAAATAAGAAATTAAAAATGAAAGTGTGTGTTGGGGTAGGAGGTCAGAGAAGTGTGAACAAGTGTACAGATGGTGAGGGAGAAAGTTGTGTGTGTTCCTCTGGACTGAATTTGAAGTTTAAAGAGCTGACCAATGACCACTGCTGTTTGTTTGACTGTTGCCTTCCTGACCGCTACTCTGACCAGACCGCTGGAAAAACAAGCTTTCCCCAACTGGGCTGAAAAATGGCCATGCGCTGTGGATGGCGAGGCCTTGTATATACAAGCAAAAAACAGTCCGTGTAAAGGGAGTGTTCTGTCTGATGCTATGGATTTCATAATTTTCTGGGTGCATTTTTCTCATGTCAACAAACACAGTTTAACACCAACGTGGAGTGAGAATAAGCAGAGTGTGTGTTTTATCTCCTCTAATCCCAATAACAGAGCAAATGAACAAATATAGGCGTTTGGGTCTTTCCATCCCAATTTCGACCTCTGGTTCCAGTTTATGAAGAAATAAATTCATACAGAAACAGATTATATATAACCCAAAATGTGCTGTATCGTCCAAATTGTTCACTCATTCTGCTTTAAACATGTGATTTCTTTATTTTATTCTTAAGAACCCTGACAGACTATGACTAAAGTGTCAGACAAACACATATGGATAATATATTATTTCTACGTATTTATAACTTGTGCAGAATTAATTTGTCCTGAAACTTTATGACAGTTTGATAGCTCCAAAAATGGACTAAAAAAGGATATATACAGCAGAATATATATAAAAAACACACACTGACACAGATTTTATCCAAGTGTGTGTTTAAGTGCACTGTTAAGCTCATGAGAAAATATTTAGGGTTAGAAAGCGTCAGCTCTGGTTTGGCAGAATGTGACTCTTGACCATTAATGCTTTCTGCAAAAACTATTTCCAAAACCACAAAAAAAATCACTAAATTACTCTTTGACATAGACACCCATAAGAATAAACAGTGCATTAATCCATTTTTCCACTACTGTTTCACTTACTATACTATAAAGTTTTTGTTACAGTTCAAGTGTCTGTGCTTTCCGTAGATAATTTTATGCTTAAATGTATTTTCATAATTACCCTATTATCGATATTTTTTTTCGAAAGCATATGTTATTATTCACTTTTGTTCGTCTCCATCCTGTAATGTTTACATCCTTATTACTAACAGAAATAAGTCATCGGGACAGCCAAACACCTTGATGCTGAACACTGTGATATCAGCGTTTCCTTTGGTACAGCACAATCTGCATCTGACCGGGCAATTGGACAAGAAATAATTGATCGTGCACAAACTGTTTTGTTAACTTGTTGTGGCAGTAGAGCTTGTTGAAGGCAAAAATGAAAACCCGCAGCAATTTTCCACATACTGTAGGTCACTCAGGAATCTGTAGGCCAACCCCCGCAGGCTAATGGGAGCATTATTTGGGAAGAGAAATATGCTAAATATGTGGTTTCCCTCCAAACAAACTCAAAGTTAATTCTTTTGATTCCAGTTTAGTTTGAAATGAGGTCTGGACAAATGTCAAGTCATCATAATTTATCGAAAGCTCGCAGGACCGTTTTCTGAGTAAAACAAACATCTTCTCAAATAAGCATTATTACATTTGTGAGCAGATTATTATGGAGAAAAGACACTTCTGTCGGCACAAACGTCTTTGTCGTTATGAAGAACATCAGACGCAATTAGGTAGATGGAGAATGTAAGGAAGAGACGATAATACTAAATATGGAGCGTTCTGATTCATCCAAACATGACAGTCACATAAAAGACTGGTCTCACAGCTGATTGTGACAAGGAAGTTGAGTACAGGGACATAATGGGCTTCATTGTAGTGTTTGTGTGTGTGTGTGTGTGTGTGTGTGTGTGTGTGTGTGTGTGTGTGTGTGTGTGTGTGTGTGTGTGTGTGT
>JAPTYQ010000005.1:6227749-6242162 GCA_029814465.1 Ostorhinchus cyanosoma | reverse complement strand
ATTCTATTCTATTCTATTCTATTCTATTCTATTCTATTCTATTCTATTCTATTCTATTCTATTCTATTCTATTTCTTCTATAGTACACAGTATCAATACCAAATGTTGACTAGAAACTGTTTTTCATTGTTCTTCAAAACGTAAAAGGCCTGGATATTTCATGTTTGGTGCCAGGAATGATAGAAATAATTAAAATATGGAAACCAGTTTATGTTGTAATGGGAAAGACAAAAGTATCCATGTACTATATACGAGTAGAGACAGATTATGTTCAAGTTAGTTTATTTTTAGTGGCAGCTGAAAGACAGTGTGTAGGTGGACGTTATGAGTGTGACTGATTAAATGTAACGAAGATGAATTATGCTTCACTCCAGAGTTTGGATGAAATAATGTATTTTGTCTGGAGGGAAGTTCATTTATTCATAATTTTACTGGAATTAAGCATTAATGATGACAGTGTAAATAAAGAGTTTTTCATAATTAATTCACATTTATCCTCAGACCTTCTACCATGCACTAATGATGTGTGTATCTTGTTTTGGTTTGCTGCACTGCAAAATTAGCCATTAATAATCAGCATACAGGAAAAAAAAAAAATCTTGTGGAAGTTTCCTAAAGTTTTAGTCGAGTTTATTTGGACAAAATATAAATTCAGTACAGATAGAAAACAAACACCTTCTAACTGTCATTGTTGAAGTTTCCGTGTATTTGTAAGTGAGCAGGTATTAAAGATGATGTGTAACCACTATCTCCCCTCCCTTCGGTTTGGCCCTCTGTGATGGAAAAGGGAGAGAAACCAGAGAATTGTATTTTTATTGACTCTGGACATCTGCCTTGACATGTCCAGAGGAAGCACCCAGGGGCTGAGGTTCACCAGAGAAAAAGAGACTCTCAGGAATGAAGAATGGGACACTGATACAGGGAAGTTCCTGTGTCCACAGCCTCCAGGGGCATCCGGGCTTCATTTCCCAGACTGGCTGTTCCAGTGTGTGCAGGGATGTGTGTGGGTTCAGGTCAACACTGATGATTCAGAGCCTTTTTACGCCGAAACATAGGAAAACAGTACAGCACAGATAAGTGTTCAACCAAGCAGAGGATATGAGGGCTTTTTCTATAATGTTATTAAGTAAAACATATTTATTTTAGAGCTGCCAAACCATGCCTTAATCTGCATTAAGCCTGAGACAAGCATGCTGTGTGATTTTAAGGATATTTTCAGGAAAGGTTTTCTCTCTCGTCCTGTACTTTCTGCAGAATATCTCATTCATCTAAACAAGTATTTAATGAAAAGCATATAGAGCAAGAGACACTGTCGGAAGAAATTTAATGAAGCAGTTTGAGAAATTTTCATATTTAGATATTTAGATTAAAAAACTTTCCACTTGCTTCTTCAAGAGGTCAATAGAGGAAATTGAACTGCTAATCTCTTTGATTTTGTACCTACTTTATAGTTAGTGTTTTCTTTAAAGTAACTTTTGGTGTCTGGAGTCCCACTTCTAATTGTTAAAAGTTTTCAGAAGAACACTATCCCAAATAAAAGACAAATAAAAGGTAATATGACAACAACAAAAAAAGACTTTGATAATGAAGCCAAATTAAATACAATGATAATTTAATCTATCAGATGTTTAGGAGAGAATTAACAATAAAAATGAATATACTTATCTATATACACCTGTATTCAGGGTCATTTCTTCACCACATGCCTTTGGAGCTTTATATACCATTACTTCTCTTCTATAAACATCAATTTTGTGCCCAGAACAAGTTGTACATTTTCATTTCATGTTTGCACATTTTTATGAATTCTTCAGTACATTTAGATCCAATTCCCTCCTTCTAGATCAGGGGTAAGCAAAACTGTGTTATATTTGACCTAAAAGAGAAGAGGGAAAAAAAAATCCTGGCGCCACAGAAACTCATTTAACCTCCTCTAAATTGTACTTGAATGTAGCTCTTGGTCTATTTGGATTACAATAATGAAATGTTCAGTGCATTTATTAAATCATACAACTGCAAAAAAAAAAAAAAGAGTTAAAAAAAAGCAGATGACACTTACATACAGTAGAAACAGACTATGAAAAAAATACCAATTAAGTTTGTGCTGCTGACTGTCAAAAGGTATCAGACACTAAAGGACCATGTGTCACACATTTTGGTTGATGAATTTCCATATTCTGTGTATAGGTTGCACATACTAAATAATGTATTAGAACTACAACTACGACTTAAAGAGATAGTTGAGCTGATTTGTGGAAATGATGTTGCTCTTTTCATCCAGTTATGTCAAACTCTACTATTGCTGACCTATAGGTGTATATTGTTGGGTTAAGAATTCCTTTGGGTAATGCTTCATTTCATTTTAGCTTCATATTTCATGGTTATGTGGCTAAATAAAGCACTAGATGAGACTGCAATTGAACACAGTTTGCATATTTGTCAAATCTGAGGTTGTAGATTTTAGTTAACAGAAGTCTAATATCAGACTGGACATATGAAACTACAAATGCTGACATTAGTGGAGTGTAATAGAATTATCCTAACATGTCATATCCTCCTCTGACTGGGAAAGTATAGGTTTGAGCTTTTTTACATTAAACAACTGTTTTGATTGGAAACTACATACACAGATACATTTTTAAACATTATCTTTCATTTGTTTTTAATGCAATGTCCTTTGCAATGGACTTTTTTTTTTTTTTTAGTAAAACTATTAAACTTTTGTCCCCTACAGAGGACAAAAATGTATCGCTGGGTCTCAGGAGGATATAAGGCATTAAGTTTAAAAAAAAAAAAGAGAAAAAGACAAGCAGCCTGTTTTATACAAGCTTTATTTACAATGTTATTTCCAAGTTTTGCGGTATAGGAAGCACAATTTTATCAACAAGTCCTCAATGGACAGATGCTATATGAAATCCACCTAACTAGACATGAGTTTGATTTTTTCCATTCTCCAATAGCTGGACACTTCCTCTACCTCTGACACATTAAGTATGTACAAAGTGTAGTTGTATACAAGCAATAAAAAACTTGGCAAATGGAAAGGTTATTTGCTACTTTGATATGTAAAGAAAAGGTTTCCCAATGAGTAAAAAATACAGCAAACACTGCACGCTTTGTGGTAAATTCTGACCTGTCGACAGCCTCACGTTGTTCGTCTCATTACTCGGTTACAGTTTTCGCTGCCTCTTTGTGGCATTAGCAGCAAGTAATGGAAGGTAAAACTGGGAATTCATTTTAGTTTTTGGATGTAACAAATATACCAATTTACAACTTACTATAGTAATCATTACCGCAAACCTCATTCAGAACTTTGTTCATACACACTGTTACAGAAACAGAAGTGAAAACTTACAACTCTGTCTATACTGAGAAAACCAACAATGACCTAAACCAGGTGACTTTAAAATAAGTGTCTTTGTTATGCAACAGTAACAGTAGGTAAATAACATTTTCCCTGGTAAAATAAAATTCTTATGGTGAAATACTGTATATACACAAACAAAGGCAACAAAATACAGTGGCTGGTGTGAGGGGGGTAAGAATGTAACAGATGTTACATATCAGAAAAAATAAACTCCAAAATGTGTCTCCCAAATTATCCCTGATATTGATTAAAACAGGTGGATGTTTTCCAAAATGAACAGATATTGAATAAACTGATGATTATACGTGGGTGGACGGTTAAAAGTTAATATAGTTAAACTTGCGGCTGCTTCTGGAGATACTGAAGGCTTTAGGTTTACTTTCCTATCAAACCAAATTTTGACAAACTGATGTTAGATCCTTCTACTTCCTACTGTTTGCTACCATCACTGAAACACTGGGAAAAAAGAGATCATTGTAGGGTAAAATGTGCTTTTTCTTTATGATAACACATTCATTTTCAAACTGGTTTCTTTGCACAGTGACCATTTCCTCTGTATGTCCTGCATTGTTTTATTGTTTCATTCACCTCTGTCATTTTGAATTAACTGGAGACAAGCACCACTATTATCAGAGGTGGACTCCTTTTGTTGCATAAGACCAGTATTTAACAGTATTTTAATGCTGTGCAGAACATTGACAACCATTACAGTGGTGATATAATACTAAAAAAAAATTAACACCAATGCTGTAAAAGCAGAAGAAAATAAAATAAATAAGCCATTAAGAGAACAGATGCACTGCATGAATTAAACGTAGGTTGTACAATATAACAGTTATGAGTAAAACAAGATAAAAACACGAGAAATAAAAGCCCTCATTAAGCCTGTGTTACTTTGAACAAGTTTGTCAAAAAATGATATGGGGATGGCATTAAAGCTGATTTTTTTTTCTTTTTCCAACTAAAAGACCCGTTGGAGTTTTAGTTCTTTTTCTTGTTTAAATATATAAATCCTTCTCGAACAAAGGCACTCAAACTGGAGGATTCGTTCATCTCTCTCATTCAGACATGTGCATTTACACCTGGAAGATGCAAATATTCAGCTGAATTCTAACTCAGCTCCACATGTTTATTTTTTAATGTCTTTCCTCACCTTTTTATCAATTCAAATGAGGTCTAGAAATAAAAAAAATGTTGCTGTTAAAATGCAAATACTGTATTTATACTGTTAAAAAACAGCAGTCAGCAGAATGAATGCCAGATACCAGTTTCACATACATGACCCTAATACAACATAAGGTTACTGACTCTGCTGTAATATTCATGTAATGAAGGCGGCTGTGATCAGCAGACCTTTTACACTGATGGACTCCTTTCCCTTTCCATATTTTATCTGATTAGCCCTTTCCATCCACTGTAAGACACACTCTACACTTGCTTATTTGAGCTCAAGTATAGTTTTATAAGTACTCCTGCAGGAAACAATTATATTTTAACATCTTATCATCTCAGTTCTGTGGTAATGGATCAAACCTGTCAGTGGAGTTTCTTACATGTAACAGATTAGTCGCTGCTTAGACAAATAACACTCATTGCAGATGTAGCTTAAGTTAAGAATACTGTATAGGAATACCTCAATGTGCTTTTTATCATGAAGCACAGGCTCCATGATGTGGAATTTGTTCTAAGGAAAAAAATACAAGTAGGCTTAATAAGGGCTTTTGTATAAAAGCATATCTGAAAATAATGTTAGACATTATAAAACACTTACTTTGCCATCCTATGGTCCTACTGCTGTCCAAAAAGCCCAGGGGCCAATGCAGTAATGCCCCATAAGCTCTCCTTTACACAAACCTGATTCACTCAATAATACTTGAGGTAAAAACATGTCTAGGATGCCATCAAACAACATATAGAGGAAAGGTTGGACAGAACCATTTCTCTATTGGACTTCCATTTGCTCTGTGACAAAAGCATGAGACATCATCAACAGTTAGTCCGATCTGTAGTCTACAACTCTCAAATTTTCCTCTGTCATTGATGCCAACAGGTAATCAAAAACAGATATGTGAAAATATGTCACTGAGGTATCCTGAAACAGCCAGACAATGTAACAGACAAATAATAGAGAGATGGACTATTTATAAATCAACTGCTTGGTTGACAGACAAACGATTGTGTACTGATACCGGGATATTCTGCCCCTGTTGTCCAGGTTTGTGCAACAAGTTGAATTGTAACAGAGTCGATGTGATGTAGAAGCACAAGCAGGCATGTCCATGAGGAGAGAGGAGCAAGAGAATGCAGACAGGGATTAAAAGGAGGAAGGAAAACGGTACAGGAGAAAGGAGTAGGAAAGGTAAGAAGGTGTTTAAATACAGGAGGAAGGTGGGGATTCCTTTACCGATACCACCCCTCCACGCGCTCGTCTGGAAGTTACAATGCATGACGCTGCAGAGGGTTGTTAGTGCTCATGCTGCTGCTGGTGTGCTGGTTATTTGCAGCCTTGTGTCAATGCGAACTCATGCAAACAGTAGGCAGGCAGGTAGTTCATGCATCATGTGCCTTAGCATAGCCCAGCCTGGGGCCAGCATGGGCCAACTAAGGCCAGGATAAATCAAGCTTGGCCAGTTCACTGGAGTGTCAGTCATGCAGTGATATTGCTGTTGAGGGAGGAGACAGAGAAAGACAACAGTCAGACAACGGAGCCGAGTAATGAGCCCTACATTCTGACCTTGACTTCATCGGACACATGGAAAATTAACTGGGTTAATGACAAAGCATCTGATGGTCCATCATGTTAATCACATAGGTTAAGGTATACATATTCAGCTTTAACTAGTTTCCTACAAGCATGCATATTAGCAACATAATGACTCTTTATTAGTTATTATGATGCACTAACTCTGCATGAGTTTTCCATTTTAATACTCAGGTCACTACCCAACAGTTTCTCCACCATAACTTTCTAATTACTGCTTATTAATAGTAAATATGGAGGTTGTTATACACGAATTATGATCTTAACACAATACGTGAAGTGTAACACAGGGTCAGGCAATTGCAGTAGTTCTGTGTTATAACTACTGTGAAACATGAGGCAAATTTACAATACTAGGGTTTTTTTGTGACACGTCACACTATACCATATTTATTCCAGGGAGAATAACGGTTCTACCATACTCTACTTATACTGAGCAAAATATATTGAGATTCAGGTCCAAAAACTTCTCCTCACTCACAATCAATAAGCAATAATTAGGAGGTTATTGGATGAAAACTGTTAAGGGTTGTGCATTTAAAGTGAGATATTCTTCATGGTGTCTAATAAAGAGCTAATGTAATATGTTCCTGATACATAAGCCTATAACAAGCTAGTTAATGATGAATACATATCAAGTGTTCCTGTTACAGAACATCCATGATGTACCTTAAAACCGTGATGAGGGAGAGAATAAAAATATGGGTTAAAGACAGGATGAGAAAATTACAATCCTCCCTATTCCTATTCAAAATGACATGGGCAGTACTGTGCAGTGCCAGACTTATTATACTTTAATGCACTCAGAAAAACCTCTTTTGCCATGACAGTTAGGGAGTCTAAATGACAATAAAAGTAAGTCCACTCTAATGTGCTACACTGAATCCAATCCCTCTCTTTGTGGGCTCATTGAAGGTAGTCAACCTGCACAAAGGGGACACAAACTGCACCTCTTCTCCAAACCACTCAGGACAGACCCCGTCAAACACAATGGAGTTCACTATGTTGTATTCGGTGAAGTTTAGGGAGGGAAGTGTGCTGTGCAGAGTAATGTTGAACAAATACTGAGGTACATATATTTAAACGTATCACTATGGCACATAAGGCATGTCTGAGACAACCCGGGAAATGCTGGTAGAGCTTAAACCACTTGAGTGGTTACAGATGGATTTCTAGGGAGAACATTAGCATTCCATATTATTGCTGCACTGTTACCAGCTGACAGCTGCATGTTTCACACCAAACTTTGTAGACCGATTACACCTCATTCAGACCATTTAGGATGCAAATGGTACATTTACATATGGTTACTATACATTTTCCTATGACTAAATGTATGTGTTGCTTAGTACTAATCTCACATAGAAAAACAATAACATTGCACAAAGAAAACTGCATTACCTTCCATTTGAATAAATCAATTTGTCACATTTGACTGAAAATTGCTGTTACCTGATTAAAGCTACATTAAAACAGCTTAAAAACATCACGCAGGACAAAAAAATGTGTCAACTGCAGTCAAAAAACACGCTGAACCTCACATGTTATCACAGGTAGAGATGTGCATAAATACTGCATTAACAGGTAGAGCATCTTCTTTGAACAAAAACAACAGTAGCAAGTCGAGATAGGATTCGTCTCTGCTTTAGGGTCCAGATTACCTGCTTGGCAAAAGTTTGCCAAAGTGCCTAGGTTCAGGTAGATCAGTGGTTGGGAGGGAAGAAGAGGGTGTTTGGGTGGAGTGATTAGTCAGACCCTATTAAAGAAAAGAGCCTTGAAGCTCAAATATGCTGGGTTGTGAAAAAGCCTGGCATCACAGGAGTCAGGGGGAAAAATATGCTTAGTCAGGAATAAAAGTGGTGCAAGATTTGGGCAACCTTTGCTGGCATCTCTACCTCATGGATCTGATCAAGAAGACACAAAAAGGAAAATCAATATACAGGAAAACAATGATTTCCATTAGAAAAGAAAGGGAATACTATGCCTTAAAAAGGCACATTTTAGGTTCAAGGGATTTGTAAGGTAGTGTGGCACACTATTTTTCTGCACTAATGCCATCTACCTTGCGGTAGCTGGCTGGACATGGCCTGGGTAGGAGCGACGTGTGCTGGTGGCCTGTCTCTGCCGGGCCAGGAACGACTGACCAGAACCAGTGTTGGCAAGTCTGTCTTCAGCCGCCTTCTTCTGCAGAGACATACCCTGGGAAAAGACAGAGAAGATGAACTTTCCTAATCTCCTTTATGGTCTTAATGCTCACTATAAAGGCCATTATGTGAGAGTCAAATAGAGAGTCGGCAGATGGAAACCATAGTATGTATAATATGAGCCAAACTCTATGGCTCTTTCCTCTCTCTAATTTATCCTCAAAGAAAGAGCCACTAGAGAATAACTCTAACTAATGTTGATGCATGAGAGAAAAAATGAACTCGAGCACAACAATAATGTTGATTTAAGATCTCAAGAGCATTAACATAAGCTATTGATCAAATACAAGAAGGATCAACCTCTCCCTGATGAACTAGGATGGTATATGCTGCCATCTAGTGGTTACAGTGACTAATGACTTCTTATTTCAAAAATGGATATTTAGATGATGACCCCATTCCAAGTGTTTTCCCCAACTAAAGTGAACCGAACTGAAGGTTTCTTGATAATTTGTACATTCTCAATGTTGAAGTCTTGCAGCCCAGATGTGTAGTATGTGCTCCAAACTTTTAAAAAAGTATTTATCCTTCTTACCATGTTGTACCAGGCAGATACAATCAGTTTCTCCTCGTAATCTCTCTGGCTCTTTGTCTTGTCCATCTCTTTCTGTTTGGAAGAAACAAAATGTAATGAGTACAAAGGCTCAAAACTCCACTAAAGCGTCTTTCTGGAAGGCCCTCAACCTGGATTTGAAACATATTACAAGCTTCTCCCCCTTTAGTTCCTGATCCATGTATCAGAGAGCTGGTAAGCTCTACTAATCTACAAGCAGCTTAACTGCAGACTGTGCTCCTTCTGTTTCCCAAACATTTACAACAAAAAATTACATCACTAGAGAAAAATTACCTCCAGCGAGTGCAACATCCTCTCCTTCTCCTGCAACTGGTTCTTGAGGGCCTGAACCTCTGGACCTGAACCCTGGTTCTGCTTGGGGTCCAGAGTCCGGATTACCTGATAAGTGTACAGTCAGTTTTAGATATTTTATCTTAACTTTCACCCAAAATTTCACAGAGGTTTATAAGGCATACTATCCTTTTGTAAGAAAAATATACTCACACTCTTGGCCTTCTCCAGATATTTCTTATATCTTTCCTCCATTTGTTTCATGTCATCATCTTTCTTTTTCAATGCATCTTCAAGTTCTTCTACTCGTTGAGCTAAGAGGGAACAAAATTTCCATACAGTGTCTTAAACTTACTTTGTGTTTAAAAACGACAACAAGACCCAACAGCAAGACGAGATGAAGGACATTATGAAAGTAAAGAAGTCCAAACTCACAGCTGGCATTGTATTTGGGCTCCATTTCATCAATCAAAGCATTTTTCTTCAGTAACTCATTATTCAACTCCCGTAATTTCTCCCTGATGGGGAAAAACACAACCGTGAAATGTTGGTATGTCCAATATTTCATGTTAAGACCTGTCAAGACCAATGAAAATATATTCAAATTGACCATGTAACTTACATGTGCTCTTCATATTTCTTCTTGAGAATGGAAGACTGAAAAAGAAATCAAAATGAAGATCTGTTTAGCAAATATTTTACACTTAAATTAATGATCATATAAAATTACATTAAGATAAAATACATGTCTGGGACCAAACACTTTTACATTTCAGGTTAGAACAGATTTTAAAACATTCTCAGGACATGTTCCATTTGCATCCAACAGAGGGAAGTATAAAGCAAAAGTCTTCTTCTCATTTCCCTATTTTTTTTGCCTCCACAATCCTCACTTATGACTCAGAAAGTGGATATTGATGTGTGATCTTTAAGAATGTCTCAATCCCAAAGATACCCACTGAGGAGACCGAGGACCCTGGAGGCTGTCAAAGGAGGAGGAGCTATGACCAAACATACACAGGTGTATCCTTTGCAACTTTCAACAATCTGACCCATGACATAAAAAAGGAATAGGACACAGCTCGACTGAAATGAAGTGAAATTCTAACATATTGAGAGGTTATATTAGTTATTTAGCATGATTAAACATATGTCCAAACTTGAAGGTTAAATGAATTAAAAAGTCTGCCATCCTCTACTTGAATCAGTGAATTAAAAAAGTAGGAGTTGATCGTAAGTTTACATGAACACTGTTGTCCTGATCTAACAGAAAACATAAAATACAGCAGAAGCTACTGAATATACAAAATATAATTATTGATCTGGCTATTCCACAGGTCATTATTTATGCAATGTTTATTTAAAATGATAGCTGAAGCAAGAATATCTCATCTTATTAAATGTCTGCTGTCTTAGCTCCTCTCTCCTCATGTCTCCACTTGCAGGATTCCTACAAGTTTAATTTAAGCCTTTTTAAGACTACTTAAAATAGAATTTAATGACTATTTCACAGCCACACTGGCAAAAATGTGTGACTCCTAGAATTTAGGAAAATACATTTATTTACTCTAATGTCTTGATTCCCACCGTTTCAAGTCATTTCTCAAAAGTTTCTGCAAAGTTAGCAATAATTGGATCCTAATTTTAATACAAGTTGTCAGGTTGGAACAGGTGGAACTGAGTAAACTAATGTTACTTCCTTTGCAGTTTCGATATTTAAGACACATTTAAACACAAGTATGGCAGTTTATGGCAACATAACCAAGGACCCACCATATCAAATTTAATACCTTTTAAAGAATTTTTTATGGTATTAAATGCAGATTTGGAAATTCAAGACTTTTAAGACTTTTTAAGACCCCGCAGGAACCCCCACAAGTAGTTGTACTTGTGGGGGTTAAGACACAAAGAGGGAGGTAAGGCTAGAAATTGGGAAATGAGAAGGGGGGGGGTATACTGAGATGATACTGCTAACTTGACTTACCTGGTAGAATCACAAAAAGGATGTATATTTAAAAAAAAAAAAAAACAGTTTCTTTTCTTTATAATTTTTTCACTATGTATCTACAGGAAGTAAAACTCTTCTAAGCGGTGAAATGGTATTTATATACACTGCCTGGACCACAAAAACTGTCCCACACATATTTCTTTAGATAGCCTTTAGCTTTGATTATAGGACATATTCACCATGGGACTGTTAATACCATGCAGCACTTATGTAATGGAACAGAAAATGTCACAGCTTTTGTTTCCTTCCAGAGTTGCGTTAATGATCGGCAAAGTTTGTGTATTGATGATGAGAGTCGGGCCGCTTTGTAAAGTCTTCTCCATCACATCCCAAAGACTCTCAGTGGGGTTCAGGTCTGGACTCTGTGGTGGTCAATCCATGTGCTCCTGAACCACTTTCTCAAATGACCAATGAGACCAATGAATCCTAGCATTGTCCGATCTTCATGCTCCCATGAGAAGCTACTCACTGCGTCATTTAGAGTTAGAGCGCTTGTTGCAGCTGAAACATATTAGTCACTGCAGTAATTACCCAATGAAAGGCTCTTTACGTTTTGCTTTGTTAAATTCAAGTGGGAATTTCTTTGGCCAGGCTGTGTATATGTATATGAGGAGTATTAGGAAGAGGATGACAATCTAGTATTTAATCTACAAACAGCAGAAATAGATTTCTACAGGGAGGACAAATCTAGTTCCAGATGATGTATATTAGTTCTAATTATACAGTATACACAAAACACTTGTGCTACTTTATTGTGAGTTGAAATTCATCTGTTTGAGGAAAGAACAAACTCAAGCGACTACTATGTTTCTACAGTACTAGAGCTAAAAGAAGACTGTCTGGAATCATTGTGAAATACTTACTATAGTCTGACAGAGCACAGACACACAAAATGAACATCACAAATGTCAAGTGTCAGAAATAGTAGAAATGAAAGTTAATCACATGAGATCAAACAGAGGAACTAACAAACATGTGGTGTAACACTGGTGTACTTTGTCTTAAGAATCATTTTAATTTGTTCAAGACAATGTAATATGAGGTACTTATTAGTTATACATACAATGTGAACAACTTTTTATTTTTACTTACATCATCTGCTTTGGATCCTTGTTCTTGAAGATTCTTCTGCAGCTCCTCTACCTGACTCTGTTCCTCCATCAGGCGCTGATTGATTAACCTACAAACGACAGCACACAAGAGCAGTTACAACAATGCAAATGTAGCTTCATGAGAGGAAGATAAAATATCAGGCTTGTGGTTGAATGGGCATTGATTGAAATTCAAGAATAGACAAAGAACAGCTTTGCAGGATAAACAAATGATGAGCCACACGCACAGTGCAAACAATGCAGAACAATGTAGCTCTCAAAACCACCTACAAACTTAACCACAAAACATTTAAGCCGTACAATTGGAATCAGTTTGACTAGTTTTTTTTTTTTTTTGCAGTTATCCTGTCCATTTCTTTTCTACGATCTGAACTGACCGGTTTTCCGTCTCCAGTTCATTTTTTCTTCGGTTGGCGTCCTCCAGTAAACTCTGCAACAGTGCAATCTTTTCATTGTCTGATCCCTCCTGAGCCAGCTTCAGCATCTTGTTCTCATGTTGAAGACGGATCAAATGCTCTCTGTAGAAATGGAAACAAGCAACTGTCACTTTGTCATAACGCCAGGAAATTAGTGCATCGGATTCTAACAGGTTGAGTGTGTACTTGGCAGCACCAAAACATGTAACTCAGTGTGGCATTAGCAAATTTATGATACATTAAAATGACTCTAGATGAATAAGTTTTAATACACTGCACTGCTGTTGAGTGTGAATTTATAAAGGCAGCAGGGTTATAATTCAAGTGGTAAGAGCTCTGTCCTATCTGTTTATTTCAGTTTTATAAAATGTTGTGATACACTTTGTTTCAGTTGACCTTCTGAAAAGATAAGATTTAGCCGTGGGTAGTTAAAGTATACGGATAACAACACTTTGACAGAGTTAAGTATATACTGCCTGTAAGTCCTGTTTTAGGGTGTGGCTAGTAACCCTTTTCAGCTGGAGGAATGTTTCCAGATGTTTTCACAGCTTCCGGTAAGTGAATGTTAAAGGTTTTAGATGATAGAGGAAAGAAAGAAGGTAGATCACTGCAAGAACACCACTAAATGTCTTCCATAGCGGTGCATTATCAGAATCGATAACAAGCTTTGATTCCAGATGATACTTATAAATGCAACAAAGGTCAATAAAAAATGTAAAATAAAAAAACAGCCTTCTTCGGCCTTTTCATACCAACTGCTAAAGATGAAACCATCAGAGTCTAGTAAATCACATGTGCTTCTTCTCTTTAAATATCTCATATAAAATGACTGTAACAGCTTACTTCCACTTCCATCATTAAAAGCTTGCTGGACATCTCTGTAGAGTCAAGGATACATTAAAGTGGGGGAACTTAACACATGTTCTTATATTATTCATTTTCTATTAAGATTTCAGTATCTAATCCACATTCTAGGTTCAGAACTGTAAAAAAAAAAGGAGGCAGGAGGGACGCTCTGTGAACAGAAAGCCCAGCCCTCTTGGAAAGTAGCAGTTAAGCTGATGTAACAGGCATCCAACTGTTACATAACTTACTACATAGACAGCTCTTTTTAGGCCAACAGCAGAGAGAGCAACTGCACCACAGAGAAGCACAGTAGGTTTACACCGTGCAAGTGACAACTGCCACTCTGCAACACTTACGGTATATTAGATACATATTCTTATTAAATAAACCTAGTCAACAGTCATACCTAATCTCTGGGGTGGTGATTTCAGCAGCCAGTGAATCAGAGCCATCGTTGCTGACCAATGGGAACAAACCTGGACCAAAACAGATTATTATTACTGGGAGGTAAACCCAACTTTCTTGGTTTGGTTTGGTTAAGTATCCTTTAGGTAAAACATCTCTATTGACATTTCTTGTCTCTACCTGATGTTAGCTGTCCTTCTTGAGCTTGGACACAATGCAGCTCCTCGATGGTCTCCTTTAGAGAATCTCTCTCCGTTCTCATGCGCTAAAGAGGAATCCAGATGTTAGATGTATTCCTGACGAATCTGTATCAAGTCATCAAATCACTCACTACACTGGTAACTACTTACAATTCTAAGAGAAAGCAACCCCGCAGAATAAAATTACTGTATGGACCGCTGTAAAAGTAGTCTCTAGTTACCAAAATTTAAACTCTTCTTATCTTAATTT
>JAPTYQ010000005.1:6171219-6197098 GCA_029814465.1 Ostorhinchus cyanosoma | reverse complement strand
ACCGACCCCAGGCTGACCTGTGTAATAATGATGCTGTCTGTCCTCATATGTCACACCTGTCAGGTAGATGGAATATCTCAATAGATTTAAACAAATTTGTGCATAAACATAAGAGGAATATATCTGTTGTGTAAAAAGTCGTACATCCTTTATCTCAGCTCATTAAAAAATTGAAACAAATGTGTTACATTTATGTATTTTTGTTCAGCCTATATTGCACTAAATCCTGAGGTGCACTGTGAGCTATTTCCCACATGGGGGTGCTGTAGACAAGTAAGAGCCATTAACCAGGAGACAGGAACGACCCCTTCTTATTTAGTTTTTTGTTGTTTCTAGTTGTCTTTGTGTTGCAGAAAAAAACCCACAGTGGGCAAGAACAGATTTGCAACCAGAACTTTAACATACTCATTAATAAGAGATGACTGTGTAAAAGAGTTTTTTCATTTTCAAACAGGTGTATATTTATAGAGATAAAATCTGATAAGAAAAAGAAAAAATCTGAATACTGCCAAAAGGAAATACTCATTATCATACTTCAATGGAGCCATGAAACTGCATAAACTGCAGTGCAGGACATGATTTCTGTTATTTGTAATTAACCTTTAAGACAGAGACCATCATCTGTGGTTGGCTATTGTCCATGTCTGTTTGCCAAAAATATTCAATAATATTTGAACCAATAATTCACACACTTGCTCTAAAAAGTAAAGCAAGGTAAAGTGGGGTTCCTCTGGTTTTTCAATGATGTTACGTAGCTCTCATTTGGACCTGTAGAGGCTCTGTAATGAATGTGTTCAGACCCTGACACTGTGCACCATTGATTCATCATAAGGGTTTGTCTCCTTTCTGTTCCTTTCTAGCCCACTGTCATAGACTTACTCAGACATTGTTAAATTTTGTATTCCAAGAAGGATCCACCTTATGATGCCATATATTAATATTCTACAACTATAAACCTCCCGATGCTACAGCAGCAGCTGAAATCACCCCCATTTGCCATCACTTTGCACCATCATTCAAAGGGTCTTATGCAATTTTATCCACTTATATATCATTCACACATATAATACTTACATAACGCCTTTAATATGTATCCAGCTCTATATAATGACCAAACATGACCTTTGACCTAAACTCATTTGAATATCATGTTAGAAAATGCAGCAAAACCATTAGGTTTGAATTTTCAAATCTAAAAGAACATTCTTGTCCTTGTAGATTCTATTATTTGAAATATGTTTATCACACTATATTTATACAGAAAACATATCAAGCTTTAGAATCTACGAGGAAGGGAAGATGTTTAATTTTAAGGCAAACTAAGAAAATTATACATTCCATGCAGAAATGAATCTAACATCCCAACTGATCACCTAAACAAGTCTGATTTACTAATGTTTGTTGTTATTATGATCATAAGTATGTGTTGCTTTAATGGACCTCCTTTCCAGTTGAGTAAATCATGTTGCTATTAATACAACAGTTCCAGACTTAGTATTACAGACATTATCACGCTAAAAGGGATCAATTTTGGAGATGATGATATTGCTGTTTTACTTCAGCCACTGAGTCATGCATCATTGAACATGGTCCAAAATGATTTTCCAGACATAATTTTGCCTTTTACTGAGCCAGACACACCTATTTTTAAAATAAATCCAAAGTGAGCAAAACAGATTTGATACCAGAACATGTCCTTTCCTACTTTGAGCCTCTGAACAGCTCTATTCTGCTTCTGAAAGGCAGCAAATTAGAGCAGATTGTAATTTATTTGGAAGTTTAAAACCTCTATATACATTCAATTTTGTAAATAAGAAAAAACTTACTCTATGTTTTGTCTGAGTCACAAAATGAAATAAAATGTACAAAATTATCAATTATCAATTATCAATATTACTGAAATAAACTAAACTAGTACGTACAGGTCAGACACCACAAAAATGGTTCTTGGTCTTTGAGGGTTAAAACTGTGATTAAAAGTTAACTTCTCCTTGACCTTTACTTTACCAGCCTGACATCACTGGTCATCAACGCGTCTTATTCATGAAAGCTCATGCAGTTGTTAATGAAAAAAGTGACAAATATTAGAAGGATCCAGATACAGTAGAGCAACAAACTATGTTTGTTATAAACAGGATTTCAGTGTTATTCAGGGTTTGTGTTGTTACCCTGACCAAGTTCTTTTATTCTTAAACCTAATCAAACCTTAACCTTGGCATTGCCATAGCCTAAATAAGACAACTATGCAGTATTTTCTAACATTATCGATTATATAACACACTTGTAAATTTCATGCATATATATCATTTTGTAAGTGAGTGGAAATCGACTTGTGCTGTCATTCACGGATGAGGATGAGCTGTGTCTCACATATAAATCAGTGGTAGACATTATAAATTTAAACATATTCATTTAAAATGCATGATACAATGTGTGGTATGAGACAGAAGAAATACATATGCTTATGTTTACACAAAAATATCCATATCACCTCCTAGATAACTGATTTTACTCCATGTGACTCTGCACATGAAATGATTGGATCCATCCATTTGTCATGTCTCCATATGTGTTCAGACAACATTATTTTTATTATTATTATTATTATTAAAAAATAAATGCAAGAATACATTTCTATTCGATGCCAAGGATGAATTCACAGTTTATAATATGTGACTGTGAGGGCAGAGATCACTCCTTATATAAATAAAATATAAAACTAATATATAACCTGCTTAAATAAATTCAGACTTCACACTAAGGATGTGTTTATTACATGCCTGTTATACTTTCACACAAGTTATTCATGAATCTAAACTTTTGTGTGAATTTACACTTACTAAATATAGGAGTGCTAACAGTTTCTGCTGCTTCTTGTCTTTGTCTTACACTGAGCTATCAGGTCACAGATAAAGTCAGTCTGAGTGATAACAGGCTATTATTACTGGTTTTCATCATTAATTCACTGAACTTCCAAAGAGAAAAGAAAACATTTAAACACAGATTTAACAAAACAGATTTATTTACAAAGAGTTAGTCAGTTATTGTCTGCAGGACTGATTAACAGTAACTGATCACATTAAAATAATGTTTTTGGGGAAATGTGATGAAGTAAAAATTTAAAATAATTAATTTACAGAAATAGAAAACTAAATGCACAAGGTCTAAAAAAAGTTTCAACACCTATCTCATCTCTCTCTCTTATACTGCATTTGGGACTTTTTTTTTTTTTGAGGCATTAAAAATACTAAAAAGTAAGAAACAATCAGTGTCTTAAAGTCAGGCAGCATCCTGACAAGATCACATGTATCAAGTGTCTGCAGTTGTTTCCATGAGGGTATTATATTCACATTTTTAAAAAATGTGTATAGAGCCCCAGAGGATTTAAAAGGCTATTTGAGTTAAGAGCTAATGACTTTATGCTGTTATGATGGTCAGCTGTTTTCCAAAATATTCTCCTAAGTCCTGATAAACATGGAGCATCACTAAATTCTCAAACACACAATGCTTTCAGATGGACAACAGCCACAGAATCCTCCACTTCTACTCATGTGGCCTAAAATGCCACATTTGACAACACTACACAGCCTAGTGTATTCACCCTACAACTGCTTATGGAAACTAAGCCTGCATGATATGAGGTAAATCTGTCACATGTGATAACATTGTTAAATTTTGCAATGATGACATGGCTTGCAATAAAAAACAAACAAACCTCACAGCTGCTCCCAAACTGATACCAATTACCCTGAGGACAGCTGACAGCTAGCAGAGGCTTCATCTGACCCACCAAACGGCCACATACTGACTGAATGCACAGCAGATGCAAATAACATTATTTTTGCTATTCGCTGTATGTCAGGTAGTCTCATGTTTATGGTAAATGTTCTTTTCGCACTGTTGTTGAAAGTGTGATTCACCATCAACGCTGATTGAAATGGAATTCACATGTTCCTCTTTTGGAACTTTTCACTTCAGCTTAATTTGACAGTTTTATGGAAGCATAGTTATTGACATCAGTCTTAACGAGACTAACAAGTATCATTAAGACTTGTTAAAGTCTTGATAAAGTCTTGACTTACTAAAGTCTTAACAAATAAACAGCGAGAATACACACTTCAGCTAGTCAGGAGCAGTTCCAGGTCTCTGATCCAGATGATCCGGTTTTCTAAGCTCGGACTGGAATCTGCAGAGACACTTAAGGTGCTGCTCCGTTCCTTATTTATCATCTCATCAGCTCCTTGATGCTAAATGGTGACATATAAATTGATCTTGGGGTACCATCTTGATGGATATCTGATATTACAGGCAGAGTTCTGGTTCTGTCTCTGTTCTGGAGTCTCAGAACCATGGTACTTTCTGGCAGACTAGCCCCGTTCACACCAGTTTAAGCCTTTGGGTGAACACAGCCTTCACCAGTTTGACCACTAACTTGCTCTACCTCGTACTAATCTCCAGCATCAGTTAGAATTCTGTTAGAATGATTCGATTTGATTTGATTTGATGTCCAGGTTTGACTGTCCCGTCAGTAAACCACAGACCCTTCTCCATTTTCTTCTACTTCTCACTCAACACAGCCACTGATTATGTAATGGTTCATAAGGAAGAATCAACTATTTCTGGTTCAAAGTGAAAACCAAATTTTCAGGTTCCAAACCACCTTTTCTGGTGTAAACAAAGGCAGTTTAAAAATAGGTTCAGGATCTGGAACTGGCACAGAGCCGTGCCTGTATGAAAGCTCTATTAGTTCCTTTTAACGCACACTGAGGATTGAGGACCTATTAAAGTTTTTACATACTCTGCAAGAACAGAGAAACATGTTCTCTTTTCTGGCAGCCCTTGTTTGGAAGGTCTTGCAGCTCGTTCTTGACACATCGCTAAGGAAAAACTCCTGTGTAGTGTCCGACAACGACTGTGTGATTGGTCAGAAATTGAAAGTGGGTGTGACTAATGTGGAAAAGCAGAGGACTTCCCAGGAGTTCTGTGCTTGAGCTCCTCAGGAAGTATGAAACGTCCTGAGCAGAACTAACTTTTGTCTTGTTCTTATCACTTTAAAAAAAAAACCAAATTTCTCTGCTCTTGTGGAGTATGTACAGGCCTTTAGTGCTGGCAGGTGGAACTCAAACCTTTGTGACAGTCTGTTCACTGATTGAGGCATAAAAGAGGTGTGACACATAACGAGGACCAGGACTTTAAAAATGTATGTTTTTTCAATCTGAAATTGTATCATTAGAATAAAAAAATATATGACGTCTCTACACCACATCATGTGAATTGAATCAAAAGATCATCATTAGTTTAGATGAACACTTATTAGTCGGAGACGATAAAATATAGCGGTGCATTACAGTAAGATACCTGTTCCACACACGTCATATTTAACTGACGTTTATTTAAAGTGACGACTCCAAGGTGAGGATGTCTCATTTCATTAAGTGCCTGATGCGTCTCTTTTCAGGTCCTCGCCTCAACTCCTCCACTCACATCTCTGGTGGCAGGGCCGAGGAGTCGAGGTGAGGACCGACCCAAGGAGCTCCACCTTCAGAACCGGGAAGAGAGGTTACTGTCCTTCCTCTGAGCTCGACTCAGCATAGATCGTAGCGAGCATCGTCCTGTAGGGGTCATTACCCTGTCCTGTGATGTCCTCGTCCTGAACTGAATGTCTAAATGCTGATGATAGTTGCATCTCCTCTAACACGTCGCTCCCATCAGCCCCCGTGGCTCTCATAGATGATTTCACAGCTTCAGTCAGGTCCTCTGACCTTGATACAATAGGATATGGATTCCTGGAGACACCGAAACTGACGTCAGCGGATGTTGATGATGGAATGAGGGACTCTCTCCTGGTGTAGACGCCCTGCTGTCCATGGAAATGTCCTGACTGTCGAATGTTCACCTGTTTGTGAGGAGAGAAAGAGTTGGTCATACATGTTCAGGTGTTTTCAATACATTCATCTGTGACCCTGTATTCACAATTTATCCAACGCTGTCAGAACTACTAAATATTCCTTTAACCCTCATTGTGAGCAGCTGCAAAAATGAATATTCATGTCTTTAAAGTCATGCAAATTCACACATAAAATCTGCTCCTGTCACCAGATATCAAAGTAATATACAATGACAGTTATGTAGGTACATCTGGTCAGTGCAAGATAGTTATAGTCAGATAATAAATAAATACAGTAAATAAAAGAAGTATTCCCAGGTACTCTGTGGCAGAAACCACAGCAAGATCCAAGTATCCTAAGGTGTAATACCACTGATGGCCACTGGAGGCTGACTTGGACTTCTTGCCGGCTGAGTGACTCTCAGAGCCTCTGTTTATTTTCTTCTTGACAGTTCAATTTTAGTTGTGGTCTTTGTTCACTCCTAATTAAAATACCTGGCCTGTTAGCATAACTTGGTTGCATTAGCTAATGTTATTGTGGTCATTTATGGTCCATTACTGAGTCTGCTTATCAGTGTGTCTACATATAAACGCAAGATTTCATTTTTCCTTCATATTTTCACTCTTGCATTCTTGCAGTCTTTTTTTTTTCTCTCCTTCTACCTGGAAACTGGTACTGTCTTGTTGCTGCTGTAACTGTGAAATTTCCGCATGGTGGGATCAATAAAGTGTTATCTTACTCATCATGTGAGATGGATATTATTGTATTACAGAGACAGAGCTACTCAGAGTTATATATTATTTGTAACATTTTCAGGAGTTGACCATTAATAATAAACATAATTAATGAATGGAGGAATGATAGTGTGACACATTTTTAATTGAATTCCTCTTTTGAAGCCAGTAGTTTGTGATTTGGCATCACAATGTTGGCTTATTAGAGCCATACTATATTTAGATAAGATAAGATAAGATATACTTTATTGATCACTCAAGGTGGAAATTCAACTGTAGGTACATTTACATATTAGAGGGGCCGGACAATGGGAGACGTTATAGGTGAACTAATACCAAATACTAGCTTACTTAGTAAAATGCTAAACTTCATCAACCATTACAAACAAATTAATTGTACAGTATTGTAGGTGGAACCTTGACTAATTTCAATCCACTGTTTCAGTAACATTCATCCATTCATTCATTCATTTTCTGAGCCTGCTTTATCCTCTCTAGGGTCACTGGAGCCTATCCCAGCTACTTTCAGTGACAGTATTATTAATTTCATGATGCTAAAATTTTTTTTGATCATTCTTGTTTTGTGTGAATTGTTGATGAGAGGAACCTGATGTCACTAATTTGCATATCAGTTATAGGTCTTATATACAAATCAGGATCAGGATAAACTTTATTGTGCCCCATAGGAAATGTGTTTTGGACAACAGTCAGTGCCACACATTGCTGCATTCTCATTCAAGCACATACAATCTCAAACCAAGTCAATCACAGTTTTCAAAATGAACAACCTCCACTTAATTTAGCATCTGCTTGACTGCAAAAACACAGATAATTTATTCTTTTTAAATAAATTTGGGCAGTAAGGGCTTAATCACATCTGCAGTTGAAGCTGGTCAGGAAAATTATTAACCTTGGGTATGGTTAATAATTTTCCTGCTCAACATGGCAGAAATGAGCTTCTATTCGACATGACAACTGACTTAGAGAGGTAAAAATTTAAAGATGAACCCCCAGAACAGATGAGACTGGAATGAGTCCTGGAAAAAAAAATCTATTTAGTTACTTTTAGAGGAGCTCAGTGTATGTCAGGGCTTTTTGGAGTGGCCAGTGGCCATCAATGGTATTGCAAGTTCTGCAGTGGCTTTATGTTGGAGCAGAGGTTATTGCCCCTTGGTATTTACAAACCATGTGTTTTTTTTTGTCATTAAATCACGTCAGTATATTTTTCAGGCTGTCCATGAGTACTTTTACAAAGAACACAAATGTTATGCTGTGGAAAACCAATGTTGAATAAGGCTGATTTTTTTCAGAGTTTTCGTGCTGTGATAGAAGTCATAAACCAATCGCACTGTTCAACAGTAGTGAAGCTATTGGTATTCAGCTGCATTATTTAATATAAAAAAAGAACACAAAACAGAGCAGTATCACCAACTACACTATCAGGATCAAGATAATGAGAAGTTTTTGTAAAGGTAATGTTAGATCCAGTTGGCACTATGTGTGTCATTTTAACCAGATTCAGCACAAAGACCCAAAGGAACAGAAGACACTGGATCAGACCGAGTGGAGACACAAAGAATGCAAATGAAAGCCCCAAAGTGATGAAGCCATTATTATTTCTGAAGAAAGAGCGGCTGCAAATCTACTTCTGTATTCACATTTTTGAGTCTTTTTTTGTCATGTTCCAGCTTGTAAAGACCTTTATTCATATAGCTGATTTTGAGATGAATAAGCCTCTTTTGTAAGAACATTTATGAAATGCTGATCTCCTACACTCACATTTTGTATGACATTTAAACTTCTACTGGCTAAATCCCCAGAGAGGCTTCTGTGGGCTTCATGAAGAGTTGCTCAGTCTTACATCTTTCACTGACTGATACGTCGACAGAAGACACTTGTCATTCATATCTCCCATGTTACTACTTCCTGTTTCTCCTGAGAATGGTATATTTCTTTGCCTTTGTCCTGGCTATTTCCATACTCGCTGTCAAATCTAGAATGTGCTTGCTGCCCGCTGACTGAATGTTTTGGAGTGTCTGAGTAAAATAAACTTGACAGCTGATCAATAAATAAATATTTTTTTGCCAGAAGGAAATTACTTCCATATTATAGCACAACATTTAACAGTTTGCAGTATGACTTATTTCAGTACTTTATCATAGCAAGTTTCACCTTCTGTCCTTTTTTAGCTCCACCCTTTAAAAGCCAAATATGGTCAATTGATCCTTTGCTAAACCTCGCCCCTCTGAACTACCGTTGCTACACCTGTGAAGCTTTGGCAATCAATCTGTCATTCTATACGGTGTCCAATGTTATCAGAAAGATATTCTGTAATAAGTTATGCAATAACAGAGAGTGGCAAAAAGAAAAACCTAGAAAAGCTAACTTTACAACATAGTGTTCAACATCATACCACAAATCAACAAAAACAAACTCTTAAGGTAAGACATTAAAGAACAATAGCTCATTTAGCTCACCCTTAGCTTAATTATTAGTCTTTTTTTAAATCATTGATTAAGTTATTCATATTAATTCATGCTCATGTGTTTTAGTTTTTTGTGTCAATGATCAGTAATGGATTTTCTAAATTCTCAATCAGGCTGTATATAAGGGGTAGACACCTCCGGTCCTGGAGGGCCACTATCCTGCATGTTTTACATATTTCCCTCCTCCAGCACACCTGGTGCAATTAATGATCAGCTCATCATCAGCTCTGCACAAGTCTGATAACGATGGAATGGCTTCCAGCTGTGATGGAGGAGGGAAATATCTAAAACAGGCAGGATCCAGGCCCTCCAGGACCGGAGCTGCCCACCCCTGCTGTTAATAACAAGTAACATGAGCACTCACATGAGTTTTGAGCAATGACTAGCTTTTAGCTTCAGTAAAGACAAATTACACCCCCTCTCTAAAACTAAAATACAGTACGTCTACCATCAGATGTACAGGTTTCATCAAAGATATATAAACATTCAGAACAAGTGGTTCCAGGCACAACAAACGCCACCCCTCACATATATTGTAGCTTATTTTGGCATCGATCCAGCTGATGTCATCATGTCTATGCATGTGCTGATGTCAGCGTATCAGTTGCCTCTATGTGTGTGCAAAGTTTGAAGTAAATTGAAACAAAATTGATGTTTATATTATAAATACATGGGAGACGAAAAAAGATTTAAAAAATTCATACAAAATTTTTACTTTGACCTATGTTCCCCAAAATGTAATGACATATATTGTGGGTCACTGGCAATATATAAACCAAATTTGGTATGAATTCAACCAATAGTTTTCCTGCTACAGTGTTAACAAACAAACAAACAAACAAACAAACCGAACCAAAAAACAACACCCCTTGGCTCCTGTTTGAGGACTGGGGTAAAAATATAGGCTAATTAATGACTGTGTATAATGCCAGTGTGTACTCAAGGGCACTAGTGTTAAAAGTGGTGTTGTAATGTTACTAGTTGACAAAAAACCCCAAAACGTAATCATTGGTACATATTAAGTCACTAAATATACTGTATGAACCTTTATATGTATGAGCTCCATTCACTGCTTAGGGCTTCACTTGCTCTGGAAGTTTGACAGGCCTCCCGTGGGAATGAGTACATGAGGGGTCGATTCTGGCTTCACAAAACCAAAATCCAAAGGCCATTGCCATCTTGTGGTAATACATAAATGAAGTGGTCATGTCACAGACACTGCATCCTCTTCTTTTACACAGTCTACTGGAAATAGACAGTATGAGCAGAAATGTATTTTACAGCTTATTTGTACAATTATGGATTCACTGAGACAATTAATTTCATATTCTGTTGAACTAACAGATAGTAAGTCATTTATTACTTACTAACATGGTCATTTGTTTAAAGAGTGATGATAGTGACTTTTTCCTGCTATTATATTGGCCTACCAGACAGCCTCTATGGTCTGGGCTGGTACAGAATGTGTTCTTGTTAGACCTCAGGAACACGTCCAGAGTCACTAAATTTGATGTTTTTCTTTTTGTTTCTGAAAAGTAATTGCATTTAACATTGACACACAAGCACTTCCACTTCAGTGAGTGGAAACTACAACACAGGAAGTACACATGGCCACGACATCACATCACTGCAGAGAGGCATGAAACCAAAAACTCACCAACTGAAAGTGAAAGCACTTTAGCGACTACAGAGAAAGAAAGCAGGAAATGAGCAGAAATAAGCATAGAATAAAAAAGCTGGCAATCAGTGTGAGGTTGCTTAACATCAGCTCGACACAGACCTATACAGAAGAAGCATGCTGTATGTAAAAAAACTGCCAACTGTGGTTTTTCTTTGCAACTCCTTACAACCTGACTGGAGGAGTCTATCGATCAAATATCAGGTCAGATTTAACAGGTCAAACTCATTTGTTACCAACTCATAATAATGCCAGTGTACAGGAGGCAGGGCTTCATCCTCATGTCCATTCTGCTCATGTGGTCAATTGAAATGCAGTTTTGAATGACATCACAGATGTGTGATCATAACATCATACCGCTTTGGGAGGTTTTCCAAGGCTGACGCCGCTGTCGTCGACAGGTTCTCGTCTGTTTTTCCTCCTGATGGTTCGAAACAGTAGAAACAGAGCTCCTGCTACAAACACTAAAAGGAAACCTGCTGCGATGCCTCCCGCCATCTGGGTGTCCATATCTCCGAACTGCTGTTGGTCATTGAATGTACCACGGGGAACTGTAGAAACAGATAAAGGAAGATGACAGTCAGTGCACCTTGAATAACTACAGAAACAGAAGTCTGTTAATTAATGTCTTATTAAAGACACAGATTAGAACCTCTTGAGCATTTGGCCATAGGTGCAGCATAATTAAAGTTGTAAAGCCAGCCTTCCTCTCAAGTATACAACTGCAAAAGCCTGCTATTTAAAGTGCTAAGAAAGTGTAAATGTAAAAACGCCTATGAATGAGACAGCATGTTTAGTGGGTGTGCAGTCTGCTCATTATCTAAACCAAATGGTAACAATTTTTATACAAGTTAAAGGTTGAAAGAGTCAAGAAGTGTGTATTTCAGAACTATTAAAGCATGCTCTAGCACATGTCCACATGCTTGTCGACAGTAATTGGAATACATCTAATGAAGACCAAAGGCCTTAGACCCACACCAGTGAATATTACACCCTGCTGAGCCTCACATGTACGTACTTCATAGGTTTATGTACGTGTGACATGTTATGAATTAAACAGCTGTCTAGTATTTTCAAAGATATATCAATGTGAGCATCAGTACTAGGGGTGTGTATGGGCAAAAATCTGCGATGCGATACAAATCACAATACAAGGATCACGATACAATATATCGAGATATATCATGATTTTACTAACAAGGCAATTTTTATTTATTTATTTTTATTATTTCCTGGAAGAATTGAATCACAGCAGAAATATGCACAAATACTAAACACATTTTTATTTGATCAGAACAGGATCCAATGTTTTATCAGAAAATGTTGGATCCTGTAAAAACTTAAAACTTAAATTATGTTTTACAGACATTACAGTTTAAGAGCCCGCTCAAATGTTCTTATTCTATTAGTTCATAACTAACATTGTAACATTATTTATATACAATCCCAACAAAGGAACTAACATCTGCCTCTCAGACAGTAAAAAGGAGGTTTCAAATAACCATTATTTAATAAAACAGCGTTAAATAATAAAAATAAATAAACAAATATATGAATAAATAAATAAATAAATAAATATAAACCAAAAAGAAAAACAACAAACGAAAATAAACCTCTGCCATGTACGCATTTGAATAAACACCTATAAATATTGATAAAGTACTTTAAAATATCGAAATGAAATATCGCGATATATTGCAGAACCGATATTTTCTTACACCCCTAATCAGTACATGTCTGATAATGTGATTGAGATAACACACTGAGTCTGTTTACATGGACTTTAATGTCTCAGTGTCAGTGATAGTGTAAACACCTGATCTGAGTCTTTAATCTGCTGTGGTCACCCGTGTAGGATCCTTCTAAAAATAAATATCTGCACACTCATTTTTAACCGATTTATAAACCTTACTGAGATTTGTCTCCATTCACCTGCTTGACCTCTCTGCAAGACTTCAATGTCCACTGAGGCTGAAACTTCTTCTCCTGATTCTTCATCTCTGGCGATGACCTGCAGAGTTGTCAAACACCCAGAATTAATGTAATCAGGTTTAAATTGGGCTTTATTAGTAATTAGTTCAAAGTAATTGCCCGACTGGATTCTGTTCTCCCTCAGATCAACACCTTATCAGAGCTCAGATTTCCTGCCTGATACTGAAGTCTGAGTCAGATAATAGTTTCATGCTGTGAAGCTTTTAGTTTTAATCCCACTCTGATCCTCCTGCTGTGAGACTAAGTATCCAACGTATACACCTCAGTACACTTGAGGACCAGCTCCTCGTGCAAGGGCACTGATGTTCTGTTCACTGTTTGTTCACAGACAGACGTGACACATAAAGAATAAGAGCCCTTAAATGATTAAAATAATATTTAAGTCAACACTCACTAGTTCAGTATCTATATAAACTAGGTTAATTGTTGGAGATTAAAAACAGATTTCATTTTAATCGCATTTGATAGTGCTGAGTCACTGATTTCTGCCTGGTAATGCAAACCATACACTGGAGGACTTTCAAAAGACTTTGGAGAGACTAAAGTGAAAGAAAGGCAGAGGAGAGAGGGGTGAGATTATAGATGTTTGTCCAGAAATCGCAGCGACTGCCTCATCTTATTTTGACAGATGCTCGTGCGCCACCTTTTCTCTTCTTCTCTGGGCTTATTATTATTTTATTTCATGTCATCTTTAATTTCTTTTTACTTGAACTACAGTCTGTGTCTCTGGGAACACAGACAAGGACAACGGTCTTTGTTTTATACCTGAGGAAACATTTTAGACACTACTGCAGCAGAGATTTTTTTTTTTTGCTTTACAGGCCATTTGTCTCTCTGAACTTCATACATTTCTCCACAATACACCTTTATTTCTTTATATCAAGAAATGTGGGTGTGGAAGAGAATGTGAGGACAGAATTTTTACTAAAAGACAATAAGATCTCCCAAACAGGATCACATTAGGGTCACTTTTTGCAAGACTATAACTAAACTCCTTTTGAGACCTCTTAACATCAGAGAAGACAATGGAACCAAGCTCAGTATATGGATGTGCTATGGTTCATGGTCTTCATCTATCACTTCTCTGCACACAGATCACACTAAACTGGATTCTGTTGTTCTATTTCTGCTTCATTTTAACATTTGGCTTCGGGGATTTCACTTATAACAGTTTAATGCTTCCTGTTTGATGATGCAGAGAGCAGACATGTTTTTGACAATAGTCCTTTGATTGAACCTCAGTGTTTTCATAAACCATGGCTAAAAAGTGACAAACTGTTGGGTATCATCAAAATGTCAATGTGAGGAAAAAAAGACTGCCTTAAGATGGCTCAACTGGAGTTGTCAAATGAAAGGACTCGACTCTTCTCTCAAACTATCGTAGTTTTATTGTACTGGAAATGGATGAAATGAAGGTAAACACACCTGTAGGATACGTCGGTCAAAAGTATGCACACGGTCCGTCCTGGCAATAAGAATACCTTCCTGTGTGATGTGGTACAGTCCTGATGAAGGGCGGAGCGAGTACTGCACGTTTGGATTCAGGCCCTGTGATTGGACAAGTGTGAAAGGCGTCATGACTCAGCAATTGTTCACTTCACCAAGGTGATAATAAACACATAAGCCTCCATGTGGACTTACATCAGAGAAATCCTGGTCCATAACCTGCATGACGAGCACTTGGTTGCCGTACGTGGACACAATTGTGGCGGGGCTTGAGCTCGGCGTAACAAAGCCTTTATAAGTGGTTGTGTTAAAGACGAGGGGAAACCTGTTCTCTGCTAGAACCCTGATTAGAGCCGATGCCACACTGTACTTCAATGGGTCGTCCAGCTGAGATGCCTGCAGGTTTAGACGGGTTCAAACGTGGACAGGTTACAAGCAGAAAAACAAGAGAGACAGAAATAGAGCTGATCCTGGCTGAAAATTGAAGACATGTATTTGTGACTAACAAAGTACTTGTAAGAATCAGATCATTTTATCTACAAAAACCAAGACAGGTCACAGTTAAAACACAAAGAGGCTGACAAAATGATTATCTGTGATTCCATTTTTAAGTATCAAATTAGACCATTAACAAGACAGTTCAAATTAAATGAACTCCTAAATTTGGCAAAATATTGCTCACTTACAGCTGCAGTATTTGATATCATTTTAGTATCATACAGCAAACATTACACAATTACTTTCTAGTTTGATGTAATTAAAGTGGCATAAGAGGCATTCTTGGAAAGACCTATACTTCTACTGCTTGTCAGTGTTTTCAGGCTGTATAATATCTACCCTGTGACTCCTGATTTTGGTTAATCACACATTTTCATACAGGTGGGAGGTTTACATATGTGACTAAGAGCTGTAATTACCAGTCATTCAGATTCTGTCAGATGAGACCTGGACATGATGCTACTGCACTATTCTTGAGTGGATTCACTTTTCCATAACGCCATGAAACATTGGATTCTGTTGTTTTTTTGTCTTCTTTAATTTTGGCTCCTGCAGCTTTAAGGTAGCCTTAAAAAAGCTAAACTATGTAATGGTGATGGAAACACCTTTTAAAACCCTAAGTCATATGACTGATCAGTTATTTCTATTTATAGTGAGGAAAAAGAATCAGTTTCCAGCCATTTCCCAGATATTCCAATGAACTGTGAAAACACAGCTGGTGGTAACAACAGGCACTGTATATGTGGACACATGAGGAAACCAAATTATGGTGTGTTCCATCTGAACTGAAAGTCTCAGAATTAACTGGTTTGTTCACACTCTACTATCCATCTTAACGAGTCACTGTAATAAATACATACTCTGTTGCATAACGTGTTGATGTGAACAGTTTTAATGTTGATTTTCCAACTTGTTGGGACTGGAACATGGCCAACACTGGGTGTGATATCATTAGCATTTCTGCTCTGTTTACTACAGCCATGTGTAATGTAGCATATACCATCACTCTCTAATGAGACTATGCAGCACACTTCATTATACTCAAATCAGCTGATGAAAAATGCACACTGCATTTTCCTGTTGTTTTGTTTTTTTGTTTTGTTGTCACATAATTTCAAAAGTTTACCAAGAATTTTCTGACAAGGAAACGTAGGTACTGATTGATATTTATGTGTATTAGTTGTAAGCCTTGAACTGTAAATAAAATCAATTAAATATACCATGACACTCAGACTGAATGAAGGCGTCTGTCGTCTGTCGTTCACCGCTCTGATTAATCGGATCTCGCCTGTCCTGTTGTTAATCACAAACCTGCCCTGGTCGCCACCTGTGGATCAAACACACACATACACCTGTACACACACATGTACACATCATCATCACCCTCACACTGATGATGCAGCTGATATAATCTCACCAGACAGGATGCTGTAGATCAGAGGTGAGTCCAGACCTCTGTCTCCATCCTCAGCCCGTATCGGACCAGGAGAGAACATCAGAATGAGGCTCTGAGCAGGAGAGAGAACACTAGGCTTTTATTATTGTGGCATCATTACCAGCAGCACCAACTTCAACAGCAACACTAGACTAGCATGAATTCGCTGTTAAACATGCTTTTTGTGTGAAATTATTGATGCTGACAGGTAATGAGGCAAGTATTGATTTTTTAATAACTTTGTATTAATTTGGGGAACCATATTTTGTCCTTTCCCCCTTTGTTACCACAGCTCATTTTTTTGTCATCAAATTATTTTTGATTTTTTTTTTTTTAACGACACATGCGAGATATGTTTTCACGCTGGAAAAAAACACAAAAGGCCACCTCCTGTTAGATTTTACCTGCTGCTTGTGGTTTTTACAATATGAGACATTCATACAAATAATGGATTATAGATTTTGTGTTTTGGAAAAATGAAAATATGCCTAAATTTAAAAATCATAATATTTTTTCTGAAAAATACTCTCTCTCTCTTTCTCTCTCTCTTTCTCTCTGTGTTGAGCATTGATGTAGAGCAGCAGAATTGCATTCAGGTCACGTCTGGCTGAATCTGATCAATAATTACAGCCGACAATTATGTATTTAACTCGCCTACTTGTGTGAAAACATCTTTCAGTGGTTAAAACACAGACAGGAGTAGATGGAGAAGTCCTCTCAGAATATGTGAATTACAATATGCCAAAAGGTAATTATGAAAGTTTTGTGTTCAACTATCCAGCACTGCAAAGAGTTTTTGTTAAAGCTGTAACAAAAAATCTTGATGCATTAATGTGCCTCTTCTTCTTGTGGTCATTGAAAGACCTCAAATCAAGTCATTTGTGTATTTATGGGGGAGGACTGTATGGACAAAGTCTATTTTAAGCACAAAAGTGTTTTTAACAGAATTTTAATGGATACAAATCTGATTTCAGTCAATGCCCCTGATCCTAAAACACAGAAACTATCTCTGTCAACACACTAAATCTCTATGCTGTTATGTGTACAAATAGCATCCCATCATACAGATTCTACCCAAGCAGGCACCTGTGGGGCTGAAAAATGAGGCCAACACAGAAGAACTGCAGTTGCTTCAATGCCCTTTTCATGTATGCAGCAAGAGTGAGTTAAACCCTATAGACCCCCATATTAAAATGCTCATCTTTACGGCAGAAATAACCATGAGATGATCAAAATGCAAAGGTTGAGACACTTGTGGCACTCCACAAACGTGAATTGGTTACACAAAGGACTATGGGCCAGATCTACTGAGGTCCCAATTTGCGTGTACTAATTTGTGTGTGCAATCTAGAATTCTGTGTGTGGAGTTGAACCACGGTTTGGGGGTGATTTGCAAAGATAGCTTGCGCAAATTGCAACAGGCACAAAGTCTTGGAGACCACCCTATTTAAATGAGGATTTTGTGTGCCCTACTACTTGTTGTCATGGAGACAATATGCTGGAAAACTGCTCTGGGATATGCCAGCACTAATGGCAACAGTACACAAGGAAATGTAACGTTGGAGGAGTTTGGTCATAGAAGGTATTGCATTGCATTCATTCATTTAATTTTCATTTTAGAGGTGTGTGTGTGTTTGTGTGTGTGTGTGCGTGTGTGTGTGTGTGTGGGGGGGGGGGTTGTTGGACTGAATGACTGTCAGGTGCACATAATTTTGTCACACTGTAGCCTAATGTTGGTGCATCATATTTTTAATCACAATCAGATCAAGTGGAAAAGAATCCTGTAAAGTGTGTTTGTGTGTGAATGTGTGTGTGTGTGTTTTTATTATTTATGTTTTCCAAAAATGTTCAAACAAGGACGAAAAATGTGTATTTCATCGTTTCAGTGTCTCCTTCTTGTGACAATAACTGCAGCCATTTGTGCACAACTGTGCACCTCCCTTTGAAATGTGTTAAATATAGACGCACTTTCTATGAGTAAAAATTGCTTTGGGGTTTGATAAATCACTTTGTGTGTGCTAAATTAATATATTTACATTTTCTACTCCCAGCACACGCACAATTGCGTGTAAACGCCCCATATTGCATATTCAGTGCGGTAAACGTACTAATTGGACACAAACATGCTATTTTACACCTTTGAAAGACACAATCCTTAGTGTGCACCGTTAGTAAATCAGTTTGTACTTTTTTTGTGTGAGCAATGAGTTTGCACATGTTTTTATACATAGATCTGGCCTTATATGTCTACTCTCTATATATAGGCTGTGGTGTTACCTGGTTAACATTAATAACTAAAACTGTACTGTTATAGAGTGGATAACACGTTACCTGATGCTTCTCTGTGATGTTGGCGCTGTACACTGGGCTGGTGCAGACAGGAACATCAGCAGAGACAGGTGTGCATGGCAGGAAGTGGGGGTACTGGTCATCTCCATCCTGGATGTTGATGGTCAGCCTAGTGGAGGTGTTGAACTTCTCTAATGTATTGGCTTCCTGTTTTAAAACCATTGAACCAAAACAATTTGATCTGAACTTTAGTTTGTTGTTGCTCCATTTCTAATTATCACCTTTACTTGTCAAACTGTTCCTTTTAAGCTCAGTGCACAGAATCCAATGAAACACAGTTTTTAATCTTATTATTTTATTTATTTGTTAGCCGAAGGCTTTGCAGAATGACTAATCTTAGTTAATTACATTTGACAGGGTATAAATGATCCTGTATAAACCACAATAATCGGAGAAACTAGTGATGTGTTTACGCTCAAACATGTGAATCATGTGATCACATGGCGTCTCACTTTGGGTTTCATTTGAGCCCTTTGGTTGAGTTATTGTCGGGCTGATTAATTAATGGATTAACAAGGATTACCGTGGCCCAGATCAACAGCTGCAGGTGGGTTTTGGTCTCATAGTCCAGTGGTTTGTCCAGAACAACACTCCCACTGTTTGGTAGGTCAATCCGGAAGTAGGAGGAGTCAGGCTGCAGGTGAAAGATGAGATTAGAAATGTAAGAAAACATGAAAACACGGAGGGAAGTATGTAGACTTACTGCCAGATTCTACTATTGATTTCTGTTTTTTTATTTGTTTGTTTATTGTTTTTTATATTGGACCTTGAGTCCAGAATAAAGTTGAATTGAATTGAATTGTTTGATTGTTCAGCTGAGTTTGTCTATATAATTAAAGGCTTTCCAAATTTATTATGGAAGAATATAAGTGATCTGCAAAGTTATAACAGCAAAGTATCTAAAATCTCTGCTGTGTATCCCATACAGCATACATGTTGAAATATCTCCCAACTATAAGTCTGTCAAGTGATTACAAGATGAAGGTATATGAGACAAATGAATACAGGATAAAGAAATTCTCAAACTAGGAAAATGTCTGGTTGAATGTTTAATTTCAACCTTCTTTTCTGTGTGTGTGTGTATGTGTGCTGTATCTTACTGATGACTGATCAATGATGTATGTGATTGTATCTCCATCTGCATCCACAGCTTTCACAGTGAAGACCACAGAGTTCACAGATGTCAGCTGCAGAGACAGATTTCATTATTAATATTAACCTTGACGTAAAAAAAAAATAGATAGCTTATGAATTTAAACTGCATTGGCTCATTCTGCAGATTTTCTAAAACATCAACTTTTCATCTGTTCAAGTGCACATTCATGCAAATACGTGATAGGCAAATCACATAGCACCAGCTTCATTAGACATGGACATATGGCCTGCTGTAGTTTAAACCAAGCATCAGAATGGAAAAGAAAAGTGATTAATGTGACTTTGAAAATGGCATAGTTGTTAGTACCAGATGGGCTGGTCTGAGTATTTCCAAAACTGCTTATTTACTGGAATTTCCACACACACAATCATCTCTAGGATTTACAGAGAGTGGTTTGAAAAAGAGAAAATATCCAGTGAGCGACAGTTCTCTGAGAGCAGATACTTTATTGATGCCAGGGGTCAAAGGAAAAATGGCCAGAGTGTAAAGTGCTGATAGGAAGGCAACAGTAACTCAAATAACCAGTGGTTATATGAGAGGCCATATGAAGAAAAGCATCTCTGAATACACCTTGAATCAAACTTTAAAGCAGTAGGGCTACAGCAGTAGCATACACACTCATTGGCCACTTTATTAGGTACACCTGATGCTAGTATATGTAATAGTCAATCAGTGTAGATATAAAGCAAGGGGATACAGCAATCATGACGTTACTCATAGGTTTTGGTTTTGAAGCTTTGAGTTTGGTATTTCACCTTCACCGTCTGCATTTTGGAGTTAGGAGTGACTCCACCCCAGGCACATACAGGTGACAGTGGTAACATGTAAACTAATATGAATGTATAAACACACTAGAGCTAGCTAATAGACCATATAATACAGTACTGAATTAATGCTAATGTTAGTTAATTGTGTGCAAACAGGTTGGTAATGGTGACTACGGAAGGATAATTTATGTGAAAGAAAATCATTTGACAGTATTGTTTGTATAATGTCTTTACCACAACTACATCTGTCTGTCGTCTGTTAGGCAAAGAGTGTGAACAGTTAAATAGAAGTCCACACAGCAGACACAAAGAAAACATATGCCTATCAATCAATCTGATCACACCCTTAAGTTTACATACAACTTATTACCAAATAATTATCAGCCACACAATCAGTCTTCTATTTGTCATAAAATCTCACTAATGGAGAAATGTACATTATATACATGATTATAGATATGTCCAAACAAAACGAAGCCATTCTAATTGTTGGGTAAATGGTTTTGTTTTTTTTTAGCATTTCCAGAGATTAAGAAGAAGTTATATGACCACGATCACATGGCAGCTATTTTCCTCACTCAAAAGGATATTATAGCACTGCTGTGTTCAAGGCCTGTAGGTAATTATTCTGACCCAATTGCTATTCATATTATATTATCTCTTCACTCTGAATGTGAGGTAAGAGGAAAATGATCGCTGTGTCACTATGGTCAATTGAACCCAGGATTATTTTGGAGTGAAAACCTAGTGGTGATCGTTGGTATTACACTTTGACACCTGCCAGTGGTTTCAGTCTCAAGCAGTGGTTGTTGCAGTGTGATCTAAACAGATACCCTCAGCAGACTGAAGTTTAATTTGTATCATGTATTTTTGTTATATTAGGAATTTAAGACACAGAAAAGCAAGCACAGGACAATGACAAATGGCTAAATGTTCCACAGAGAACCTCTAGATGCTCAGGTGTGTCTCTGGTGTTTTACCTCGCTGATGTAGATTGGCTGTGTCGTCTCCAGAAGGAATTTTGGTTCATTGTCATTTTCATCGACAATCTGAACCAGGATCCTGTACTGACTCTGAAGACACAAACAGTTTGAATGACAGATTTAATCTTGTTAACATCCCCTCTCTGGGTGGACATGTGACTCACCTGTATGACATCCTCTTCATAACAGGTGAGTTCTGCTATCAAGAGTGATCCTTGAACCTGTGGAACACAAACTGACATGAGGATGGAGTGTGAGACTTCCTACAGGTGTTTGAATATGCAGGTGTACCTCTCGATCCAGGACTTTGGAGGAGGAGGAGTTCAGTCGGATGGTTCGTCCATCTAAAAAGAACCAGTCAGCATTTTTTCCGGTCACACAAATCCGGAAGCCGTTAGATCCAGGCTCTGCAGTGACACTGAGGTTCGCTATAAACTCTCCCATCGGGCTGTTTTCTCTGATGACTGCAAAGATGTCTGACCCTCCAAGACAGAGACTGGCTGGAGGAAAAACAGGACTATCCTGACGTGAGATGTTTAAGGTCTGATCACAGCTTTATATCCTCAGTGAGTTTGTGACGTACCTGTAACGATATGGTAGGACAACCTGAGGGTCACCTGCAGGAGCAGCAGCCTGCAGGGTTTCAGCATCTTCCTCCTTGTTCCTCCAGTTTCTCCTCTCTGATCAAAACACACAAATCACTTTAAACCTTATATTTGTCATTTTGAAAGACAATGATTAACTACTCCTATCAACGTTTTTTTTGTGTTGGCCTCTAAACTCGACACTGATCAATAGAGACTGAAAGTCCCACCCCTTCCAGATGTGTCCCATTGAATCTAACATCAGAAAAAAATTGTATTGTGGTCAATAATGAGACAAAGGTTTTGTTTTTTTTTTTTTATCCTATTTGTATTATGCTATCATTTACACATATGGTGTTTGGCATTTTAAAATGTAATTGTACAAGTCAAGAAAGTGGCAGTTTGTGGTAATACTGTCAAACTATCAGACTGTGAAAAAATATAGATGCAAAGATTGTACCAGAAAGTGGCAGAGGTGACATCATTACAGCTGTCTCTCTCAGCAATCTGTTCAGAGTCATTAAAGTAGCTTCAATATGACCAGACTGTAATGATTTTCACCTCTGTTTCAACATTTCAAGATGGCACTGTGTGAGTGGCCACAAGTTGCAGCAGCTCTCAGTTGTGATTCCCTCTCTTAGTATTTATTAGTTTTTCTCTGTATATTTCTAGTTCTTTATTTCTTTTTTTCTCGTTATATTTCATGTTTTCACTCTTGTGTGTTTTCTGCCTGTCTTTTCTGCACTTGGTTTTTTTGTATATTAGTGTTTTTAACAGTGAAATTTCCCCGTGGTGGGATCAATAAAGTCGTATCTTATCTTAAAAGTGTTTCACTTTGTTCTCGAAGATTGAGACAAAATGTGCAAAATTGATGATGTGTAATGATAGACGCAGCCCATTTAACTGTTTAACACCAGATAACTTGTTACTTAACTATCTTAATCACAAACTAAAATGGTTAACATCATGTAGAAATTGTGGCACAATTCAAATGGGATCAAAAAGTGACTTGTTTCTTACATTAGACCGTCATTCGTCTTTTTTCAGGAGTTAGGTCCCACAGGACACAGCCAAGGGGCCAGGATTACAACTTTCTACATGTACATGGCAGACGGTCCTTTCCAACAAGGAACTGTGAAGAGAGCCAGACCATTTTCAGCAACATATCAAGAATATTAGTTAACATATTAGTGCGCTAGAGGTATTAGCATATATTTAATTGTAGTAGCAGCTAATGAACCAATCATAATCAGTACACAGTGTCATGCCTGCTCATCCAGTCTACCACCAAACACAGATGTGTTATTCCACTAATACATCCATGACCACTAGAAACGGCAGTATCACTTCTCTTTTGTCCTACGTTGGACGGCGGCAGACTGAACACTACAGTGACTCACTTCTCACTCTAGTGTTACAAAGTTGTAGTTAAGGTCAGTACAGCCTGTGATGGAATACAGTAAAATATGTACAGGACATACACATCATTAGCATACTATAAAAAAAAACATTATTTCTTCATAAAAGCTCCTTAAACTACAGTTAAGAAAACCATTTTACACAGAAATACATGCATTAGAACAAATTATTATGGCCATTGTAAGTGTGTGTATGATAAAATCTCATAATATATGGAGCCAGAGGAATGGAATAATATATGTGAGGGGAAAATAAAATTTGATTTTCTGCAACTGAAGTTATTGCCTAGATGTTTTTATTTTAAACTAGAATTGATCTGTTATTCTATATTGTGTGTTCTATTCCTAATTCAAATAAACCGCCATCTTCTCCAATAATTTTTTTTAATTCATTCATTTATTTTGCAAAGGTATGACTTTATAATCTTTGCAATACTCATTTTTGTCTGGTAAATCTTCAAATGTAATGTCATAAATTTTTCTTGTCTTGTTTTTCTTGCAGTGTTACTCTTCCCTTCCCAGCTGTTTAACTACGCTGATGCTCCTCAAATTGCAAGAAAATATTTTTTTACCTCTTCTTATTAAAAGATTGTGATAATGTGATTTTCTTTTGATAGATAAAGTGTAACTGGGACTCAGTATGTAATCATTGTACCTGGTCAAAGGTGATTATTGATAGGAACAGAAAGAGGAATGTGTCTAAAAATAAAATTATTCCAACTTTATGGCCAACAGTGTACTAAGGTCCTACTATTCCATCAAAGATTGTACACATTTCTTGAACCTGTTTTTGATAATTGTCCAAATTAAATTGATGACATTTAGACTGAAGAAGAAGCTGTAGTCAAATTAAAAGTCTAAGAACATGGGGAAAAGGGGAAAAGTAAATAAATAAAAATAATTAAATTAATAGGTAGAACAACAAGAAACCAAAGTAGAGGGTGATCACATCACAATTGAATGTAATATTATCACAAGCAATACATGAAAGGAGAATATACCAACAAACTGGAAATCTATGCCAACCAAACACGTCTATGTAGTCACATAAATACACATAAAATGTTGAAAAAAAAAAGAACATAATTAAAAATAAAACACTGAAGTAACAGACAAAATAACATAAGTTACAAAATATAGATCCACAAAATAATGATATAATGTGGGCAAAACATATAAATTACCATATTATAAATGACTTAGCCAAACAATTCTCTGCATTTTGTCCTCTTTATTGTTGAGTCTTTCTCCCTAAAATCAGATGCCGTGTGAGTCATTTGACCTTTGAAGGTTTAGTACAATTATACTTGACCACAGACCATCTGTAGCTTTAGGGTCTGTAACTAATTCATATTCACAGTCATTCACTGAGTCCCAGTTTCTATTTAAAACATTTTTAGATTCATCGCCATATTTACTGATTTTGACTGAAACAACCAACAGGATTGAAAAGGGATTAAAATGACCTCATGTTCATATGTGGTAATAGAATCTGATTTTAAAATAAAACATACGTTAAATTGAAAAAAAAAAACAACAACAAAAACAGGAATGATCAACTATATATATAGGTTAAAGAGCAGCATTAGCCATCATAATCAGTCAGCAGTTTCACTCTGTAGGCCTAATGTCTACTCAGCCATCAGACGATATAAATTGTTATTATAGTAAGGGCTGATCACATGACTTCCTGTACAGTCAGATTTGACTAAACTCATTATCAGAGTATTAGCGAGGGACTCAGACCATGAATGCCTACTTTGTGATTAAATAAAAAAAAAAAAAACACGTTCATTACAGGTCTGCAAAAGTTGCACAAGTCCCTTACATAAGCCATAAAATGCTCTTGACGCTCTTGTTGTTTAAATGTGCTATATAAATAAAGTGGATTGGATTGGATTGAAAATGGGGAGTAAGAGCACGAGGAGGTCAGAGTTGCTTCAGAAATATGGAGATGGAACGTGTGTATCTAAACCAGTGGTTCTCAAATCCGGTCCTTGTGGGCTGGCGTCCTGCATGTTTTAGATATATCCCTCCTCCATCACACCTGGTTCAGTTAATGATCAGCTCATCATCCAGCTCTGCAGAAGCCTGATAATGATGTAATGATTTCCAGATGTGATGGATGAGGGAAATATCTAAAACATGCAGGATACGGGGCCACACGGACTGGATTTGAGAACTACTGATCTAAATTGTTCATTCTATGGTAATGAAAACATGAAGATTCTCATTTTCACATGATTACGCAATGCAAACAGAATTAAAAATGGTATACTGTAATCAATTACTGCAGGTAGATTCTTCCAAATAAAAAGGGGGTTGTTTAAGCATTTAATGCAGGGTTGTCTAATCCTGGTCCTCTAGAGCTGCTATCCTGCGTGTTTTAGATGTTTCCCTCTTCCAGCACACCTGACAGTCATTATCAGGCTTCTGCAGAGCTTGATGATAGGCTTATCATTTGA
>JAPTYQ010000005.1:6134146-6148724 GCA_029814465.1 Ostorhinchus cyanosoma | reverse complement strand
CCACCTCACCTTCCCCTAGAAACATGACAGGATATTTGTCACCAGTGTTTGGCTTCTCCATTCTATGCTATTTGGTTAAGGAGAAGATAACGCTGAACCAAAATATGGTATATGAGGCACTGTACATGTAAGGCCTGGGTCCATAGGCAGCTTCTTCTTATTTGTATTTTATTGCCTTATTTATATTTTATTATCTTTTGTGAAGCACTTTGTGACTTTTCTTGTCTGTGAAAGGTGCTATATAAATAAACTTTGCTTGCTCGCTTGCTTCAGTTCTGGAGACATCCACAATTTTCTGACGGTGAAGCACTTATTGTTGCAGTAGTTACCGTACAAACAATGTCATTTCTGCAATATTTGCTCAGTCGTGACTGGGTACTGTAAGTTATTACCACCTTTAATGGCTCACAAAAGCAATTCTAAGAAATCTTTTTCAGGTGAAAAGGCAGTTTCAAGTGCAAATCGGCATCTGTCAATTTATGAAAATGGAGTGTATAGAATGATGATTTGGTGTCAGTCTGTACACCTCACCAACCATCAACATAAATGGGCAGTAAGTGATCATAGAACCACCAGCAATAGATGAGGTACTTGTAAGTTAAATATTGATAGAGATTCTCACAGGGTTCCAGCAGGCTCTTAAAAAGTCTTAAAAGTCTTGAATTTACACATCTTCATTTAATACCTTACAAAAAGTCTTTAAAAGGTATTCAGTTTGATATGGTAGGTCTTAAATTATGTTGCCAAAAACCTGTTGGCTGTATTGTGTTTAAATGTGTCTGGGGAATGTCTGAGCTGGAAAGACAGTAAGATTATTCAACTCAGTTCCACTCGTTCCAATAGACAATTTATATTCAGATTAGGAACCAATTATTGCTAACTTTGCGGCCTCTGGTGAGAAATGATCAAAGAACATTCAGTTTTGTGTACAGTATCTATGTAATATTTAATCTCTGCTGATGTAAATAAATACATTTTCGTATATTTTAGGAGTCATGAATTTTTGTCAGTATGGCTGTGAAATAGGCTGCCAAATGGGCATTAAATTCTGTTCTAAGTAGTCTTAAAAAGGTCTTATAAATCCTTAAATTTAGCTTGTAGAAACCCGTAGGAACCCTGTATACACCTAGATTCTAATAACATGGAGTAAGTCATGTGATTGAATTACAGATATGTTTTGGTTCAAGGCGTCACAAGATATCAAAGAAGTAAAGTTCCCAAAACATATTGGATGTTGAAAGCATTTTGTTTTTTCACATTCTTCTTTCAGTGTTAGATCATAAATCAGTGGGTTGTCTCCTCCATCATTATTGACAGTTGTGATATTATAAACCACGCCCCCTCTTGACTTTGACCAGTTGATGAGAGAGAAGTGACATTGACAAGCACAGCATTGTCCCAAACTCTTTTCCACTTATAGATAAATACATGAATGAATTAAAAAAAAAACACTGCTCTGAGGATTCTTTTCTGCAACAAGGACACTGAGCATTGTAAACACTACTTCATAGGATGTGAAAGCAAAATAGACTCTGCTAGTGTGAAATCAGCTCCCTGTGGACGCACGATGGATACGGCGCACTGTGTGACTGAATAAAAGGATCTGTTCTACTGAAAGTGTGGCCTCTGTAGAAGGTCACTGCTTCCTCTGGAAATAAATGGTTCATTCTGAGATAATGATTATCACATGACAATACACTGATGTAAACAAAATTTTGAATATTACACATATTTAAGAGCCTTCCATTGGAAAATTAGTACAGTAATTGAAATGTTTCAGCTACAACAAGTTCTTTAACTCTTTATCTGATGCAGTGAGTAGCTTCTCTTTAATTAAACACCCATCAGGTTGATAGACAGCATTACGATTGGACTGTTTCAGTGGAAAAAGATCATGTGGGCTGATGAGTCTAGACTGAGAGACCGATGAAGTGATTACCCATCATGCCTAGTGCCCACAGTACAAGCCTGTTGGGACAGTGTTATGATCTGGGGTCAGATCTAGGTTCATCAATGTTATGTGTCCATAAAATGATGGACATAAATGCTGTGACATTATTTCTGCTTATTGAAATAATGTCCTGGCAAATGTGTACCTTAAACACAGCCACAGGTCCAACAAAATATTAGTGTGTTTATATATTAATTTTTTTTTTCTGGCCAGGCTGTTTATATTGAGCAATTAGATCTTATACACTGAGCCTCTACAACAGCAGTCTATCAGGAAAACTGCTGTCTATTCAATAGACAGACGCTTTGAAAATCTACCTCAGCAGGCAAGCTTTCAATTAACACCTGTCAATGTAGGTGCACACATTTTACAAAAAGACCACCAGTAGCGTATACTTTTGGGAAAACAAAAAAACCCCAAAATGCAACGTAAAATATAATTAATGTCTAATAAGAAGCTGTCATATTTTGAATAGAAGCCAAATAAAGCCAGGTTTTGTTTTTTTTAATCCAGTACAGCAGCAGGTGCCTGTCAGTGGTGTTGCACTTAGGCTGTTGTTGTGTGTGGAACTGATCCACCTCACATCTGGTTCTGTTACTCACCTACAACGATCGGCAGGACCTTCATGGCTTTGCGCTCTCTGCCACTCACTCTGCTGCTTTTGCTGTTTCTTCGCCCCCTCTTTGCAGCATTCATCTTTTGCTGCCTACTTCCTCCATCCCTCCTCTCTGTTAGGTCTCCATCTGACATGCTGTCCATGTGTGTTGTCACTGGGTCACTTTCTGTCATGGCCACCGCCCCATCCTGCTGCTCCTCTGTCACTGGGGTTGCTGAGGGTGTTAACATGGAAATGGTGGAAGGAGAGGTGGGGCTCAGCCCAGAGGGTGTGGTGTAGACCACTTTTTCCTGACTCCCCATTGTTGTGGCCTTGGCCCGGCGGAAGGCGGAACTGAAGCGTAAGGACAGGGCACGCCGTCCGTCACATGCACCCTTTGAACGGGTGCGGCCGCTCCAACGCCGCAGGCCACGAAACATCCAGTAATACAAGAAGAGCATGACAGGGCAAGGCACAAAGAAGGAGCAGATGGATGAGTACACCACAAAATGGTCATCTTCCAGCTTGCACACGGTGGGGTCACGATCTGGCACCTGGTTCAGTCCAAAGATAACAGGACTTGCCACACCGAAAGACAAAACCCAGGTGGCAGCAATGAGCGCCAGCTGCCGGACACTGAACTGGTTCCTGTTGTACTTCAGCGGAACGACCACAGCAATGTACCTGAAATTTGGAGGAGCAGGTGTGAAGATGACAGTGGTCTATTAGTCAGACTGTCAGGATCAGTCTTTGTTTCTGAGAACAGTAATAACAATAAAAACAGTTTTAACATTTACAGATGACGGACAGGTGTCTCCTTCAGTCATGAACCCTTCTCCCTAGTTAATTATGAGGTAATTAGGATTCTTTGTGACATTTAATGAAATCTTTCGGTCTTGGGACACATAAAGGTCCAAGCTGAAATAGTTTAATTTAAAAATTTAATGAGCTCTGCTGCCAATTAAGGCTCTTATGTCCTGAATGATGGAGGTCATCACACTGTAATGAGAGAACCTCGATAAGGATTTGTGATGTGTCAGTTTCTTTTCATACTACATGTAAGGCATTCACAGTGAAAAACTCAAATAGCAATTTTTAATCCAATTGAAATCTGTTTGCAGATAGGGACAGTGTGTTAAACTAGTGCACCCACCTGTCTACACTGATCGCACACAGGTTCAGGATGGAGGCGGTGCACAGCATCACATCCATTGTCATCAGTGCATCACAGACGTAGGTGTTCAATGTCCAGATGCCTCCCAGAAACTACACAAAGACACAACAAGCATATTCTGTCCAGGCAGACCAAAAACTGTTGATTTTTCATGTGAACAGATCTGTTTGTGTGGGTCCTCTTTGGTTTACACATTCCAACGCATTTGTGTCAGTCAGAAATATGTTTTCAAGAACATCACTACAACCACCACACATTTTGTACACAACACACACACTTTGGGGCACATAATCTGCTCTAACTAGTTTCAGTCAAAGCCCAGCGGCTGCATGGTACAGCAGCTTTCTAATTAACTTTGGGGAATCCTTCATGCTGTGTGTTAAATTATGAGCCATTTACAAATTTCACTTGACCCTCTAAGACCACCCAAAGTGTTGACAAGCAGTGATCTCAATTACCGCATAATGAAACAAGATGGGCAGCACTGTGATGCAGGTTAGTCTATGAGGTTATTGTATGGGAGTGTATTAAGTCTTCATATTTGTTTTTCAATGTGTCCTCATATATCTTATTTAGCTTTATCAATCCCCATTATGAGTAAAGGCAATTTCCTCAGCTGTTTCCTGTTGGCTGGATTTTCAGCCTGGCTAGATAGGTTTATGCTGCTGATGCATCACTGAACACATGGTTCCTGTTTAATTAACTCTAAAAGATCTAAACAGCCACTGACAAAGAAAAGCATCTACTGATGTAAAATGTTTATTAACTTTCAAAACCACTAACCCAGTTAATACATGTAAACAATTCATGTAAAGCTTTTCATGGTCATCAGATGTGACCCATTTGGACAAGGCTCCATAGTGAATATGGAAACACTGTCACCTTCTGCAACACTGAATAACCAGTAAAACTGATGTAGTCTCACAGATGACAGTTGTTGCATATGTTTGGTTTTATGTTCAGTTAATGATATATTTTGTTGAACAAAAAGCAAACAAAAAAAATCTCTACGTGATCAAGAAATCAAATATAGGAAAATATCAGATTTTCACTGATCAATACAGAGGATAATATTGTAATAAATTATGATAAATTACTGAGAAAAGGTTAAATTTAGAGAAAATTAATTTTTTAGCCGCTAAAAAAACAGTTCTAGGGATTTAAGGGTTAAATAAATAACATTACACTACAATGGCTTACTAACACTGCAGGAAAATAGAAGTGGTAATTCATTGCTCAGAACATATTATATATGAGAGTAAAAGAAGACATCATGCTCAACCTGCACTTTAACATTAATGTTTCTTTAGGTATTTTTTTCCCCATTAACCTCAATCTAGGCCCATGCTCAACCTGAATTTAGCCACTATTAAGTGCTGTCACACTGAAAGTTAACATATTTTACTCCCTTCATTTCAATTCCTTGCCAGAAATGTAATTTAATAAGCATATAAAGGATGTAACTGAGAGCTGTTGTTCCTAAGTTGCATTTTTTCTTGTGATAGACGGTCTTCAGTCCAACACTATCTCGGTTTAGACGTAAACTGACCTCAGAGTAGACGTAGAGCGGCAGAACCAGCACAGCCAGCAGCAGGTCAGCCACAGCCAGGCTGATGATGAAGTAGTTGGTGGCTGTCTTGAGGGAGCGCTCAGTGAGCACGCTCAGACACACCAGAACGTTCCCCAGGATAATGACCAGGATAAGAGGGACACCGAGAACGAGGGCTAGGTAGTTGTAGTCCTTCAGGTCTGTCTCACCTGGAGGGCTGCCAGGTGTCATATTATCCATGATGGAGGCCCTGAACACAGCTGCTGGGCTGCACTCAACATCTGAACACAACAAACATGTTTATTAAAATATGTTTCCTGTTGTCGGGCTAAACACTACACACCTGTTGTTATCTTTACTGATTCACTGGTCTCACCTTGCCGTTACCTGTCCCAGGTGTTGTCTCAGTGCAGCAGATTCATCAGACTCAGTAGCATGACAGTAGACTATCTTTGTCTTTTTCAGCTTTTTGTCTTCACTCATCATGACTGTTTACTTTATATCTTGAGATGTCTGAATAAACAGGAAATAATAAAGATAAAAAAACAACATGGTGACCACTTAGAAGATTACATAACAAAAGGTCATGTGGCATTTTACAAATCACATTAAAGCCAAGCCATAAGAGTATATTCAGAAAATATTTTTCAGCTTTTTGCTTATGTTGGACAAAACCTGAAGATGAAATGCTGTTGTATTTTCTGAGCATCACTTTTAGATTAATATGATAGAGGTTTAGCTCTGCTCCTGTACCATCAACAATGCATGTAATATTCTAACTTGACATTGGACATAAAAATGGCATCCACTTGTTCCTTTTTACAAGAAAATGATTCATTCCCTAATTATCCATTTGGTGTTGAATACTAGATGAAGTCAATCTCCCCAGTTGATCCCTGTGTTAAAATGCTCAACTTAGCAAAGAAAAAGAGACATTTGCAGAGAAAACTATTTGGTTTCTATAGATAATTTTTCTATTCAAAACAACTGTATGGGGAATAAATTTTTATGTAAGTTATCACATTATATTATATTATATTATATTATATTATATTATATTATATTATATTATATTAAGCATTAAAATGACAGATTTCTATGTTGCTTTCTGTTTAATATACTTCACTAAAACATAGATGATACTATGTTTTCATTAATGATCAGTTTATTCAGTTTAGATGGTTGTGAGTTATAAATGGGAGTTGGGTTTAGTTTAAGGTTTATTCTTGTGTTTTAAAGTCACTTGCTCATCGGAGAAAGTGAGTTCATAATTCCATGATTATGTCCTCAACAGTGAGTAGAACACAGAGACAGTAGGGAAGACATGACAGAGACTTATGTGGTCTTAGACATTCTGTTAGAATATGGATATTAGAAAAGGCTCAGGTGTGGCCATGTCAGCTGAGATTGTATCATTATTTGTTTGGTTGTGTATTTATGTCACCAATTAGTTTCTGCTGCCCTCTCCTCTCACCTTTTCAGGTGGTAGAATCTGTGATTGTGAGAGACGGAGTGCATAAAGGTTGGTGATTGAGAACAGAGATAGGAGGGAGGTTGCCATGAGGCTGTGTTTGACGTTTTTTTTTTTTTTTTTTGTATTATCTTCTAAGCTTCTGTTTGAATCCCTGGGAGCTGTTTTTCCTTTGTTTGTAAAACAGCACCTCTTTGTGCACTGCTGTCTGCCTGATGACCTGCTTTATTTCCAGCCTTTATTTGAGAATTTTATTCCTAAACAGCAACATTTAACTCCTCATATGGGTGCTTTGCATCACTTTGTAAAAAAACACAGATGACTCTCCTGCAGGACAGCCTACACTATTGAATACTAGATAATAAATCAGAGGATTCTATTGTGGAGTTTACCATTATTTAACTACAATAGCTGGTCTATTTGTGTGACTTAGCGACATTAGTCATTGTTGCATAATTTGGTATTGCATTATTTGGTCTGCTACATGGCTAAATAGGCCACCCAACAGTGATTAAAGTGTATATACATTTGCAGACTTGAAATTACTGTTGCCATCATGTGCTAACTGTTAACATTCGTGAGCGGCTGAAATTACTTGATGTTGAACATAACAGTATCAATTAATGTTGTAAGCCAGGGGTGTTCAAATCTGGTCCTCAAGGGCCAGTATCCTGCATATTTTAAATATTTCCCTCTTCCAGCACACCTGGTTCAATTAATGATCAGCTCATGATCAAGCTCTGCAGAAGCCTGATAACGATGGAATGGCTTCCAGTGCTGGAAAAGGCAGGACACCAGCCCTCGAGGCCCAGATTTGAATACCCCTTCTAAACTATTGAAAACTAGATGAGTTTGAGCTGAGTTGAAGACTTTCTTATTTGCAAGCGACTTTCAAGAAACTCAAGGACACTGTACATCAAAAGATAAAAAGACAATACATAAAATACAAAGGATAAAGAAGTGCAAGAAATGTAGTGCAGAATAAATTGTAATGAGAGTTATTTTGGTGGGTAAACAATCTTGAACAGGTGGGTCTTGAGTCTGGTCTTGAAGATGGAGAGGATGGATGGCGGCAGAGAGTTCCAGAGCTGGGGAGTGCTGAGGGGGGTATAGTGAGGTGGATGGAGGGGGGGGGGTCTGAGGGAAGTGGCTGGAGTGACGATATGAAGGAGGTCAGACCTGTATGGAGGAGTGAGATTATGGATGGCTTTCAAAGTGTACAGGAGGAGTTTGTTTCTGTTCTTTGCTTTAGTAGGAGGCAGTGAAGTTCCTGAAGGACGGGGTGATGTGGTGGTAAGAGGGGGTTTTACTGACGATGCTAGCGGCAGAGATGTGAACCAGGTGAAGCTTAAGGAGAGACGTATGGGGTAGACTGAAAAGAGGTGAGTTACAGTTATTGTTGTGGGGGGTTATAAGGCTGTGGACAAAATTGGAGGCGGTACGGAGGGTGAGGGAGGGGCGGGGACGGTTAATGTTGCATAGGTGGAAGTATGCAAACCGGGTGAGGTTATTAATATGGGATTTGAAAGATAGTGAGGTATTGAGGATGACACCCAGACTCTTAACCTCCGGGGAAGGGGAAACTAAGGAGCTGTCGATTCTGTGAGAGAACATGTTGGTTTTGGATAAGGTGTATTTGGTATAGATGAGGTAAATTTCTGTTTTGTCTCTATTTAGTTTCAAGAAGTTACCGGGATTTGATTTTGGTGAGGGGGGAGGGTGGAAGTGTGGAGCATGGTCTAGTGGAGAGGTAGAGCTGGGTGTCATTCATGAAGTAGTGGAAGTCAATGTCAAATTTGTTCAAGATATTAACTAGATGGAGGAGGTAGATGATAAACAGAACGGGCTCCAGGACAGAGCTGTGGGGCACACTGTAGTCACTGGGGAGGGATCTGAGCTGAAGGTTTTGAGTTAAATCAACTGAGTATGGCCTGACAGATGAGTGAAACAAATCGATTATCAATGAATTAGAACTGACTTGTAATTAATGAATTAGAAGAGATGAATTGATTCATTTTGAACACTTATATTTCCAAAAAACAAGATGGAGACTTGAGGCTTTGAAACAGCAGTTCACAAATCAATGAATAGGGTCTTTGTCTGCTTTTTATGTCAAGTATGAACTAAAGTCTACCGTGATCTTTTTATTAAATCCTAAAATCAATATGGATGGAAACACAGGTTTTGAGTGATTTTTTTTTTTTTTTTTAATTTGTTCTGGCAGTTGAAGAGTTTTCTTTTAAGAAAATGATCCAAAAAACCGTCAGGCTGCACAGACTGTTGTACCAAGTTGTGTTAAGAATGTACAAGCTGTTTTATTATTAAACCATGGTGGATGTTAGTCAGAGGCTGATACTGTGTCACTGGTGTCTGTGTATCCCTGCTGGGCTTATTCTCTTATTTTGGCTGTTATGTAAGGAAGTGGAATAGGTTGCATTAAATGTCAGCGGTATTGTTTGGTGAAGTGTCCCCTCAGTGTGAATCAGATCAGAGCTCTCATCCTGTGATGCTCCAGGAGCTTTAGAGTTTCCATGACACCCGGAGAGGCTGAGCAGAAGCAATCACAAACACACTCCTGCTTCTTTCATCTAAAAAGAAAAAAACGCGTACCAATATGGTTAAAAGTACACACAACAAAAAGATTAATAATTAATATTTGTTCGGTGTTACATGTCATTGAGATTGATGTCTAGTAGACTGAAAGATCACAACAGTACGAAGATGAAAAATGTTTGTGTGATGATACTACTCGTTTTTTTGAATTGTTTCATTTTCAGACTGTGAGTGGAATATACTGTATAAGAACAGGACATACATAACAATTGACGTCACCCATTGGTTTGCAGATTGACAGTTTGGCATTTTCCCCATTGTTATCGTAGCTTTTGAGAAAGGGAAGCCATTATGTTTAGGCAAAGACAAGGGAAATATTTCCTCACATCTCCATTGTCCCGATTCGAGGAGACTACAGGGAGACTCCATCTCTTTCATTCCAATGAGAGAGCATGATTTACAGATTTTGACTGATTCTTTAACCTCATGCAGAATCCTTTATTCATTCATTTTCTTTGTAAGTGAATCTCACCAAGCTACATTACACCTAACCATAACCATAGAGCTCACACTGTCAATTACACTGTTGCCGATAAAATTATTTCATTACAACTTTATGGGCGACAGTGTAGTTTGAGTTGCTTGATAAATATTAATATTTACAGTTGTGTTTAATAACAGTAATCTCAATTTGGGACAATGTACAGACACAGTGTTATTAAATTAATGCTGACGTACTGTATGCTCACACATTGGTTATTGTTATTATTTACAGGAAAAGAACTTACATTGACCAGAGCCTGATCATTCTGTTGCTGTAACACTATGCAGAATCCGATACAGTGTCAAAAATTCACCATATTTTTGCATCCTAACCTGCTTATATAACCTTTACTGCTTTATAAAACATTTTAATGTCATCATTTCTGTCTTGTGAGTAACATCTCAACAAACACTGACAAGCAAAGAAATGTTTTGTCCAATAAACAGAAGCTTGAGAGTTCAGCAGCTGACTGAGCTGTCAATCAAAATCCATATCATGGATGACATACTGTATGCTGAAGCTGCTCTTGACGATAAACAACTATGTTTTTATGCAGATTGAAAATACTTGTATAACCAGAAAAGGGCAGACCTCTGGCCAGAGCAGATCAGCCCCCCCGATCACACCAAAATTCCTTGTGCCAGTATCAACATTTCCTGAAAATTTCATCAAAATCCTTCCATAACTTTTTGAGTTATCTTGCTAACAGACAGACAAACGCCAGTGAAAACATAACCTCCTTGGCAGAGGTAAAAATCAACCCCTCCATACGCAGTTGTCCTTCAGCTCTGGAGACCAAAGTCTAAAGAGTTCTAAAAAATGGAAGCAACTGTTTCATTAGTAGAACAAAGTAGTTTAGCATATTAATAGTAACGTGATATCAACAGGATATTTTGTAGCATCTGTCTTATTGTGCCACCTGCTGCCACCTTTAGTGCTGGTGGATGTTTTATTCAGGAGATAATCCACAAAATGGATAAAAACTAAACAAATGATCAACAAAATGATGATGATGATCTGAACAGCAAAATTGAAAATCAACGCTGCATGAAGTCATCTATCAGAACTGAACATCTGCAAATGTTTTTGAACAGTGTCAGCTGGATTGCTACATTTTCGTCAGAAACTGTGGAACTAATTTCTTTTTCTTTTGTTTTGTTCTGGCTTCAAATTAAGGGGTTTTGCACCACTTCCAAAGACAGATTGAAATTGGCAGCTTGTGTTATTATTCATGTTTGACAGAAAACAATGAACGATGGCTGCTTCTGTTCCCAAGTCCTGAACGAATGAGACAGAGTTTACAGAGACACCACAAGCACATCACTATGTCATTGATAGTGATACTGAAATTTATACTACTGTCATTTTGATGAAATAAAAACTTCATGAAAAAAAAAAGCATTTAAAAAAATAACATCACATTTGACTAAGGCTACAAGTCATCTTTTTTCTTCAACCTGAATCTTACAGTTTTTTGTACGTTTGAGTCATCTGATGATACGTGTCGATATATCACAAGCCTTTGACTTTAACATATGACTAAGTCCACTGGCATCTAAGTGGAAGGCCTCAGTTTGATCTTTTTTTAAGGATTTGCATGGTTTATGGTATTTAAATTTTAAGGCCCCAAAATGATGTTTTTTTTTTTTTAGATGGAAGAGATTAAATGGAGGTATAACAGTTTGATTCCTAGGCTGTTCTTTTCTTTTAAGAATTTTTGCTCACAAAACTGTGCCTGTTTTGCACCTGCCTCCAATCTGACGCCCTCCTTCACTTTTAACCTTTTTTGAGGGTCGAGTCCCAAACACTAATCTTTAACCCCTCATATGGGCTTGGTGTGGCATTGCCCAGCAGACAGCTCTACTGTAGTTGTGCATCAGGATTTACACTATTAATACTGCTGAAGGATTCTCTTGTGCAATTTACTCCAATACAATACCGTACCTGGCCTATTAGTGTAACTTGGGTATATTCATTGTTAGTAGCATTAATTTCATATTGCATTATAGGGGCTGTTAAACACTTAACAGTGATTAGACTGTATATAATTTATGCAACATCTGAAATTACTGTTACCATCACAACGCAGAGAGTAACACAAAGAGGAAGAGGCAATTAAATGCTTATGTAATGTTACCTGTGACATCTGGAGCAGGTTAATTGTTTTATTTCTGGATCTTTTGTATCTTGTGTGGATTTCTGTATCTCACAAGAATCATAATAATTGAAACGTTTTCTGTTTCAGAGACATTTTTGCGAATCTTAACACAACATGTTTAATATTGTGTTTCAATAGATCTACTTCTCCAAAGAGTTTTAAGAGGGGACCCCTGGATGCAAATTTTCTTTTGAGTCTCAAGCTGAAAACGTTTGGGAATCATTTCTTTAGCCCACATACTGTGTTTGAGTAGTTGGTGATATCAGACATAATCTGTTGAATAAACAACACAAGTTTGGATTTTTTTTTTACTGAGACCAGAGAAGGAAGGCTTTAGCTTTGTAGTTTATAGCCATCACATTTAACCACTCTGTCTATGACCTATGATCAGCTGTTTCAGAGTTAAAATTAGCAGCAGGTTATGAGTGACAGATACACAGGTGACAATAGAAAGTAGTGGTGTGTCTATAAACAGAGTGGCAGTATGTGAAACAAATGATGAGGGAGCAAAATGTTGGTGATTACCACAAACCCCCCTACTGTGATATAACACTGAGTCTTCAAGTGTCAGTGAACAGTGGCAGATTCTTCTAAACAGACATTTTCTCCTGATTTACTGCTTCCCTCTCTGCCTTTTCCCCTCCATGGAGCCATCAGTGGGCAGAAGGCATGCTGGGAAACATTAAGCATGAAGTCAGAGAGGTGTGTGTAATATTAAATCTGAGGAAAGTGAGCTGCTCCCGCTGCTCACAACTGTTGTTGTTGTTGTTTACGGACAAAAGCTGCGGTGTGTTGCTTCTGTCGCGTCCCCAGCCATCAGTCTGTTAAGGGATGATAACAAGTGTGCAGCAAGGACTCACTATACTAACCCCCTGCTAATACAACAGAGTCTTCATCAGTCAATGTCATTAAACGGTACCACAGCGCAATCAGAGTCCACACTGGATGGTCATAAACACCTACAAAAAGTTCAAGTGGTTGTTTTAACTTCAAGCACAGATTCCTTCCTCCAAATTACAAATAAATCCACACATGTCGTCAAAACTGAGACTCAGCTCAAAAGAAATGATTTCTTACCTGCACTGACAGAAATAATGACAAAACCCAGGCCTATGTTTAACCCTTCAACACCTAGAACTACTTTCTGTGCTGACTTCCAAATGAATATTTCCTCTGACTAAGTGATTTATGACTATTTATTTTTTAACCCTCTGCATTTTTCAGTGACAATCATATATTTTCCTATATTTAATTTACTGATTATGTAGATCCTCCCAAAAGCTCAGAGTAAATTGAGGGTTATCATATCAAAATGGAGAAAACTGAAGCAAAAGTGACTTTTTCAGCAAAATATATTATCTGAGGATAAAAACAGCTGTCAACTACATGGGTGTTATTGGTGAATCAATGTTGCAGAAGATGACATCTAAATAGGTCATATCTGATCAAAATAGAGACACTGCGTTTTACCTGAATTATTCAAATTTATTGTTAGGATTTGGTGGTTAAATGTTATTAATTAATAACCTTTTAATATTGAAAAAAGAAACTATCTCTAATGTTCATTCATTTAAATCTAATATAAAACTCACCCAAATGATTGATTACAAATATGTTCATGTTCCAACTAATGTTTAAGTTCTGAAGCCTGTACTTTGCTATTTGGTCATTGCCTTGTTGGATATTTGGAGCCAGAAGTGTTCATATTGACAAAGGGGTGGGGCTACAAGGGTATGTGGGGTCAGAGCCGCCTGCAAGGGATTATGGGTGAGCTAATGCTAAAGACAAGCTTACTGACTCAGTGAAACAGCAAACTTCATCTTCACCGCATAACAAAGTAAATTTATAGTTTTGCTAGAGGAACCCGTTAACCACAAGTACAGTTGAGTTGTCTATCGTGAAAAAAATGTTAAATTTAAGCCAGACATGACTGGTTCGTAAGCGAGCTGTCACCATCAATCCTGTCAGACAAATCTTCCAATGACCTGAGATCTTATTAGTGGAGGAAAAATTTAATATAGATTGAACGCCAGATCACTTATTAGAGGGTCCAAATACAACAAAAAATAGAATTATTCCTCAACAAAAATGTAATGACAGTGTTTGTGAAGTTAATTGTCTATTCTTATGACTGAAGTCCTAATGTGTAACTATTACATTTAGTTTTCTGTACTATTTTGTTATTTTGTTTAAATATAATTACTATTTTGTTTGTTGTGTTGGCTGTACCCAATGCTCAGTGGTTGCCCTATAAAAAATTAGATTAAGCATCTTTCTTGAGTGTTTACTCAGTTTCATTAGTGTAATATCCACAAAACTGTTTATGGTTAATTTTGTTGAGGTTGAACTGAAATATCCCACATATAAAAAGTCACTCTAACACCTTACAGTGATTTCAGCTCACAGCACTAGATAACCTTTTGAAGATGGAACTATTAGTGACAGAATCTTTAGCCAATCAGATTTTGATGTTAAATGACATTTAACAACTACACCAGATTTGGTGTCTAATTCACTGAAAACATTTCAAAGACTCTAACTACTTCTATGAGTTAATAGATAGCACTGAACACAACAAGCTTT
>JAPTYQ010000005.1:6116385-6128443 GCA_029814465.1 Ostorhinchus cyanosoma | reverse complement strand
TTTGTCAGAAAAGACAGATGCATGGGCTGTATTTACAAGTTACGGGTGAGTGCTTTACTATCTGAGGAGTATTGTGTTGTTCATGTTGTGGTTTACATCTGAAAATGTGCATTACTTGTATATGACTGCATTGGCTGCAATCTTCTGCAGCAAAAAAATCATCAGAAAATCTACGAGTTCCCTCGACAGATGGGCATTACATCTTCACAAGATCAACCAGAGAAACTTCTTTGAAATCACCTGACAAAGTTGGGACTGTGCTGATGAACACCAGCCTACCCTTATGAATATAAAACATGCTGCACACAGTTTGTTACGTTCAGACAGCAGGTCTTTATGCACAATTGGAATTTTTTTTGGTGGAATCCAATTTTTTGTGTGCTTGTTCATATTACTCATTAAACGTGACTTCTATCAGTTTTGAGTATGAATTGAATGTGACCCTGAAGTGACCTGCATGTGCAAAAGAGGTCCTGATGTAATATGTGACGACGCAGGCATGCACTGTGTTTATGGGAGTAAATATGTTTTTCCCACTGCCCCTCCTCTTGGGATACTGAATAATGACGTTTGTTGTATTTCAAGGACATAAAGGTTGCATTAATGCGACCAGGCTGTTCAGACTGAAGTCACATTACAAAATATCAGATACGTATTGGATTTAGGAGCACATGAAAGTGGCCTGGGTTGGATTTGAAAAAATCGGATTTGTACTGTTCAAACTGTCTTTAACAGATCGTATACATGTGACATATGGGCAAAGAAATTGGATTTGGGCCACATTTGCTTGTGGTCTGAATGTAGTGTAAGTAGCTATCACTTGTTATTGGCTCCCTCACACTGGAAATCCAATTTGATTCCTACTTTTACCAAACTACTGTTCTCTATCACTCATATTCCAAAATGGTGGTGAAATAGAAGATTAAAATTATTTCATAGCTGTTAAATGCACACTACTGTACTAAATAATACACAATTGTCTTAAAAAAAAGTACATAAAAAAATACTGATAGTTACTAAAATAGAAGGTTATCTATATTTTCTTTATTAACTCAAACTTTGTTGTGACAGTGCATGGAGCATGTGCAACAAAGTGTGAAACATGCCTCCTTCAATTAGTACAGAAATGGTAATTAAAGTTAGAAATAATAATAAAGATCGAGATCAGAATTAAACGAATATATACACACAATAACTAAATAATTAAAGAAACTGGGTCTGTGGCCAAAGATGCTCCGAAGTCTGTAATTCTTGAAATCTGTCTTTAAATCCTATAAACTGAGGAACTTATTTGAAAACACTAAACAGGAAGTATTATTTTTGCACAAATTGGTTTTCCAGTATATACTGGTTAGTGACAGTTCCTCTTTATTATTTAAAAACATAATGCTGCTGTTTTTCAAGAAGAAATGAGTGAAAAAGGCAACAAAGTCGGCAGGTGACGACAGATAGGATTCCTGCCCAGTGTGTCCTGACTTGTTGTAAAGTAACACTTACTAATCCAGAAACGGGTGCACACTGGTAATGGTGTCAGAAGTTGATCCTGTAAAGATATAACATTGCTATTTATGGTTTTGGGTAATTTTGTACAGTGTCTCTGCAAGTACATAGAGGAACTGAGACTCGAGTTCTCACACAACTCAGTGTTTTTCATATGAATAAGGCTGTTGTGTGTATTTCCTTCCACATTTTTTACATTTCTTAGCAAAATTCTTGTCAAACTGAATACAGCAATGATAACGTTGCCGTTTTTTAGCAACTGAGTTAAATATAGCAATCTTCATTTCAGCAATTATAGTGTGAGGTTAAAGTTTGGCTGATAAATAAAAGTTAGAAAACCATCATGGATGGCTTTTGAATCTTTACAAGTTACATGATGTCGAGCACAGGTGCTCGGCTGCTGTCGGGCCTCCGGCCGGGACCTGCCTCGGCCACCTTCAGAGGGGGTACACTGTCATATCTTGGGGGTGGGGGGGCTGAATCCCCTTCTCTGTGTTGTCTGCTGATAGGCCGGGCTGGGCCTTTGTGGGCCCCTGGTGTAGGGGGTGCAGTGTGGCTGTGTTCATCACTGAGGTCACCTCAGTCTCTTTGCTTTACTCTGATGCAGTCACGTTGTCACGGGAGAATAGTGTGAACAACTGATGTTGTGTGGATTTGGTGCTGATATTAATTGAGCTGTCACTGTTGATGATATTCTGTTCATGTTTTCTTTTCTTATATTTTTCATTTAATGGGTCTTATTTATTGTATTTTATTTTAAATTAATTCTTTTCTGCTCAGTTTACTCAGTTCTTGCTGTATTTATTGTTATCATTATAATTATCACCATGGTTGTTATTGTTAGTATTGTTGATATCCTCGTGTGACGTCTTCACCACCTTCTTTTTCTTTTTCTCTTCACTTTTCTCTCTTCCCCCCTTTCTTCTCTTTCCCCCTGTTCCTTCATGTCAGGTCCGGCATCAAAACATGGTTCAACAAAACCCAAAATAAAGAAAGTTGAATTTCAAGGGGAGCCTCATATATGTTATGAAGCTCCCCTTGGCAAAGCAAATCTGTTCAGTGCAAAAAGGCTGCCAGACCACCATTCTGCTGTTATGATGCTGGACACGACAAGTAAAAAGGAAAAAAAAAAACGAGTTCTATGTCAGGTTTCTAAATTGTTTAAGAATAGAATACCAAGAATGCTGATGAAGTCAATATCTTTCATCAGGAAATGCTCTTCCTCTAATGCTAATGCATAACTGACCATCTATTGTTTTAAACAGTGAAATACTGATGTTTAGGAAAGGAACAGCCTCTGACATTTCAGCACAATGAGCCAATTGATGACAAGCAAGAACAAGTTGTCTAGTACAGTCAAGAAAAATCTTGATGTTCTTTATTGTGTGAGGTGACCATGACATCAATTTTACCTTTTTCCATTTCATTAAAAATGACTGAACGGTTAAGGAAATGTAAAGTAGCAGCAGGTGCTGTGTGACCTCTGTGTTCCTGCAATAGGTCATTAATGAATCATGAATTGTGAGTCATGAGTTGCATAATTGTCCGGGGTGATCTTAATTTTTAAATATTGAGTTAATGAAACATACAGATCCAACTGCACACCATGTAATGGATAACAAATATGTTTATGAGAGTTAACATGATCTCTGCGGACTTATGAATGTGTGATGTTTGACCTGTCTACTAATCAAAACCTTTAAAAAATGTGTTTATTATTGGCATCTGATATTAACTGAAAGAAATACCAAAGACTTCACTGACAAAACACTGAAAAACAAATCAATAAATGCCCATAACAGCTGAGGTGGTGGTTGCTTTCACACCCAACTGGTTTGTGATTATTTGAGCAGCAGAATATAACCCCAGCAGTTTCAGAGAGAACCTTCGTGCTGATCAGTGCTCAGGCTGGTTCACATTTCCCTCTTTCTTTACTGCACTAAAAAAAGTGTAACAGAAGCTAAATGAACATGGTGTGGGACCAGTGGGAGGAAGCAGCACCGTGGCATCCATCTTTTCTATACAGTCTGACAATTAGAGCTTATGGTAAATTACATGATGAGTCGTGTCCAGAGGGAGGAGAGCACTGCTCCTGTTGTTCAATATCACCAACACTACTGTCAGATTTAGTTGCTCATCCTCTATTTTTTTGACTCAAAATATTAGCAGTATGATCACATGTAGCAGCATCTGTAGTTACTGAAACATTCTGGGCAGTGGCTGTTACAGTGAATGGCATAAATTTATGCTCATGCTTATTCATTAACTGAAAAATGTCATTTAATTTCCAAACTCATTTTTAATGGTTGAAAAAAGATCATGCCATCTTTTGCATCTGACTTTACTGGCATTTATGCGATACACTGTATGACTGACCTTTATCTAATGAGAATATTACATTAGTTGTATAAATAAATATTTTTTCAACCTAAAAGAATATATGTTGAAAAACAGATGCTTTACAGTATAATACCACAATGATCTTTTACTTCAAGAGATTTACTTTTTCCAAATATCTTTCCTGATTTTGTTTCCTTAGTGTGTTTGTATGATCAGATAACATTAAACAGCAGTTGTTATTAGATTTCTCTAACACTGTAATCGCCATTTTCTTCTATCATATAATTTTCACTTCTAACGAACACTGTTCATGTAGTTAAATTTAGCCAGTTGAAAGTGTGAACATGTATTCTTACAATTAGTATGGTGCAACCATGAAAATTTCAAGTATGAAGTCTGAGAAGAAGCAGCCCACATTGTGATGATGACAGGGTGTAAGTACAGCATCTAACCAGAGAAATGTATGTAATATAACCAACAACAATATGTTGATCTGTCAACCATATTTACACTAGAGCTGCCTGACAGGGGAAAAAAGTCCTATTCAATACACAGAATCTCCAAAAGACCAAAAAGACGTACCCAGCCGACATTAAATTCTTAATTAAGCCCTTAAATTTTATTAGGATGACCTATAGACTCATTAGAGGCAAAGGCAGAGACTACCACAGACAGGTCACCAATTCAACACCTGTGCCGACTTGGGTAAAGCATCTAACTGGATTAACATAGAAAACTGAATGTCGGTTTGGACCACAGGATAGATCCAGTGTGATCTCAACTAAAATACACACTTGGAGTTTCACAGTTCAAAAACCTTCTGGACCCTCTGGAGGAGCGAGATCATCTTGTTAATGGGATTTTTCTGCTATATTTACACTAGAGCTGCCTCGGTAGGAAAAAAAAGTCATTTTCAATACAGAGAATCTCCAAAAGTCCAAAAAACCTCAGCAAACTAGCGCGCTGTTAATCACAGCAGTCTGTCAAATCCCACACAGCAGACAAATCCATAATTTAGTCCTCAAATTTTATCAACAACCTAAAAATGTACTAAAGGATGACCAGTAGACTAATTAAAGGGTCCAGATAAAGCTGAGTAGATCAGATTGAGTCTCGGGAAATTATTGACTCAATATCTCTTCACACACTTTTGTTCATTCATTCATTTTCCACTTTAGGGCTGGAAATCTCAGGGTACCTCATGATACGATACACGATACATGGCTCACGATAATGATAATATCTCGATATATTGATACTGCAGTTATTGATATATTGCTCTTAATATCCTAAGATATGAAATTATGTAATGAAATGTCTTTATTGTCATTCGGCATGTCACAGCAAATGAAATTGAGTTGCACAGTTCTTCCAAAAAGTAGTGCGAGCCACTGCCAATGGGAGACGCCGCCACTGCGTCAGAATTCAGAAGTTACAGTACAGTACACAGATAATACAAGCACATACATGACATTTGCAGAGAAACATTACATTTATACATATGTTGGAATTTTTTTCAGAGGAACAGTGGGTTGGCACAAGGGAGGACAGAGAGGAAAACAAAAGGGTTGAAGCAGACTGAGACTGATGAGGAAGGATAAGGAAGGAATGTATGTTGTATTTTGTCCTTGAGTCTGTTTGTGTGTGGTGTCCATGTGAGTTGAATGTGAGACACGGTTCAGTTCTTCGGCTCCATGTCTTGGCCATGTCTTGTCCTTGTATATCTGTGTGTATAGGTGGGGGTATGTTTCGTAACTACCATAACTGGTGTAAATCAAAAGTGACACTTAACACGCTTTCAACGTCTGAGTCCTCTGTTGTACGCCGGAGCTTACACCAAATTTTCACAATATCTAACTTATATCCACTGGGCCCCCTCCATTGCTCTATGGGCCCCTCCGGGAGGAATGCTGGGCCCCTTGAAATTGTCACCCCCCCCCTCCTCCTCCCTTTACGACAACCTAGCATGACATACAATGCCATTTCATGAGATTAGTCTCATGTTAAACTAATTCAGAAAACAATACATCTCATGTTTCTCAAGTGTGCATGTTTGTTGTGCTGCCCGTGTGTCGTATTTTTGTGTGACAGTTCTTACTTCTTCCTAATCCAGCTTTGTCCCATCCACACTTTAAAAGCCAAAGGGAGTCCACACTGGTGCATCTTTCAGTTTAACTTCACTGCTCAAATCCCCCATATTAGCGTCGTTTGTTTTTTTTCTTCCTCTGTGACTTCAGCCCAATTTTCAGCCCCTCACATGAGGAGCGCCCCCTGGATGGTGTAAAACCATGACTCGACCCACGTTAAAGTGAAAGAAGTTTACGGTGGCTATATTTTAATACGAATTTTTTCAAAAATGACATGTGGCGCATCGATAATCCATTGTAAGATTAAATATTGCGATGGTTGGCTATATTGATATTTTGTCACACTCCTATTCCATATCTTCTTAATCTTTTGTTTTGTTTGGTCATGGGGGTGTGGGGGGGTCTATCACAGGTGAAACTGGCCAGAGGTAGAGACCAGTCTTGACAGGTCACCAATTCAACACTGGTAAAGACGTTTGAAGGGTTACTGAAGCCAGGCTTTTTAGGAGCAAGCTTGGAGCTCCTGTCAATGGTATTAAAGTTTAAAATAACTCCATGGTAGCTTCAGTTTCATGGGATGTCTGTTGCCCCTTGGTTCTGACTTTGGTTTGGACTCAAAAAGGCCCTAAGAGTCCAAATATAATCCTAGAGCTTTCCCTTCCTTGCTTTTTTAGTAAGTTTAAATAGTGACTATGTGCCTGAATGCTCTACTTTATGTTGACAATTATTTCTGCATCTTATGTGCCGTTTCATTTGCAATGAAACAGTCATACCCAGCTCCTTTCATTTGAGATTCAGTGCAGTTTTGTAAAATAACACATCTTTAAAACACAGCTGCTTTCAGACAGAAATAAAGCTGTAACCTGTATTTTCAGCTCAGACATCTGCTGAGTGTCATCGAGCTTAGAAGAACGCAATGGGGAAAATGGTAGAAAAAAGGAATGACATTCAAACAGGTGCCGCAACAATGATGATGATAATGATGATGATGTGTAATTTCATCAGACCCTGCGCATATACAAAATGACTACTGCCCTGCAGGGCGCTGATGTGCTAACGGCTCCTTTTACCACTGATCCTTCATCCATCACCTCCACATTTTAGCTGTCACTTAGACAAACCAGGCTGCAGGCATCCAGCAAATAGCTAAATGATAAACACACGGCAGAGACTGGTTTCAGAAAGCCAACAGACAACATTTACAAGAAGGCAAATAATAATTGTTATAGAGGGTGTAATTTTTATATTAAGTCCATTTTTCATGGAAGGGCAGCTCTGTCATGTGTCTAATTTATCACTGAATGTTCACTATGAAGCTGTGACCTATTTATTTTTTTTTTCTGTTTTCTGTTTGCCTGCTGAGCTTTATTATCTGTCACTGTCACTATCACAGTTAAATGTAAATATATAAATTGAGCAGATTAATTCTTCATGGAGGAGACTCTGAATATATATTCACATCTTGTGATATGTTGCCACATGGTAGCTACTATGGGAAACAATGTGATCTTAATGTGTTATCATTTTAATTTCAGATAAAGTGCGCTGGTTTTACGATTAGATACATTGATTTCGGACGCTGATAGAGTGAAGTGATGTGATGCCGACAGCTGCAGTTAAACACACTGTGGCTCATGAAGACCGTTAAGAATCCACACTGCAAAAGAGCTCCGGTGCCCGTCATCTGTGAAATAACAGACCTCATCTTCTGAGTTTGGAGGAGGCGGACACGTTATACCTTTCTGTGCTCAGAAACCATAGCAACTGACCATAGGATGTTTACCTCTGTGCTGAATTATGGGATTTAATCAGAGCGTGCCACCAAATGTGTCAAGAAGTTGATGACTGAGGGGCAGAGCAACAGGAAGTGGAGCCTTAAAAGATTTAGGACAAATAAAAAAAAAAAAAAAATGGCATCCAGTCACATGAACGACTAGTGTGACCCAATGGAGTTATCTGGGCTGTCAGTTTACATCTACTGTCCATCCCAGACAGGACAGTATGAGGTCCCATGCTTACCAATCACTTTTCCTGGCACTGAGAATTTGTACATTTGCACATATTGCAAATCTGATTGGGGATGTTTAGTATCACTATAAAGCAGGGGTCTCAAGCTCATTTTCTTTCAGGGCCCATATCCAGACCGATTTGATCTCAAATGGGCCGGACCAGAAAAATAATAGCATGATAACCTATAAATAATGACAACTCATCATTTTTGCCTTTGTTTTAGTTAAAAAAACCCCAAAAACATTAAATTATGAAAATACTTACATTTAGAAACTAGCCACGCAAAAAAGATATGAATAACCTAAAAAAAAAAAAACCTGAAGTTTCTTAAGAAATATAAGTGCAATATTATGGCTTAACTTACTTCTGCATGTGCATTATGGATATGATCTACAAAGACACTGAACACGTAGTAACAGGCAGAAAATTGTTAAAATTGTGCTTAATTTTCCGTAGACATTTCAGGTTCATATTTGTTCAGGTTATTCACATTTTATTGTTACGTGATATTTTGTAAATGTAAATACTTTCATAATTTAATGTTATCTTTTTGCACGGAAACAAAGACAAAAATTTTAAGTTGTCATTTTTATTATAATGTTTTTCACATGAAATTGAGAAGAACATATGGAGTCATTATTTTTTTGTAGGTTATTATGTTATTATTTTACTGTAGATCATATTGGTCTGTATGTGGAACCTGCACTAAAATGAGTTCCATAGCTTTGACTGTGGAATTTTTGCACTTTGCAAATGCAACCTTTGGCGGGCTGCATTTGGCCCTGGGCTGCATGTTTGAGACCCCTGCTATAAAGTGTTAAGTATGGCTTCCTGTGTCCCCTGTCTTATTCTCTAGTACCAGTTCATATCATTCCATGCTGAAAACAATGGCAAAAACTACATATTCAATCAAATGTTCATGGGTTGTGGCTCCAAGAGGATTTTTTGTGTCTAGACCTGATACATAGGGGGCGCTGTTGATCAGTCTCTGGTGAAACATCATCAACGTTGGGTATGTTATCGTGGACATGGTGTTTAGCAAAAAGTTTTGAAATTTTTAGCTGACACATTCTTTTAATAATGGCCAAATTTTAAGTGCCTGAGGTCAAGTCTTTAGGAGGACTTTTTCAAAATGCAGTTGTAGGAAATTGTAGACGTTCTTTCATGCGTAGCGTATGGATCCAAGAAGCTTCACTGTGCTACCAAATGTGATGACCTCTGCAACTACCACGGGAAGCAGAAGAATAATACAGTTTTAAAGGGGTATCATATTGAACTGGACTTAGTACTGAAACAAAACTGAATGGAGTGCAGTTGTTGTCAGATGCCAGCTGAACTGTGACCAGATGACAGGCCCAAAAAAACATCTGCCACATCCAATTTATTCGTCGATAGACTGGAGGCAGTAAAAAAAGGTAAATATCTACCAATAAAAAAAAATTCACCTGATGGATTGGTGCATCACTGCAACTTAAAAAAACCACTGCATGGGTCTTAAAATCTAAAAGACAGAGGTGAGCGTTGAATGTCCAGGTGTGGATGTGAGACAGGAGTAGTTCAGGGATATTAATAACACACAGAATCACAAGACACTAATGTCCAATGAAATGAGGCTGTGAAAAGGTTAGCTTGAGTCTGTACTCATTCTATCATTTAAGAAAGGCTCACCGAAAGAAATCAATATCCGTGTGTATTCTATATTTAGCATATGTTCACCACTTTAACTTGCCATCACAAACACCCCCCCAATGAGGAACTGAAGTCCTGAAAACTCGTAAACCTACCTGAACCTCCAGACAAAAGAATCACTTCTCAGCCTGCGTTGTACTACAGTGGTGGTGTTTTAATGCGTTACTTTGAACTCAAACTGACAAACTAATTAACACAGCAGTTTTATGAGGCAAAATTGCCAATTTCATCATGTAGAGTTGTTAGAAGTTGGTTCGACTTCAGTGTTCAATGAAGCTGTGGCCTATTTTTTTCTGTGATTAGCCCGTCGAGCTTTATTATCTGTCACTGTCACAGTTAAGTGTACTGGAGCAGATTCATTCTTCTTGGAGGAGATTCAGGATATGCATTCGCATTTTGTGATGTGTTGGCGCCATATGTTACTTTAGAAAATAATGTGATCTTAACGTGTTTTAATGTGGACTTTTTACTCAAACTGACAAGCCAATTAACATAGCAGCTTTATGAGGCAAAAGTGCAAATTTCCTCCTGTGGAGTTGTTAAAAGTTCAATCGGCTTCATCATCAGAGATTGTACAGCAGAAAGTGGCACGTTGAGCCATTTGCAAGCACTGTTTTCATTTGCACATGAATCACCAGTGTTAATGATTTTCATCACAAAAAATTCATATACAGTAATTCTTTTTACAAGTCAAACGACATTTAATGTCACTTTAACTTAAAAGTCGAACATCAATTTTTACTGAATTAGAGGACGTGGTGAGGGTTGAGCTCCTGGGCTCGTGGGTTCATGCTGCCTGTAACAGCGCTTTTCAACACATAGATACATCACATACACAGTTTTACACATGTGTATGTCAAGCTACAATGCAACACGTGAGGTCATTAATTTGCATCTTTCAGTTTTGCCTGTTGGTTGTTGTTTAGTAAGCCAACATAGCAGTCATATTATAGACAAATTCCTACAACTAAGAAAACTACCACACATTAACTTTGCCTGATCCTTCTGTATGAAAGTCAAATCTTCTGCAGCTCTGTCTGTATTCAGCATCTGACAGTCCAGTTTCTACAGATGCCATTAATAAGTGCCGATGTATCACTTGTGTTTATACAGCACAAGCTGAAGGTTAAAAATCTGAAATAAAAGCTGCTTATGGATAAATTCAAATGGAAAACGTCACTGTTCTGTCTAACCCACATGTCTCAAACTGTCAGAGCTCTTCTGTGAGTGGCTGTAGCACCGTTACATCATGATTTCTATGAGCTGTGACTTGGGGTGGAGCCTCCGGAGAGGAGCCACGCTCCAAATAAAGATGAATTAATCTCAGAGCTGCCAGGTGTTCAGCAGCAGGATGAATAATGTGAGGTCAGCAGGTCGAGTGGCCGACACTGCCAACTAGGACAAGTTCAGACGGAGACGAAATGTTACTGTTCACATCAATATTCTATACTGACAATGAATAATCAGAAGAAAAATCACCTAATTATTTTATAATCAACAACAAGCAAAAAACAGCTATAGAATATTAAAACACACTTACTGGACAAATGCAAGAGATTTTCAGTGTGTGACAGAAACAATGAAATAATTTTGTAGAGAATACAAATATTAACACTACATATATATATATGGTCAGATTTCTTTCCTTCAGCGTTAATGGATGAACTATTACATGCCAGTAAACTGCTGTATCGAACCAAATCCTGCTTTGCACAAGTGTATTTTGTTGCCAATGGATAATGAATGCTTTCATTTCCTCTTTTCACACCAATTTTTCAGTGAAACTTTAGAGAATGCGAGGTGACAGAAAAGGCACTAAAATCAGATTTTCTACAGCAGAGTGTTTCCATCTGAAGAAAAATACCTTGTTCGTTCTTGTCGTCTAGTTTTCTTTTTTTTTTAAAGGTAGAGTTTTAGTTGGACATGTAAAACTGTTCTTGTTTTTTTTTTTGTAGACTAAACAGTAACCCTGGGGTTGATAAAGACTAAATTAACATATTCAGCAAATCTCCATCTGTTCTATAGTTTGTCCAAACTTGTCCTTGATCAGAAAGTGCACAGATACGTTAATGCATACAACCTTTTCAGCAAAAATAAATCCTTACTTTTAATATTGAAGAAGTCGTCAGTGTTTGTCCATCATCTCAAATAAAACATCCTCCACATGTCTTCTGACTGTGCAGCTCTGACTCTGTTGTGGATCTGGATCTGTTAAACATCTCCTTGGAGACGTGAAGCTCCTCCTCTCTTACTCCTTCTCCGGCTCAGTTTGTTCTTCCTACATTCTCGTCTAAACTGACAGAAACTTTTCATCGGCAAACATTCAAGATCCTACAGCTTCATCTCTCTGTGTTGCTCTCTCTCTCTCTCTCTCTCTCTCTCTCTCTCTCACTCTGTCTCCCTCCCCCATTTTCCTCTCCTTGCCTGTGATT
>JAPTYQ010000005.1:6102559-6116285 GCA_029814465.1 Ostorhinchus cyanosoma | reverse complement strand
CTCTCTCTCTCTCTCTCTCTCTCTCTCTCTCTCTCACTCTGTCTCCCTCCCCCATTTTCCTCTCCTTGCCTGTGATTGGCTGATAGTCGCTGGTGATGTAGAAGCCTTTCTTTCTCTCTCTCTCCTCCATCTCATCAGGTGTATATTGTCTCGCTTTGTGTAATACATATGGATTCCAAACACAATATGTGATTAATATTTATTTAATGGACATCAATCATCGGCACAGACAAATATTCACCCTATTTGCATGTGTTTCTGTTGGTGAACATGCTGCAAAGGTTTATACTGAATTTGGGGCTGCAACTAACAATGACTTTCATTGTTGATTAATCTGGTGTTTAGATTCTAGATTAAGTGATTAGTTGCTTAGGCTATAAAATACCAGACGGTCTTTGAAATCTCAGTGTTTGCCAAACAAAGCTGTAATAAGAATTTTCTGTTACTTTTTCTAAATAAAATTACTCAAATAGGTTTACTTTAATCTAGTGGTTGTGAACTAATCAGTGAATATTCATTGCAGTTCTAATTTACGGTGGATCCAGCCGTGTCATTCTCCACTGTAGTCTCAGTTTAGTCTTGGCTCTGCTTTGTCACAGCTCTGTGACAGAATTTTTTTTTGCCTATTGGGTGCTGAAAATAATTTTTGTGCACCTAAAAATCCACACCAAAAAAAGCTCGCTTGCAAAACTTTGACAATCTAAACATTTTTACATCTGATGGAATATTGATTGAGAGGATGTCCTCCTATAAGTACTTGGGAATAAGGATTAGTTTAGTTAAAAAACTCAAACTGAAGGTTGGCTTTTATTTTAGAAATAAATCCTGTTTCACATTCTCTGCAAAGACTGCAGCTACCTCCACTTTAACGAGCCTTGATTCAGTGTATCATGCTTCTTTTTTATGTTTCATTTTAAATGCAAAACCCTTCACTCACCACCACATTCTTGATGATTTAGTGGGTTAGACATCATTGACTATTCGTAGACAAAAACACTGGTACATGTTCATCTACAAAGCTCTGCTGGGTAAACTCCCAGAATACCGCAGCAACTTTCTTTCTGTTAGCTCTAGTTAATATCTGCATGCCTCTAAGCGGTTGCATGTGATTGTTCCCTGAGTTCTGACAGACTTTGGCAAAACAGCATTTCCTATCATACCCCATGGTCATGGAATAATCTTCAAAAACGTCCTAAACTACAAACATTAATCTGTTAATGACTCATGGAGAATGCAGGGAAGGAGGAATGCCACTGTTTTTGAGTCTGAGATGGTTGAATAATTGTTATTCTGGTTTTGGTTTATTTTATTTTATTTTATTTTCAATCATTGAGGTCATATATAGTCCAAACTTCAAGTCATTACAAACATCATTCCGATAAATACAAAACCAAAAAAAAAAGTTTCAGCCGCACTGATTTTTCATCTACTGCTCTCCCTTACATTTTCCATTGCATTTCAAACAGGTTTAATACATTACTGAACAAATTAACAAGGGGTGTCATTCCTACTCATCCATCCCTAAAGATCCACTCACAACATAATTTGCATAATAATCCAGTAAATTCAATATTTCACAAGAGAGTAATTAAAGCAAATCTGGTCTCCTGAGGCTAATGTATTCGATCCAATTTGCCCACAGTCTCAAAAATCTTTCTGTTTGCATTTAGATAGAGAATGTCAGTCTTACCATAATGTAAATATCGTATACAATTTTAAACCACTCATCTAATGTTGGAGCATCTGGTTGTAACTATTTCTTAGTCAGGGCCTTTTTCCCTCCAACAAGTAATATTCTCATTAGATGTTCGTCTGCTTTAGACTGAACATTCAGTGCTCCAACCCCCAAATACATTGTCAGAGCATCAAACAGGATAGTGATTTGAAAAACAGTTTCCAAACACTTCACCAAAAAGATATGAGTTTCGGGCAGCTCCAGAATATATAATAATGATTGGATATAGTTGAACCGCATAACCTCCAACAATTTGCCACAAGACCTTGATGCCTCTTTTGAGCAGGGGTAATAAAGAATCTCATGACACTTTTCCACCCAAATGCCCTCCAGCTGTGTGAATATGTAGTTTTCCGCTGTATTATACAAATATTCTCCTAGTCTCTATCAGATATTACCATTCCTCCTCCTCTTTTCGATATATTTTTAACATGCAGGGTATTTAAGTTTTGGGAGTCTTGGAAACTTTTGTATAATCTAGATATTATTCCACATCCACTTCTGGATTTGTAGGCCTTTGTAAAGACCTTCAGTTTATCACTGTCCTGTTTTCCCAATCCCTCAACCATAAACTCACTCAATTGATGTCATACCTGTAAATATCTAAAGAAATCTTGATTCTCCAATCCATGTTCTCGCTTGAAAATTTCAAAGCTCTTTAGAATTCCGTTGTGTATGAGACTGCCTTCATACTTCCATGTGTTCTGTATGTTGGAATGGGTGTTTTTCAATCAGTCCACTAGAGGGAACTGCTCTTAATTACCGTACTGGCATAATACCATGAAGAAGAGTTACATTTTTTGAGAAGAAGAAAGTCAATGATAACAAACATGCTGGAGGTTTTACTAATGTGGATACCAATTACTACTAAAAACTATATTGAGAAGGGTAGTTGTCATAAATATGTCAGTAGTTTTTCAGTAACTCACACAGTCCCTCATTGAAAGCTGCGATTTATGGAAATTATTGTGTTCAGATCTCAAAACTGCTTCCACTGTTCCCATTGGCACTGCTTTGTTTCTTCCAGAGTGTTTGATATATATCACAACACTTCCATAGACTCCCGCTGTAAAAAATGGTTGGTTGGTAATATGGACCTGCTTCCAGGTTATGGAGGGGCCGATAGTTCCTACAGTGAGTGTAAAGGTGTCAGAACACATTCATTTCTTTTGCAGCTGATCTAGGAATTCCAGCGCTAAGTTATGGTTAAGATGTTGTCATCTTTCAAATTGTCGAGTGTATTTCCTGTTGACATTTATGTTGTAAATTCAGTTTTCTTTGGAATGTGTTAGCATTTGTATAAATTTATATCTTAAACAACTGTTATGTTGGATTTTCAACTGTAGCCCTATTGTTAGCTAGCTTGACTTGGCTAGCTGTTGACATTAAACCGCTATAATCGCAAATTATCGAGTTTCTAAGATAAGGTAACTGTACAAATTTTATCAGTGGGTTTTATTACCCCACCCCCCAAAGGGGAGGCAAGGATATTGTTTTTGGTTCGTTTTTTTTTTTTTTTTGTCCGTTGTTTGTTTGTCAGCAACTTTACGCAAAAACTACAGGACCAATTTCCTTGCAATTTTCAGGAAAGGGGCAAGGTGGTTCAGAATAGATCCCATTAAATTTTGGTGACTGTAGGTTAAAGGTCAAGGTCACCATAAATGTGTTTTTGCAATGATAAGAGATTGGGCAAATCAGGTAAAATGTTTGCGAGGGGCGGGGTTTGTTGTGTCTGGCACCACTTGTTTTAAAAGTTTTGTTTGCAAATCCAAAGGTGCACCTCTAAATCTTTTACAAATCAAAAAGTTTTGCTTGCAAGTTCAATTGAATGTGATGGGCGGGATGTACACGAGCAGGGGGGGTGGATTTCTATTGGTAGCTTGCTTCAGATTGACAGTGCATTGCAAAAGAGATTTGTAATCTCAGTGGGTCCTCCTAGTTAAATAAAAGTAAATAAATAAGTAAATAAAACATGCATACAATGCATACGTGTTATTATTTTCCCTACTCCTATAAAAAAAGGCTCAACCGTTAGAGGCATCCCTGGATAAGCAGCATTTCTCCCTATGAAACTCCCAACAAATCCATTAAAACCAGTCTGACCTTTTCTTCAGCCTGATGGATGAACAGTGTCACATCAAGCTAATTCCACCTTTAAAGGAAATCTAGGATAAAGCTCCTCAGCAGCGCCTGTCAGATTGTATTGAGTGAAAAAGCTGCTGCTAGCTTGTGGTGAAATGTCACCTGTGACACCTGGAGGTGACCTCCTGCTCTGCTGTTTATCAGCCTGCAGACAGAAGAAGAGCTAAACTCAGTTCTTCAGGATTTATCAGACAAGGACTAATGACAGTTTGGGATGACGTTACATCACAATCACAGAGCTTCATGTCATGTCTAAGCCATGGGTTGACAGAGAAATAATGGCAAAACAGATTTTAAAAGTACTTTATTGATTAGAAGCATAAAGAAAATGGGCTTTAAAATTTAACTAAACCTCATTTTACATTCAGATTACAATCAGTAGAAATACATTTTAAAACTCAAACCCTGTGTGACAGTGGGTCTGGTTTGTGGACTAAAGGGTGGAAGAGTGATCTGTGAAAGACCAAGATGGTTTAATGGAGAATGATTTCCTGTTTCATTATCATATGTGCAGGATAGTGACGACTACTCTGCTACTTTAACAGACTGTCCCATTTATCCTGTCCTCTTTATTCCAAAGGGAGAGGACAATGTGATTTAGGTGTTTCTATGAAACTGGTCCTAAAAACAGGACAGAGGGGCTAAAATTCAAACCAGATGTAGATTAATGATATGAAGCAAGTTTGGAAGCACTTTGGGTCTATTTTAAAAGTAAATATTTACTGAGATAAAAGAGGAACTATTTTTCAGATAAAACTCATTTTTGTATTATTTTAAACAAAAATCTGCATGTAACATGGTAAAAAGGACACAAAAATTACACCCTACTATTTTTTCAAATGTGCTTTTCTTCTCTCACAGGTACATTTTGGGAATTGAAGTAAATATGCAAGTGTTTCACAAAAATTACCACTGTTGCAAAATCACTGGCGCTTTATTTGTTTTTAATTGGGCAGGTTCCGCACGTAATGTGAATGGACATGACGGGTTACACGTGAAACCTGGAATGAGACTGAGATGCATAAAAAACCTGCATGTCTGGATTAGAAAAACCACTAGCATCGTCACATTTAACACCATATTTTTATTTATAGTGCTATATAAGAGCATTTCAAGCCATGTTTTCAAGATAAAATGCACCTAAGTAGTTTTTATCCCAGTTTTGCTCCTCTTTTTGGCCCCAATATTTTATTAAAAATTCATTACTTTTGGGACTGCTCAGAATAAGAGTATAATTTTTTTGCATTTATCTGAAGTCATCATTAGGTACATCTTGAAGGGAAATACGTCTACATTTCTCTTTTATTATTGGGCCTAAAAAGCTGTCAAAGTGCCAGGAACCCAGTTTCATAAAAGCACCCATTTACGGATTTTGACGAATTCTTTCACCCCAGAGTCACCTGGACACAAACAATTGAAAGCACTTTTCACAAGTAGCCTCTGAACATTATGACACTGTGGCATGCTACAAGTATCTTGCCGCATTGCATTGTGGGTGTAGGACATTTAGTGTACCATTTTCTGTTAGGGGGGTTATTGTGTTTATGACAGTTTAGGTGAATGTGTGTGTGTGACAGTTGGTACCTGCGTTTTTGTGTTCATTTTTGTGACACCATGAGTATAAGCTGTAGGCAGAACAGTGCTTGTCCTGTTAGAAAATCAGAGCAGCAAATGCATACTATAAATAATACAAAATGAAGAATACTGTAGGCAGTTCACATCACCATAGCAGTACCTACTACTACCCAATTTCATCCTTTTTAATAACTTACCTGATTATAGGTGACTGTTATGGTTGACAGGTGAGTGATGTCTGTATCTCTTATGCTTGGTAGGTTTAACCAGCATTAGTTGGTCATTCAGAGCTCTTGTTTATTGAGTTATTCTTCTCCCTGACAGGCAGCTGTGCCATAGTTGAGGCTAGGGAATGATATTAACAAGGCCATCAGGGGATTCTGTCATGATGCTTACTGGTACTTAATTATTATTAGTGTAAATTAACTGCTGTAGGGGATGTTGGCATTAGTATATATTGAATTATATGCCCTGCTAATTACCTCAAGTATGCCTTATAAGTGTGTTTGCACATTTCATGACTTCGCATTATGTTTATCAAACGCATTTATGAAGTAGGTGGAATTCCTAGGTGGTGTTTACTATTACGCTCTTAACAGATGAGGTTGGTGTTTCTGTAAGTTCCAGTGTCCTCCCTCACTCTCCTCCAGCTCTACACACTTGTTTCCATCATAGCGACAGTCATGTTTCCCTTTTTGCAGCTTCAGAATTGCAGTTCATAAACCAGTAAGTGAGGTTCATCCACTATTTATATACTGTCTATGATGGTGAAAGGTATTTATGGATTTTTTTGGTCCAGTGACACTAAAAAACTACTAAGCTTTACATCAGAAACATGATGTGACATGATGCAAATTTGATCACATATTTCTGTGTAATGTATGTTCTCACAGGCAGCATCCAATAAGACAGTTACATTTACATCAGAAGCTTCCAGGGTTGCATCCAGGGTTTTTCGATTTGTCTCATATACATTTACATTATACATTATACATTTAAGAGGTCATATGAACAGTATACCATGCAGTAATATTTTTCTTTGAAATATGGTGCAATATCCATCCTTTCATCATCAATTGTCTTTTCAGCTGCTCAAACCAATCATAAAGGGATGAAATCCTAATACCTCATATGATTTTCTGCATGAAATACATCAGCACAACATTCTCCATTTCATAACATCATGTTTCCCATTATGATTTGGACTTTTAAAGAAAATGGTCGCTTTTTTAACATCATCCATAAAGTCACCATGGCATGAAAAGCTTCACATAAATACATTTGCAAATAATCATAAAATAAACCTTCATATTCCTGCTCTTTATTGGGCTGATTGTCTCCACAGACAGTTACTGAATGGAGATCTTACAGCATGTACACGTTTTCATGTACAAAAATTGAAGAGTGTTAAATCTAACTTCTGCTCTGGATGTTATTTAATCTTTCAGATTTCATCAAAACATGAATGTTTCACAAAATAAAGATGTTGATATGGTTAATTAACTGACCAGGAGATGACATTAATATAATGCAGTCCACATATTACAGTGGCGTCAGCATCCAGATCCATGGAGATGATCAACTCGCAGTTCTCAGTATCAATCAGTGAACAGACACAATATCTTAAGCTGCATCGATTAAAGTTGTCAACAGCATCAACACCACCTGATGCTCACTGGCACATCATTATCAGAGATTTTGTCCATCCACAGGAGCCATCAGCTCATAGATTACCCCGCAGCATTTCACCGAAGGAACAGAAAAGGAATCAGAAATGTGGAGTGGAGAGAGGAATAATATAAAACACAAACTAAAAGAAACGGCAACAATGGATAAAGAGTTGACTGCATCACTTTATTTGGATAAAGAAGGTACACTCTCCTCCAACAGTACTGGAACAGTGAGGATGATTCCTTTACTTTTGCTGTATAGACTGAAACTTTTGGATTTGACATCAGAAGACGAATAAGAGACGAGAGGTCAACATTTCAGCTTTTATTTCCAGGTCTTTACATCTGGATCTGGTACCCATCTTACAAGATAGCACTTTTTGTTCGAACCCATTTTTCATGTGAGCAAAAGTATTTGAACATGTGACTAATGGGTGTGTTTTGTTGCCCTTTTCTGTCCTATTACATGGATTATTTAAACAATGCACAGCACCGAATGTCTACACTCAGTTTCAGATTTGGGTTTTGCCTGTGCAGACTGCATAAAACCAACCCAAAAACTAGACAATGGTGAAAAACAAACAATTGTGAAGCTGAAAGCAGGTGGAAAATCAATCAGACTTGCACAAACATGGGCCATAGCCAGTATAACTATTTGGAATGTCCTGAAGAAGAAAGAAACCACTGGTGTACAAAGTAGCACACATTGAACAGGTAGACCAAGGAAAATATCAGCTGTTGGCAACCGAAAGATTGTGTGAACTGAAAACCAAGACCCTAAGACAACTGTTACTGACGTCACAAACAGCCTCCAGAGGGTATGAGTGAAGGTGTTGCACCCTGATGTTCACAGAAGACTTGATGAACAAAAGTACAGAGGCTACACCAGAAAATGTAAACCACTAATTGGTTTTATGGACTGATGAGATCCAGACTGACCTCTACCAAAGTGATGGAAAGGCAAAAGTTAGGATCTGCTCATGCTCCCAAACAAGTACACACAATCAGTGTTGAAAGTAACATGTTACAAAAGTAATGCACAACAATAAAAGATTACTTTTTGCTCTAACACAGTAGTGTAAGGCATTACTAATCAATTTTCTGTAATATTTTTACTCGGTAGATGCTCAATAGTGCTTGCGTTACATACAACACATTTTTCACCTATAATTGAATTGCTTGAATGGAAAAAACAAAACAGCTGGACTATGAGACCTTAAGGAATCAAAGATTACAGATGGCAGAAGACAGTACACTGACCACATGGACGTATGCTCATTACTGACCCTAACCCTGCTTTACAGAAACTAGTTAGCATGATCCCTGTGATCAGCAATGACAAGGTAAGATAACGTTTCTATGACTAGTTAGAATTCTTTATCAATTGAAGATTTATCTATGGTGTCCTCAGTGCTACTGTTTGAACATGTAAAATGCAGGAAAAAAAATGCAAGCATTCCTGCTGGGATTTGAACATCATTTCTTACTGAGCTAACCATATACATGTACTTCGGGGCACAACTTTATACATCCCAAGGCTCTCCTATCTCTTGTATTTGGAGTTTGGGTGGGTGGGGGGGTTCTACTATGACGACACGCCGTATGTAACTCAAAAGTAATACAGGTGTCATGTAACACATTACAATTCTGCGACAGCAATATTGTAAGGTAAGGAATTACTGTTAAATTACAGTAACAAGTCATTTGTAATGTATTACAGTTTGGAAGTAACTTTCACAACACTACACACAATACATTTAGCAAGGAAATTTCATGGCGTGGCCTTGCGTAGCTTCTTTTGATGGTAGCAGCAAAATAAACCCAGAAGTCTAAAGAAACATTTTTCCTGCCAATTTACAGAAGGACAACCCCATTGACTGGGAGATAATGATTCAAAACACGCACCGAAACAACAAAAGAGTTCATCCTTGGCAGGAAGTAGAAGGTTTTAGACTGGCCAAGTCAGTCTCCAGAATTAAAACTTTTAGAGAATGCTTTTTACCTGTGAAAGTAGAGACTGAAGGGAGTAATCCCCCAAAACAAACAACTGAAATAGGCTGCAGTGAAAGCCAAGAAAAGCATCATGAGTAAACATTTGGTAAGACAAATGCTCACTCTTTGCACTTGAAAGAAATTAGTTTTTCCTCCGTTTTGATGCATAAATTGCAAAAAATGCAGGATAAAGCATTTGGGCTGTGGAGTCCCCTGATGGCACTGCCCAGACTGTTTTCTTCAGTCATTGGTGATAAAAGACAAAGAAGGGATGATACAGGCTTGGCAACTTTTAGGGCTTATAACATAAAAATAAGACAGTTATGACAGAGGTGCGACATAAGTGTTTTGACAAGGGTTTACGCTGTCATTTGGTGCTATTTAGAAGCCGGTACAACAACCGCCTTCAGTCAAGATCCATTTTGAAGAATGGGAGTTTTTGGATGCCCGTTTTACTTTGAAAGGTAAATTGCCAAATTCCTGTTGGAGTTAGGTCGTGGGTGTCAGCATACAATTTGTAGGGTTTGATGAGCCAAAAAAAAAGAATCGTCTCAGGGCCATTTTTGTGTACCTGGCACGAGAGAGCACATTTTGGCACCTGTTGGATTAATTTTTATATTGCATAACATTTTTTGCCAGACGTTACGTGCATGTCAAGTTTGGTGAGTTTTTGAGTTTGAGGGGTCAACTTCCTGTTTAAAATGGTGGAAGTAAAACTTTAAAAATAAATGAAATACTAATAGGTCACTAAATATCTGGAAACAAAAGCTGAAATGTTGACCTCCTGTCTCAAACCCAAATGTTTTCCATCTCCAGCAAAAATAAAGGCACTGTCCTCACTGATCCTATCCTTTTGGATGGGAGTGTATGTAGAAGGCTGTTGTCATGTCACACTGGCTCTGCTGCCTCTATAATTAACAGTATTTTAAGACAGAGGGGGCAAGTGTAAACTGATGAAATAATCTTGACGATGACGACAGCTTTATATCATTGCCTAGTTTTAAAAGTGAAGCTCCTTATCTCACCTCAGTTGTTGACAGTGACGTTATCACCTTCTCTCTTCATTAACGCCTCTTAATGACTACATTGTCGTGTGAAAGTGAAGTGTCTCCAGCGTCACTACTGTATTATCTGTAAATAGCATCAGAATGGATTCTGATCAGATCCGTCAGTTGGTGAAGTCAGAGGGTCGACGTCAACTCAAGTTCTCAGGAAGAACCTCAAAAGACAGGACAGACAGTGCATAGATATCTATGGACCAAGTAAAGAAAGCCACCACCTGGATTCAACTGTATAAATAGTTCAGAACTTTCCAATGGATAATTACAGAAGTGAATATGTTTCTGCTGAAAGTTGTTGAACTCTAACTGATGTACTGAGTAGCTTTTCATTTCTTAAATAACCACCAGTTTGATGAAGGGTATAATGATTGAACTGTGTTTCAATGGATAAAGGTCATGTGGTCTGATGCGTTCAAATTGACCCTGTTCCAGAGTGATGGATGGATCAGGTGAGAAGAGAGGCAGATGAAGTGATTACCCATCATGCCTAGTGCCTGCAGTATAAGCTTGTGGAGTCAGTGTTCTGATCTGGGGTTAGTTCAGTTGGTCAGGTCTGGATTGACCCACATCATGTGTCCATAAAATGAGTTCAGCTGATCCTGAATATATACATGGGGTTTTTTTTCTTCCCTGATGACACAGACATATTCCATGATGCCGATGCCAGGATTAATCAGGCTCAAACTGTGAAAGAGTGGTTCAAGGAGCATGAGACATCATTTTCACACATGGATTGGTGACCGCAGAATCCAGACCTGGATCCAAATGATAAGCTCCATCATCAGTACAAGATGGGACAAAGATTAATGCAGCTCTACATGGGAAAAAAAATGTTGTGACATTTATTGTGAAATTGCATAAGTGCTGTGTGACTTAGCATTGCTACCTGCAGTGAAAGCTAAGAGCAGTCTTACAAAGTATTGGGTGTGACTTTGATTTCTGCTTATACAGTATTTTATACTGGTATAAATATGTAGATAATAGCAGAAAAAAAAGAGTGAGCAGCTTTCAGCCTCTGTGCATGGACAAGACAGGACAAGACTTGGATTGTAGACCCTCACACCCTTAGATAACCTCTGCCATGCTGAATATTGCTGTTATATTGTGAATATACCCTTAAGGAAACCAAAATTTTGAAATGAACAAAAAAAAAAAAATGCTCTGGATCGTCCTCTGGATCAGCAAGATGTTGACATTTGATAGATGTTATCAGGCAGCATGTTTGTTAAAAAATGTCTGATCCAACTTCCAGTGGTGAAGAATCTTTAATGAGCAAACATCTGACAACAATATTAGGTTTGTTGGTTTAGAAAAAGTTCTAATGACCACACGTGCATTTCTCAGTCTCTGTATTAAGATCCAGTCTGGATATATGTGATGTATACACAGCAGTACAAACTACATTTCAGGGAAAAACCAGCTTCTATAAATCAGTGTCAGTATTTAGTGTGACCTCCCTTTGTGCTTAACATGTCTTTAACCCTTTAGACAATATGAGATTTATTGCATTAATTTTCTGTAGTTTTATACCACGTTACATTCAACACATGTCAAATGTTTCTGTTTGTGCTGCCTCTTGTCATGAGGTCAGGGGTCACAACAAATAGTCATTTTAACCTTTAGAATCCATATAGTGAATTTTTTCATGAGTCTTTTAAACCTGTCCACATATTTCCTGTATTTTAATGTTGCATGTGAAGAAAAGAGGATGAGAAAAACATGTATGCTCATGTCAACCCTGCAAAAACAACAAACTGAGGTGGCCTGAGACTTATGCACAGCACTGTAGACTCAGATGTGGATACTCTAAGGTGAGCTGCAATTTAGCAGAAACCTGCCTTTTATAAATTATTCAGATTAAAACATTCTGGAGTGAGTTACAGGTATGAGCAGACATGCACAGGCAAACCTGATTGCAATGCCCTTGCTTTAGGAGGAGTAAAAAGGACAAGATATCCATACGCTCCAGAGGACACACAACACAGCACGTTATTCACCTATTGGAGATGCACACACACACACACACACACACACACACACACACACACACACACACACACACACACACACAGAGGACAAAGACAAGAGGGAAAAAAGAGAGGCTGTGTCTGATCTGACATGGGAGGAGGACAGGACATCGAGGACGGCCGATAATCCTGAAAAAGGCATGCTGGAAAAAGCAGAGGAGGAGGCAGAGGGAGGGAAAAAGGCACATGGCTTGGAGAGAATGTGCTGGTAGACAAAGAAAATGGATCAGAATGATGCACTGGATTGGAAATTCATAGGTGATGATCTCTAATTGTGATAACGACTAATAAAGACAGTGAGATGGAGCTCAATTCTCTACACGTCTTAAGAATTTAGCTCATTATTGTGTCAAACAGGTGAATTGTAAGTTCAGGTTGAACAGCTTCAGCAAAATGTCTGATTTCAGAAGGGGACATTATTTCATCGAAAAGGTGCACATTAACAAAATGCCCTGTAACCCGCTGAGGCCTTTTTTATTCTTGGTGCAGACAGAAGGCTTGAATTTTGAAGAGAGAAGAGACTGGATGGAACAAAATGTTCAATAAGATCCGACAGGTGTGAAGGTATACAGTCATTTAGAATTAAATATGTCATCAGTATTCTGAAATGTTATGTAACTGAAATGGGCAACCAATGAAGTGAAGAATAAGTGGCCAAAATGTTCTAGGTTTTTTTTTTTTCTTTTTTTTTATAATTGAGATTCTAGCCGCTGCATATTGAATCATTTGAAGTCGTCTGTGTTTGGCAGACAGAAATATATAATAGTACAATAATCGAGTCTGTAAGTAACAAAAGAATGAATAATATGCTCTGTGTCTGCCAAAGACAGAAAAGATTGCAACTTGGCATGACTGCGTGAAAGACATTTTTAGTAATACTGATAAGTGCCGAAACACAAAGAGGTATCAAAGGTGACAACTTGATTTTTGCAGTTGAATTATGAGGTAGTGGTGATTATAGTGAACTTGATAAATCCCCTCACCCTCCCATATGGTGGACAGGTCCAATGTTAAACGTTATGACACCTTGTTGTAATTAGCGCTGGTTGTGGATGTCTATTCTGGTCCATGCATTCACTTACACATTGTAGGTGTCAGCAAGACAAATTAACAGTGAATGTCATCTTGAATCAAATATATATATATAAAAAAAAGAATTAAGAAAAAGAAAAGAAGAAGAGGAAGTCTATTCTGAGCTACTGTCGAAACACGTACCCACTTGATCTGTAACCTATTCACGATTAGTTACGAAATCACAATGTAATTTTCATAACATTTTATAGTAAGTGATCATGCAGCCTATTTATTAAAATTTTCCATACTGTTCTATTATTTTCTTTATTATTCCATTTTCGTATACATATAAAAACAACTTCAGCTGTCTCAGGTCAGTTTTTACATGACACAGTCTACAGCGAGTCATGTATTATAATGTTTTACAGTGTTGCGCATCTCCTTGTTTCGGTTCGTGTTCACACTGCTCCATGCCTCCAACACCACACCCATGTAAACAGGTGAAAGCCA
>JAPTYQ010000005.1:5897636-5907690 GCA_029814465.1 Ostorhinchus cyanosoma | reverse complement strand
GATAGATAGATAGATAGATAGATAGATAGATAGATAGATAGATAGATAGATAGATAGATAGATAGATAGATTTATTTTGCATACAAATAAAATTTCTTTCTACAACATGCTGTTGATGCTAAATAAGACTGAACAGTCAATGGCAGGTCAGGCACCATATATTTCATCATTACATCATTTCAAATCATTAACATCAGACTCAAGGCCACTTGAGAAGCTGAAAACATTACCCAAATATATAAGGAATGATTCTTTAATCCTCCAATGAAAGTAAAAGCTTATGTCACCTGTTGTTTGAAGTCATGAGTCATATGCATGTTCATTTGACTGGCATCCCATAACCAGGAAGTGAACATCATCATGCAAAATTCAGTTAGATACAGTTTAAAACAATTTCACTGAACGTTGACATGAACCACAGGACACAGAGAGAGTACTGAAATAGAAGAATTAATATCCACTGCTATCATATCTTTAAGTTATTTGATCATGCAAAACCAAAAAAAAATTGACAGACACACATCTTAATAAATATACGAATTTTAACAGAAATGTTAACATTTTCTGCAAAAAATTAGAGTCTGATGTGACTTTTCATTCTGTCTTTTTTTTTTACTCTTCGCTGCCAATAATATTAGAGTCACATATTTTATTTCATAGTAATGCACTTTTACTCTTGTAATATCATATATTATTGTTAAAGTCCTGTGTTTCTATCAGATACTGAGTCTGTTTCAGTCCAGGAAATCTGCAAATTGCATCTTGTAATGGTGGTTTGTTACACCTTGTTCCTTGTGTCTGATAAGGTAATCTAAGTTCATTTCCTCAACAAAGTAGATTTTAATTTGATATAAGGACATTTTCTTCGGTCTGTTCCATCTGCCATCAGACTGTACATTTGTGGAAAAAATTGTTAGACCATCAAAAGTCAACAACAACAATGGTTATGCAATCCAGTACTAACTCCTGTGGGTATCATGTGACTAAAACAGGTAGGAAAAAAAACATGGAATAAATAAAAGCACTGTTTTTGTCAGTACAATGCCTTAGCTACTGATGTAAAAACTGAAGTGATTTTGGTTATTATCAAGAAAACCATGGAAAATGGATAGATATCACCTCTGAAATTAAACTCTCATGAGCTATTTTTGTTGTTATCATTATATTTGTCCAAACAAATGTACCTTTAGTTGGACCAGGCATTAAAATGAACAAGAAATTGAAGAAAACAAGGGTGGTCTAGTAATTTTTTCCCGCAACTGTAGATAGAAACTGAAGTGAAGACGCACTGAATATTCTGTAAATAACTCACTGATTTCTTGATTTCTTTTGTGTCTTTTCTTGAGTTTTTGGACATTGAATTTCCCTCTGGAGATGAATGATTTCTATTTATATCTGTTGTAAGTAGTCTGTATAAAAACTCAGCGTTACACAAACCTTAGTTAAAAAGGGCTCAAATAAGACTTGTAGTTGTTGTGTCTTTAAGATTTAAATAACATTATTCTGCTTATAGTTGAAGTTCAGTTCATTTACCCATAGTTCAGTTCATCATGTCACCAACCTGTAGATGTTTTTTTCCACAACGGATACACAGAAAGAGATGTGCAAATAAAACAAGTTTGCATGTTTTCCCTTTTGCATAGTGACTCGATCAAAAAGCTGTTTGCCTCCAGCTCCTGTAGCTGCTCTGTTCTCGCTTCCTTAAACACATTAAATTATTTAACCAAACCAAACCAGGATGTATCACATGGTGGTTGGAGGTGTAAACAAAAACACAAGCTGAACACCAACATCATTTTGCTGATCAGTGTCCTCCTACAGAGACAAACAGATACCCGTAGGGGCTGGAAAATACTCAATTCTCAATTTTATGTGTAAGAGTAAAAGTTATAATAGTTGTCAATATAACTGTAACCATCTCATATAATATTTCCAGTTTGATAATGATGTCACAAACGATTTCATACAAAATGCTTTTTCTGGTGGATTTTTAGATTCAACTTATTTGTCCTATTTTTGTGTATCTTTTTTTTTTTTTTTAACAATCTTATCCTCTCTATCTTGCCTTTTTACCTAAATAGTTGTGCTGCACTTTGGGCACTTTGCGTTGTTTTAAATGTACTCTATAAACTAAAAAAGCAAACCTCCACCAAAGCAGATTAGTGCCAGGATTAATTTACTCCAAAAAGGAATTCCTGGACCTTGAAAACCTACACATAGCATTGGATTCACTTTAATATTATCTATATAGTGGAAGCACAGTATATATGCATATGTTGAAACTGGCCCTATCTTGCAATAATAAAGAATCTGTCAAAAAAATTCCTGGTGTCAACATTTCCTGAAAATTTCATCAAAATCCTTCCACAACTTTGTTAGTTATCTTGCTAACAAACAAACAAACAAACAAACAAACAAACAAACAAACAAACAAACAAACAAACAAACAAACAGACAAACCCTGATGAAAACATAACCTCCTTTGCAGAGGTTATAAACTTGACCTATGATCAAAGCTAAAACATGCTAAATAAACACAAATGTCATCTACATTTAATTCTACTCTCTACATTTAAATTACATTTTTCTTATCTCATGACTAGTTCCAGACCAGTATTCATCCTCATGTGACTCTCATTGTGATTTTATAATTAAAATCAAGTGTCATTCCACAAAGTTGCAATGAATAACAGTAATCTGAGAGAGGGAGTGGGCGAGATGGAAAGGAAACGGAGGAGTCGGATCAGAATACAATGGAGTGAAAGCATCCCCCTCTCTGTGGCTTCCTTCTTCCACACTCGTCCTCCCCTCATATCACTCCTCTCCATCTCCCCCTTCGCTCTCCTGTCTCGTTGGGAATGCAGTCATTAATTTCAACATCACGGAACAACACTTGACCTGTTTTTAGCAGCCGGGGTAATGGCGCTGTCTCCGGTGACGTCCGTTTGGTAAGAAAAGAAAAAAAAAGATGAGGAGTTGGAAGAAGAATGGGAGGAATGAGACAAGGGCTAAGATCAGCCAAGAGGAAAGGCGGAAAGTTGAAGGCAAATGGACCTGACATTTAATCACTTTTGGGTTTGAGTAATAGCCTTTAATTTCAGTTTAATCAGAACTTTTCCATGTCACAACACAGCGGACTATCTCTTCTTTTCATAGAAACGGTATCATTGTAGTGTCTGCTCCAATCTAAGTGGTATTACAGGCACATTTTTCACAAGAAGGTCCTTAATTTTGTGTTTTTGATGATATGTGTGCAGTGGGTTTTACCTTGTTAATGTGGACTCTAAACTATAAAACAGATTAATGTTACATATCTGTCATGGCCTTTGAAATAAGAGACAATATCACACCTTTTTCTTCATTAAAAAGCACAAATACCAGTACAGCAATGCAGCTTGTAATATTATCCACAGGTAAAATATATGTATCCTAATAATAAATAACTGCAGACATCAGACAAATGTAATCGAGTAAACATAAAAGGCAGAAAATTGAAATATGAGTTATTCCACCTCTAATTGCTGGATTTCAGAAAATATTCATGATTCGCTTTTTCTAATTTTCTTTTGTCTTTTCAGAAAATAATGTTATTAGTCTTAATAAACACCATACATCATGTCAACCTTATGTCTCTATTCATTTTTGCGATATTTATGTTTTTAAAATGAGGTGAGACTATGAAAACAAGTCGCTCAGAAAGACACTACTATTCAACTATTTGTGATAAATCTGGGAAATATCCAAGAATTGTTCCAGATGTCTCAAGCATTTACAAAAGAAGATCCACAGCTGAGTATTTGCTCAGTTATAGCTTCCTGGAAAAAAAAAAAAAAAAAAAGTTGCTTGTGCCTCAGAGCAATTTTGACCCCGGATAACTGCAGATTAAAATACATCAAATCTTTCAAATTTTCATTTTTTTTTCCCTTCATGTTGTGGTCCTATTTTAGTGAATAAGTATTATTTGTAAAAGAAATATAAGTTTCTGATTAATGAAATAGTAAAAAAAAAAAAAAAGTAAAAATGAAACAGTAAAAAAACATCCAAAATGCAATATATACATTCATATATGACAAGATCTACCCGCATTAATACACTATTGTCCATAAAGCTGGAATCATTTTTATTTTCAGACACATTCCTCTTTGTATTCCTATTTATAGACTTCTGTAACCACCTTTGACCAGGTCCAATGATTACATAATGTGTCACAGTTAGACTTTATCTACCAGGAATAAATCACAGTCACAATCATTTCAGGAGAAGAAGTAAAAGTATTTTATTTTATCTTTATGAAAAACTGTTTATATGCCATATTTCAGTAAAAGTACTTAGTTACAGACCACTACACCTCGATTCACTGAGTGTCTAAAATATGATGTTGAATCCGGACCTTGAAGGGTCTTGTATCAGACTGAGCTCATGAATTGTTTTTTATGCTCGTGGCTTGTGTTTTGTTCAATGAAAACCTACAGTAACCAGTGAAAAGTACATTTTTTCTGAAGCGCAACATTTTATTTCACTGTACATTAAAGGAATTAATGTTCAAAGTAATGTTAAACAAATGTACATACAACATTATTCAGGATATTAATAAGTACTAATGGGTGTATTTATTTATTTATTTATTTATTTATTTATTTATTTATTTATTTATTTATTTATTTATTTATCACACTGCTTTGTAAAATTCTGAGACATTGAGTCATTGTACAGTCTGTGATTTCTGCAAAACCACGTGGAAGTTTAATCATAAATCTAACCAAGTATTTCATTTAGGAAAACCAATGAAGTTATTTTTACATCAAATGATTTTTTTTTTTTTATCAGTATTTGTGGTTGAATTCTGCATTTTCTACAGTACGTATCCATGTAATATGTGCAGTGAGACGGTCATTATTGCAAAATGAGATGATGAAGGTCTGCGTCATCCTATCAGGGTTTATTTGCCAATAACGACTCCCTGGTCCTAACAGATATAAAATGATATAAATATATTGTTTTAAGTGTTCTAATGGCCAGCATTTTGTCTGGAACATTACACGTATAGTCGAGTGACTGAAACATTAATATGACTAAACTTGTTAGAGGAATCTTTGAGTGGATAATAGTGGATTTAACTCATATTCCTTGTATTGTAGTTTGATTTAACACAGTAAACATTGGTGTCTTTGACATATTCAGATTGTTCTTTTTGACACAGGTGGATGAATGAAAACTGCTAATTTTGTAGACTAGTATGTATGGTAACTTTGTATTTGAAGGTTTACAGGTCAGCATGTTCAGGCAAAATAAGCTGCATAAGTGACCTGGAACCAATTCTGGACATTTTAATCCCCTTGGTTCAAATATGAAAACATGCACCATAAATGTGTGTCAGGCTCCATCATATATACTTGTATGGACAATGCAGCATCTTAGTCAGAGTTCCATTAAGACACGCTGCATTCAGGGGCTAAATCTGTGCCATTTGCTTGGTCTTACAGAGCGCTGTGAAAAGTATGTTTATCCTCAGCTGTTAGGAAAGCTGGCTTCCTCATGCTCTGATACGGAGACAACAATAGAAAGCCTGTTTCCTCCTCAGCTTTAGCTGTTCTCACACAGTTTGAATTAAGAGGTCAGGCCACTTCTCCAACAGCCCAGCTCTCACTGCTGACTATTACTCACACATGAGTGAACTGGGCTGTTCATTCAAGGAGCTGGAGCACTATTTATCAGGTAAATGAGGATCACACATGATACTGATGATACAGGTGTTTGTCAAGTAGGGCCGTGTGATATTGGCAAAACTTGCGATATGGGTGCACAACACTGCGATAATGATAATATTGCGATGTTTCTCATTCTCGTAAAGAAATGCCAATTTCATCTACAAAGAAATGTTCCTTAACAATGTCAAAATGAGCCAGTTGTTTGTATACTGACTCAAATATTTATAATTTAAGACAAAAAACCATACAACTACAATCAATTACACAATTCTGTCCAAGAACCTGGTGATGCTGCAGCTGTAGACCTTCAGACACAAACATAGTCAAGTATTTTGTCATTTTATTCCCATATAACAATGTGCAAATGGCATGGATGTATTTCATAACAATAAAAGTGCCAGAGTACCACCATGTAAGAGCTTTAACAAAAACACTATTCCATTGTTTGCCTGGTTTGGTAAATACTGCAAATAAAAATGTAATCTTTAAATATAAGTGCTCAGGCCTGGCCCAAAGTTGAGCTCTGAAAATATTCAAATCTTTTCAACATTAATTACATGTAAACTTGCATTCAACCAGCAGCAGTAGCATTACTTCAGGGTTTTTTTTTCCAGAAAACACAGTATGTTCAAGTGGTAGAGAAAACCACTCTGCACATCATGGTGTGTAAAACAGAAAGTTCATGAAAAAAAAAGAAAATTAATGATTGCACATCTTTGCAATGGGAATATTGCACATTCCGTTATTGCGATAACGATATTGTTTCAATATATTGTGCAGCCCTATTGTCAAGTGAAATGTACCACTTTTAGAATACAGTGACTAGATTATACCCAGAATATAAGGTATTTTTGAAGCCCTTTAGTTGAAATGATCCAAAAGCATACTGCCTCTCCATGAAATTTACCTAAAAATGAAAAATACTTGATTCTTCTTCTCTCAAACTGACAGCTGTTGCCAGATGTAGGAAGTTTTCTGGTTATATATCCTTCCCACTCTTTCAAGCGATAATGTCAGGTATGTTCTGATGCAATTTCCTCAAAATATTTTCTTGCCTGAGTCATAGTTTAGTACTTCAAATTTCTACTTAAGTACAGAACAAAAGGATGATAGTCATTATTGCAAAATTTCCTCTTGAGTTGATCAAGACCTGCAACATCCTGATGTGTGAGTTCATGATTACAACATGGTCTTTCGCTTGTAGTGCTGGTAGATAAAGTGATAAGTAGCTGCCAAATGTTACCAATTAATAAAACTGCGTCACTACTATTACGATGTATTAATGTCCTTTCCACTGGAAATGAGCGTCTGAAAATGTCAGTAAATGCATCACAACTTATAAACTCAGAGAAAAGTTTTGCTATCTAGTGATGGACACTGTTTAAAGTCACCAACATGTTCAGTTGATTTGAGGGACGCACAGAAGTCAAAGGTCAATGTCACTTTGACCTAATAAATATGTTTTTGGCCAGAAGTCAAGAATTAATATGTTATCTATGACAAAATGTCAAGTGTAAATAATGACACCATAAGATAAAACATTTAATATCCATCAGATCAGAGGCAAAACTCAACCTCACTGTGGCAACACAATTTTCACCAGAAAAACAGATTTCCATTGGTTGTAGAACACCATCATGTTTTTCTTTTAAAATAGTCTATAAATGAACACAACATGCGTCTCCCTGAAATACTGAAGAGATTTTCTCCTTCAGTGTATTCACTTGACATTAAACAAGTCTGCAGACACTGATGCTAACCGCAAGTTTATTATGAATAATGTTGAATATATTTCTCTGAATATAAATTCACCAATTCTGGGTTAAATTATACAGAGCTCAAAAATCTGTGGCGTCAGACAGGAGAAAAAAAACATCCTTAAGGTGTGAAGTTTATGTAAGTGTAGAATGAAAACTAAGATTCTTAAAATCAACAGTGTAAGTAATAGAATATAATTGTAGTCATTATAGAAGCTGACAGTCAAGAGTCTAAATAAAGTTTATAGTGTACATATATATACCTGTGTCTGTAAAGTGTTCATTTTTTATTACTAATAATCAGCTGAAGCCTGACTTTAAATCACCCTTTTCCAGTTAAATGGTGTCAGTTGAATGGATTATTAGTTTAGTGCTGCAGCCTTGTGTCCTGGATGCTTTGACTTTTCCTGTGATAATACTGCATCTTAGTGGGTTTTTAATCAAATCAAATCCAATTTATTGTCATTTTGACACTACAGACAAAATGAAAGTGCATTTCCCCAGGATCCCAAAAAATTTACAAACAACAGTTGCGATCTTGGAATAATAATAAGTTAAATACTAAAACTAAAGTTAAAATACTACATTACTAAAATTAGATTAAAACACTAAAATTTTAACCCAAAAAGACCAAGCGCTACTTTTTTTTTCATATTCTCTTTTTATTGATATTTTCCATGGTTCACATATTTATTCACATAGCAATTCACCATTTTCATCCGTTCATTTGAAAATTACAATTGAATCTCACAGTGAAACTTCCATAACTCCACTGACAATACAAATGAGGAGGATTGGTCCTCTCTCAGTGATACTAAGGATGTCATTTTTACAATACAAAATGAAGAACTGAACTCCCCAGAGCAGAAATGCTGGGGTGCACATTTGTAATATTGAAAAAAAAAAAAAGAAAAAAGATAAAAAACATAGATACACAAGGGTTTAAAAGGGAAAAAAAGGGTGAAATGGACAAAAGACATGGTCTTAGATAAACGATGGTCAAACTGGTGTGACATACCTAATCCATCTTTAGACCCAGTGCTACTTTTATGTCAGTTCCCAAATGACATTTTCTCTATATCTAACCTTTCTTAAGTGATTTACCACCATTTATTTATAATAGTATCCTCTGTGTTTTGTATTCTATCAGTATAAATCAGGTATTTTCCTGTATTTAATTTACTGATCGTGTAGATGTTCATTAAAGCTCAGATTGAAATGAATGGTTATTTATCAACAACTGAGAATACTGCAGGAACAGTGACTTTTTCAGTAAAATATATCATTAATTGAACATAAATCAAGTGTCTCCATCCGCTGTCATTGATCCAACTCTATGGGTTTTACTGGTGAATCAATGTTATAGAAGATGACGGTGTTTCCACGGTAACGACGTAGCCTCTGAATGACCGAATGGGTCATATCTGATGACCATGAAATGCGACAAACTGCATTTTACACCAATTATTTACATGTATTAATAGGATTATTGGATCCACAGGTATTAAATAGTTCAGATCAGTAGATGGTTTTGGTTGGTGATGGATGTTTGGGTCTTTTTGGGTTCAGAGGTTTGTCTTTGTGCAGTTATAGATGAGAACAGCAGGTACAGGAGTCGAGTATTACAGTGAACACCAGTGTAAAAACAAAATGAAACATGAAGTTGGTGCTTGGCTGTGCCTGGTAGAATGAGTGGGAGTTAGAGCCGAGCTGTGAGTTCCAGTGAAGTTGTTCAGTTTTCAGCTCCTGAAGATGTAATAAAATACTTAAAAACGGCACAGTGTGTTCCTGAATTTGATAAACAAGGCCATATTTAAGTGCAATGACTATGGGTAATAATCCACCAGAGGAGTGTTTCCTGGTAGACACAAGTTTCAGTGACATTAAAGCCCAATATAGTGGTGAACATGAGAAAAGCTTAAAGCATTACTTATGGGAAACATTTGGAAGGGGAAGGACTTTCCCCTGCAGCAAGAATAGAAGCCTTTTAGTGCGACATGTCTAATATGGATAACACAGCCCTCGAAAATCTCTCAAAACATTCCCAGCATTGGGTCAGCCCTCCACATTTTCTAACTTCCTGTGTCTAAGAAGCAGACTCACTTGTACATATTGTCTAAAATGGCTCTTTAAGAAGTTCTGGTTATTTATAGAAAGCTAAAGTAAAGGGTGAGAGGCCACATAGCTGGAAGCACAAACAGACAATGAGTATCTTTACCAAATTCAATGTGAGTAATGCAGTGTGCTTTAAAAGAGCAAAAATATCATGTCATATCAGCCACAACCCAATAAGATTAGCCAGGAGGTTTAGGGAATGTGACTGGATCCTCATATTTGTAAAAGTGATATTTAATGTACTATTACACAGGAGTAGAAAAGAGGGTAGTGTATAAGTGGATTACCAGGGAGAGATGATGAAATGATTGTATTATATTATCTAAATCACAAATAAAACAGAGATAATGTTTTCAATTATTGCCATATTAAAAAAAACGTCTACTCCCTAGCTTACGGCAGTGTGTGTGTGTGTGTGTGTGTGTGTGTGTGTGTGTGTGTGTGTGTGTGTGTGTGTGTGTGTGTGTGTGTGAG